>JABSTQ010010123.1:0-397500 GCA_013358835.2 Ixodes persulcatus
GGAAGCTTCCGCGGCTTGTTGCGGTAGATGGTGTTTCACAGAAAACCAGACCACTCATTTCCAAATTTGCTTCTGCTTCCGTGCTTTAGAGTTTGATATGTGCTATATTTTAGTTATATTTCTTTAAAACTCCCCAAAGATGTGCACATTTATTGCCTACAGCGTCTTTCTGATAAAAATCAGGCCCGTTTTAATACACCATGTTTCAATAGCTTCATTTTTTCACGAATCTCCAAGTAGGTTCGTGATGATTGAAGAATAATATTACGACACTCCTCGTGCGACAGTCTAATTAATATGAAAAATATAAATCGGTTGATTTCAGTTCAATGTTTTTTTTTTCAGTATATTTAACAAATTGTTTGCAATTAGTTTTTCTCTGAATATTAAACACAAAAATTATTTGAATTCAAAAATGAGAAGCATCCTCTCCTTTCTAATTACTCAAGTCGCTCGTAACGATATTGACTGGGCTCCTCATGGTTCCTTCGAACAGATTAACACCAGTTGGAGCACAATAATTTTTGTTGTAATTATTTTCTTTCTAATATTATAATTTATACCTTTACGACAAAAAACATGCAAAAAGTTTTAAGCAAGAGCATTTTTTTTGTTAGTTAAGCAGCTTGTGTGGTCTGTAAAATAAAATATTTTAAGCGATTTTGTCATTTAAAACTAAGCATCATGCTTATATATTCATTTCATGATAAATGCTTCTTAAATATAGCACATGCTTATTAAAATTATTTGATTTGTCTACTTGTAATGCGTTTACCTCTTATTCGTGCCTTGGAGATGTAGTCGATCTGAATATACACTGATAGTGAACATTGACAAAAAAAGGCACTCGCGAAGTCGTGTATTTCTAATTATTTACACCAGGAGTATACTCTATATCTCTTTGGATGAGCCATTGAGTTTTGAAAAACAATAAAATAGTCCGTGTTTTTATGAGGCCATTCAACCGTGCCAACGGGTTTGCGCCCATCCCCCACTGAGTATGCAACATCGACGCTCATGCCCGCAATGAAGGTTTCTAAAGATTTCAACGGATCAGTCAGGCCCCTGCCACATCACACTCATGCAATCGACAGAAAAAGATGCATTCGCTACAAGATAAATCGACTGCTTTCTTTACTTGCTTTCAGTTCAACGTCACCGTCTTCGCGCTTCTCCTTGCCGTGGCCACGGCGGGACTCCTCAAGGGTGCCCTCCTCGGCGGTCTCGGCGCCGGTGCCCTGGGCCTTGGTCTGGGCGCTTTGAGCCACGGTGGAGGCTTCAGGGGGGGCTTCTATGGCCCTAGCTACGGATACGGTCACGGCTTTGGTCACGGCCCCATTTACGGGGGTGGATTCGGTGGTGGATATGGTGGCAGCTACGGCGGCTCCTACTATGGCACCTACGGAGGAACCTACGGGGGACACTACGGAGGCTTCGGTGGCCTCGGCTTGGGCCACGGCTTTGGCCACGGCTTCGGTGGATTTTACGGATAATCAAGTTTACCTCAGCACTCATGACTGTGAGTACTGATTCTCGGCTGGTGCGGGGTTTCTATTTTATGTCTCCGCCAGAGTTTTCGGGAGATTGCGCCCGAGGAAGTCACTGAATCTACTCAATTATGTCTTAGTAACCTATGGCAAATTTGCATTCGCCAAACTTACCGTTGACCTCTCAGCTCTTGAGATGACTGCGAACAAAAAAAACTCTTTGAACTATGTAATTAAAAATACCTTATGTATATATATATATAAATTTTAAGATAGAGAAGCAGGTGTAAAATATATAAATATTTTAAGGCTCTTTCTCGATCTTTTATAAGATGCTTGTTGAGGAATTAAATATGACCTACTACAAATTACATGTGAGAGACGTAAACTGAAGTTACTGAAAGCTTAAGAAACGCAGGGCGTGGCACTACTATGCGGAGACCAGGTTCGTCGTTTCTTGTACAGGGTTTGCATTGATGTCAGAGAGCCGAGCCCTCATTGGCTGATTGAAAACAAAATAGTGGGTCGACCAGAAGGCATCTAGCATTGAGGTCTACCCACTATCCTCAAAGTCAATCGGAGCTCGGCTTCGTTCTGATGTCACCGCAACTCCTGCCCAAGAAGTAGAAGACGCGCACACCTCAATGGCTTTGATGCAAATGACGCCGCAGTTTTAGCCGATAAGAGCGCCAATAAGCAAATTTACGAAGCGAGAATAGTGAAATAGAATATGGAGTAGTCGGCACTGCTCAGACAGCTCCAATATCAATAAAAAAAGTATTCATTTATGAACGTAGAAAAGAAATGATGACCTAAAAAGGTCCAGTAGTGCGTTTTGTAAGTTGTCGGTCACCATAATAAATTTTCTTTGTGAAGACCCGCGACTCAGTAAAAACTTACAAGAAAAGCGGACTTTAGAGGAATACCAAGCATATTAGCGATTCCGTCTCATCACTTTATCGTGGTGCTATAAGTGCGGAAAAAGATAATGTATGCTCGCTCCAGAATGATTTTTACGAGCTGAGTAAATTAGGGTTATATTATTCTGCTTTTTGCAGGATCCGGACAAACAAGCAAGAAGTGGCCACAACGATGCTTTTGGAAGAGAAGTTTTTGCCCAATTGCAGTCTGCAGTTTCTCTTCATAAAAAAATAATAAATGCGAATTGTACATACAACCAAGGTATGCTGCTTACGAGAGAGTTTTCTTATTCATAGTTGTTGGTATACATTTAAATTTAAGGAATTGAGCGACCATTAAGGTTCACATAGTGCGAATATTTGTGTTAAAAGGCCACTTGCCTGCTTTTTCGCTTTCACACCTGGGTTGAAAGTTTTCTGAGTTAGCGTTATTTCTACCTAGGAATTCGCTAGCTTATTTTGAATGTCTCAGTGGCTGAACATAAATCTTCGGGACTTTTATTCGCAATCGGCACGCACACTAAAGCACATATCTTAAGTTCTACGAAATAAATCGAGCCAGGTGCTAGATATTATAAATCTTAAATTAAAGTTAGATTATTATATTAAAATTTACTTCAACTTCTTTAACAGGCGACCCAATTGTTGAAGGTCTAAGGACGTTTCATTCCTTCGTGTCAAACAAGAGTGGTGTGAGAGGGAGAGTCTTTTCCCTTCTTTCAGTTTGTTCAACCCTTACATAAAGAGTTCGGTCCTGAATAAAATTTTAGCTATGCTTGAGACGTATTCTTTTTCTTCTCTGGGTGTCAACTTTTGTATGCTTCAGTCTCCGGTTACCTGAAGAGTTTAGTATACACCGGTTCACTTGCGTCTTCCGTTTTCTTTCGTTAATATATTCGTTTTTATCCTAAAGTTCTGTTTGATTTTTTTAAGCATACACTGCTAAGCATTTTAAATAAAATGTTGTAATACAGCTACAACAAGTCCCGTACACTCCACCTTCAAACTATTTGAAAAAGCGAAAGGGCAACAATATGAGCCCCCACGGCGAAATGCGTACCGGAGAGGAAAAAAATGCCATGCGCGGCGCACTACGTACCTTAGGTAAAACACGCATTTTTAATGTTCTAAAGCATTGTATATTACCCTCTGGCATTATACGTAATTGCTTAGCTTGTCTGAGGCACCCCATTCGGCTTTTTATCCCCTGGAGCCGAAACTGGAATGAATCTCACATTGCCGCCTATTTTGCACGTGCGTTTTGCAGGAATTAATACTTATCAGACCTATTGTTCCAGGTTGCTTGATCTTCTGGCTTTGTTACAAGAATGGCCCTAATTGAATTCCGGCGCTCACTTAAGAAGAGAAAGTATTTCTCAAGTAAGGCATCCCCACAAATTCAGTAAATCGCAGAATACTCGTATGCCCTAGTCTCACTTGAGCGATGAACGGCAGCAACCAACACCGACCAGCCTTGTGCACGTGCTACATGCACGAGAGAATATCATTCTCAGGATTCCAAACTCTCAGTTTTCGCCAGTTGAAAAGGAGTGACTGCAAGCCTAGCTGAGATGCTTTCGCGTCAATGCTGCTGCGTGTGTGAGGTTAGGCGATGTCGGACGTTAGTGTTCGTCGTTTAAGGAAGACTAAGGCTTTAGGAGCAAAATCCTATGAATGCAGGTGAGCTGGTCTATGCTAAAGATTATCGCAACCACGAAACTGGAGGAGAATAGGTTTTAAACAGTAAGAGCAGAGATAAAACGGGACACACAACGTCCGTCACTTTTTGAGCTTAAGGTTTTGGCCAACATAACGCTCTGGACTTTCACCAACTTGATACTTCTCAATAATTTATTACAGCCGCGGCATGCGAAGCACTTACACGGATTTGTTTCATTGTAGTTATTTGGGTGGTTCAAGTCAAATGAACGCAAATTTCAGTCGCACGATCACCATCTCAAGCCTAACTACCGAGACATTGATATTTCATCAGGTCCTCTGTGTTCCTAGCCTTCTATTTCATAAACACTCCAAATTGCTTAAAAAATCGATGATCACTCACATACGCATGAACTCGTATATAGAGTACAGTTTTCATCTCGAGTATTTTCTCAAAGCAAACTCTGTCGACTACACGGCCAGTGGCTAAGTTCTGAGTTCCCGCATTGAAGTCCGTGTTTTTACGTATTCCATTCGCCTTAATGCGGCCGTACGCCAAATATGAGGTCTTAGCACAAAAGTATCCTAGATCACATCAACAAAACTCAGATCTACCAGATGTAGCGCTGGCCATCATTGATGGCAAAGTCGGCCCTTGATGACGAAAGACAAATGCCCGCATACATGTTCCTTTCAGGTTTTCGACTCAGAAGTGAAAAGGCAACCGCGGTAACAGCGCTACCCTTTAGCGACGAGTTGAAACATGAAAGTTGCTCTACATAGCTACTGCGAGATGGCCCTGCGAGATGGCGCCACCGGCCCTTTCCCCACTCGACGTGCAGCCGTGCAGTTCCCGGAATCAAGGAGGTTATAATTTAAACGTCCTTGTCCCGGAATAAACGCTGCGGGAAAAATGGCGGCGTTGCGCTAGCCATTCGCTCGTTTCTCGAGTACGGATCGGAGACACTTTTTTAAAGCAGGCTGTATGGCCGTTTCCCAACCGAGTGGTTCTAGTAACGTTGGCAGCAGCGAAGGCCGCCTTTAATTCAGTCTCCCAGTCCAATCGTGCAGAACATTATGGTTGAATTGATGTTTTACCACTGATTTTATCAAACGAGCAACCGCTAGACACAGCGAAGTTCCGGAGCAGTGCCAGGAGTGCTACGGACACTGGGCTAAGATGGCCGTCTCCGGATTGCGTAACCCACGCTTGGACCAGACCAACGTTACTAAAACACTCAGTTGGGAAACTCGCCGTCGAAACCTGGGCCGCTGGCGTCCACCGAGACCGAGCTAAATGCGACAACAGCGCCACTCTTTGTTTTGTCTGTACTGTGGTCACCTTGAGCTTTTAGAAAGCCTTTTTTTGCGAAAAAACAAACGGAAAAGACTCTTTTTGTATGAAATTTATTGGAGTTTAGTACAAAATGAAGGGCGCGTGATGTTTTTAAAATCTTTAGTTTGCTAGTTTGCAAGGTTTTGTGGCACAATTAATATTGTTTTTATACAACCATGCCTCAGCGGTGCTTTCAGGTGGCGCGTCCCGACCTAGGTGCATTTTAACTTCGGTAGCAAGACGCGGCGCGTCCGCTGGGGAGACGGAGGTGGCACCCCTGTAACATCTTCCGCTGTATCTGTTTCGGCGCCTAAATGAATAGAAGTGACGTGCGGTTCCTCGAATGGCCGCTGCGGGAAAAATGGTGGCGTTGTGTTCGTCATTAGCTCGGTGCTGGAGGACAGATCGGAGACACTTTTTGAAGGCAGTCTCTATGGCAGTTTCCCAACTGAGTGGTTTAATAACGTTGGACCAGACGGAACGATGTGTCGACGTCGAGGACGTTATGGAAATCGCGGAAACTGCGTTCAAGACAGGCAAATTTTGCTGCATGGTGGTTGGGTGCCTCCTGTGCTGAGTTCGGTTCTCTTTTCCAATGCCGAGTGCCAACGGGCAATGAAAGTGGTTCCGTATTTCTGCGCGTCAGCAACATAGCAGCAACATCGCGATAGCAATGTTGTGCGTTGTGAACAGAAGACTGTAATTATCGCCGATGTGACCGTGTGTTCGCGTATCAGTGGTGTAACAACAAGATATGAGATGACGTAAACTGTCGGGCATTAATGCCGCCGGTCGGGTCGTGATCAGGGTTGACCAGGTTGAGATTCAGATTCGCATTAAAGAGTTTAAGACCGCTTGAGGGATTACGGTGCATTCGATCGATTTGCGGATAGTCATGTTGTAACGCTGGTCTGAACCGTACAGTGGCCAATGTGACTGTCGTCTGCTATATCCTCTTGTCTGCTCCCGAGGGCCATTGCGCTTTGGGGAAAGGACTGAACCGTATGAAAATATGATGGAAAGTGCGTATATTTACAGTTTGGAATGTTAGCATTAAGGGATGATGGTAGATAAAATCGACAAAAAATCTACCCTTTATTTTGCTGTTTAAATACACTACGGTTCCTTGAGAAACTGCCCTCCAAGTGGCGCGCTGTGCTGAGCGCTAGAGGTTTTCAGGCTTACCACCTGCCGCACCTGCCGCAAGTCACGGGTTTGACAGCATTCAAGTTGATCGACAAGCGAGTTCTCTGCCTTTGAAGCTTCGCTTCCACCTGAGTAAATACCCCCTCTACACAGATTAATTTAAGACGAAAATGGCAGCCGCACGCGAACAGCACAAATAGAAAAACAAACACTACAATATAAATACTGGCTACGACGTGCCGTGCGGAGAAGCAAACACTTGGTTTGGAACAGCATTGGAGCTGCTTTGATTTTTTTTACTTTCAAATAATTACGGCATGAGTGTTTACTTTTTCCAAAGAGATTCATTCCCTGAGCCGTTCAATATACTCTCAGAGGTGTGACATTGGTGGAAAAATATGAACATGCTGGGAATATCTTTATTGCTTATTTGGTAACCGAGAAAATCCTTACCTTCAAAACGACCAGTATAAAAGTTGGAAATGCAGAGCACCAAAGTAGTGATCGGTTTAGAACTATGGATGCCCTTTTTTTCTAAGAGTGAACGGCGTTTTAGTGAACGCCGACTTGTCATAGAAATGCACTTTAGCGAATGGTCGGCCGCCGCGAAGAGGCGTTTACGGGTGGGCCAAGTGAATTGACATTTTTGTAATGAGCTGCCGCAGACTGCCGCCGCCAAGCAGCGTGAACGCAGCAGGAGGGGTGGGTGAACACGCGCCCCCGTTATTCGCTAAAACGTCGATTCGCTCAAATGGCGCTGTTCGATAAAATGTCATTTGTTCATGTCATCCTCGACATCGTTCTTGAGGTTGTCCTTGAAATCGCCCTATACGTCGTCATTGGTGTTGTCTATGACGTCGTCCACTAGAACGTTGTCCTCGACGTCGTCTTAGACCTCTTTCTGAGGTCGACCTGGAGGTCGTGCGTGAGATCGCCCTAGGGGTCGTCCCAGAGGTCGTCCTCGACGTTGTCCTAGACGTCGTCCTTGAGGTCGTCCTAGAGTTTGTCCTTGAGATCGCCCTAAAGGTCATCCTAAAGGTCGTCCTCAATGTCGTCTTTGACGCCGTCCTAGCAAGCGGTTAAGCCCGCACCAAGCATACACGGAGCGGCAGTACGCACGCTTTCACATTTGCGCCCAATCTACGAAGCAATCACTCATGGCTGCGGCGCAAGCAGATAAACCCACGCCTTCCGCAAACACAGAGCGCCAGTACGCACACACATAGAATTACGCCCAAGGTACGAAGCAATTACCGGTTTGAGTTGGGCAATTTGGTATATAGTCAATCATGGTGGTAAAGCAGCTTGAACATTAAACGATTACACAAAGAGAAAATATTAAACGTTTACACAGAGACGAAGCAATCACTTAATTTCGGAAGGGCGCGCTGTAGTCGCGCTGACGTCAATGATTGCGTCGTAAACCATTCGTAAAATAAAGTGTTTACTCAATATTTCTGTTCTCGTATTCACAGTGAGCTGCGTTTTGAATATCATGACAAATGATATCGCAATTTAAAAACAACCAAGAATAATTGTTTCTACAGCCAATTCTTTTTTTTTTTTTTTTTTTTTTTATTCTGAGCAGAGCTTACAACAAACGGCTGATTCATGGTGTGCTTAGCAACTTAAGAAGGAGTTGCATTCTGCGTCTCCCAGAGTATCCAATTTCCGGACGGAGCAGATTCGCTCATATTAAAGGCCGACGAGCAGCCAGAAAGGAGGAAGCTGCCCCTAATTTCCTCCTTTTCACTGGAGAAAGGGCGATACCCTCCTCATTTCTTCGGGAGTAGCTCAAGGACGCGCTGAAGTTGGTGAGAAAGGAAGTAGAATGCGGCAGGGGATAGAGAGAAGTGAACTATGAATCGGTTGTTTGCCCGACAGATGACGGCTCTGTAGTTTAAAAGAGTGAATTGTTGGTCTAATTGGTTAGTTGACATAAAAAAAAGGCGCCTTCCCAGGTAGCACGCCAGAGGAATGCCCAACTTGGGCAAAGGTCTGGCAAACATAAGGGCCCAACTTTGGCGCAGTTAGGTTTTTGCACCATGGCACTCATCAGTGCCAAAGTACGGTGCCTAACTATAGCCTTAGTTGGGCGATCCTAGGGCATGCCAAAGTTTGGCTCTTCTCTGGTACGCCAGAGGAGTGCCAAAGTAGGGGCCATACTTGAGCCATAACTGCCATAGTAATCCTAATCTGGGAATTCGGGGCATGCCAAGGTTTGGCGTTTCTCTGGTCTGCCAGAGGAGCGCCAAAGTTGGTGCTATACTTGAGCCATAACTGCCATAGTAAATCCTAATCTGGGAATTCGGGGCATGCCGAGGTTTGGCGTTTCTCTGGTCCGCCAGAGGAGCGCCAAAGTTGGTGCCATACTTCAGCCATAACTGCCAGAGCAACGCCTAATTTCGGTATTTGGGACGTGCCAAAGTTTGACTTTTCTCTGGTCTGCCACAGGAGTGCCGAAGTAGTGCCATACTTGAGCCATAACTGCCAGAGCAACGCCTAATTTGGGTAATTTGGACATGCCAAAGTTTGGTTTTTCTCCGGTCCGCCACAGGAGTGCCGAAGTAGTGCCATACTTGAGCCCATAACTACCAAAGTAACGCCTAATTTCGGTATTTCGGCCACGCCGAGTTTGGCTTTTCTCTGGTCCGCCACAGTTGTGCCAAAGTAAGTGCCAGACCTGAGCCATAACCTGCCAAAGCAACGCCTAATTTGGGTATTTCGGACATGCCAGGTTTGGCGTTTCTCTGGTGCGCCACAGTTCATGCCAAAGTAAGTGCCAGACTTGAGCCATAACTGCCGCAGTAAATCTTAATTTGGCGATTCGGGGCATGCGGAAGTTTGGCTCTTCTCTAGCTACCCACTGAAGTACCAAATAGGTGCCAAAGGTGGCAAAGAAGCTGAGAGGCCTGCCCAAGTTTCGAATATCTCTGGTGTGTCACAGAAGGGCTCTTTCACGCGTCCCAGAAGAGAATTAAATTAAATAAGCGTTGAAAACTCGATGGTAAGATGTCATCACCTCCGTTCCCAAGCAGCACGGCAATACTTTGCTGTATCGTGCCAGTACCGGCCGAAGTCGGTTCTAATATCGCTGAAATGTCCAGTTTTGCACCACCGTTTAATATCCGGCAGGTATTGCCGTACAGCTGTTTTGCCCCGGCCTGGGTTCGCGCAATATTGTGCGAATACTCTACGATGCCTCTGCTCCGTATTGGCCGAACGTCGTGCAAGTATGTACGTTGCATATCATTTGTTGCATATCCAATCACATATCCGGACAAACAAAAAATATTTCGATCGCTCCCAGAATTTTATTAAACCACTATCATTACACACAGTGTATTCTCGACATATTTGCAAAGGTCACACTTCTCTGTAAAACGAAAAGCAAATTATAAAATAGAATTAACACTGTCCTCATGCCAAGCAAAACTCATCGCACAAAAAACCGCGGAGATTGAGAGGCAAGCAGGAATACTATCACAAGAATGCCTGCAGTGTACTTACTAATAAAAGAGCGATATCATGTAATCCTTGATAGATGCATAATCCAACTCAGGCACCCCACAAACACACTCGAGAAAGAAGGTTGCGCACATTCAACTGACGTCTCGTCGTCGGCGAAGAGCAGTTTTTGTCGAAGCGTGTCCAACAAACACATCACAAGAATCCCACGAACTCCGGCGAAAAAAATGGCTGTTACCAAAAAATTGGCATGGACGTATTCCGGCCGTTTACGACGAAAAAACATGGCCGCGTCAGCAACGCACGAAAGCAACAGAACACTGAAGAGCGCAGTTCGAAAACCGGACCTACGGGGCCCGCCTATTTCTATAACTAGGCAAACGGCGAAAACAACAGCCCCAGAGATCCCATCAGCGTGACAGAGAACGTCACGTGACAAATTTTCGTCCGAACGTTTTTGTCCTACGCGTCCTACGTAGAGAGGTCACGCCGGGTCACGCGTTTCGCTCCACCCTTTTGATTTGCTTAAAGCGGCTGTCGCGCTCGCTGACAGCCACACGAAGACACAAAAGCAGGTTGGGAGGATTTGCAAAAGGCGAGGTCGAAGGGGCATCAACAACGCACAAAAGGAAAGGCCGCTTCTGCCAGTGACCTTGTCGCCTTGCCTACTCTGTCAGCGATCGGCTTCCATTGTGGGCCTCAGAAAGATTATCTCCTTTCTTGAGAACGAAATGGAAGGGGTGCTTATGTTTTACTGGCTTGTCACTCGCTCGCATTGGCCTCCCATGGCTGTCGTGCCGGCGAAATTAGGAGCGCAGCCGGGACATTTTCTCCCGTGAATGACGATCGGGTGCTTAGAATCCGAAGCAGCTCTTTCGGCGTCTGTTTGAAGTTCTCGGAGTCGGTCGTTGAGGCATCGCCCCGTTTGCCCGATGTACCTTTCCCCGCAGGACAGGGGGATCGCGTACACTTCCTCCGCTTCCTCTCCTTCCGTTAAGATTTCACTTTCCGGTACTCCAACGGAGCGGGCGGGCTTTGAGCTTGAAGCCGAAAATAAATGTTGTTGAAGTTGAAAGATTGTGCTGTCTGTATCGTCCCTTTTGTGTCTCCACTTTCTAAATGTTTAAAAAGTACCAACACGCTAAAATAGTAAAGTTCCGGGATTTCGTATTCATTCCCCAAGTGTGATGCGGGAGCCGCGCCACGGAGCCCCGGTCGTTTCCGATCTTTGTTATCGCTAGGCTTTGACAGTGCTCAATCACAATGCAAGACACGCACAGAGCCACGCTCGCTTTTGCAATGTGCCGCCTAATAATGATATCTGTTGTGGAGACGTGCGCACATCAGTCTCGCGCAGTGCCAGCTCTATGGCAGCACTTTCTGTAAAGGCGGATTCACACCGGGGATGTAAGCAGTCGAGCGGGAGAAGGTAGCGACATGGCACGACGGAGGTAATTATCGAACCACCGCGTAATGTACCCTAACGTCTATATGCGGGAGTGTGGGGACCGGCTACTATGTTGAGTCTCCTTTGAGCTATCGCCGCTGTTGAGACAACCTTTGGTTACTTCTATCGGTACCTCTGTTGGTAGCTAAATGCAGAGCCCCCACATAAAATGGCGCCCAACGTGGGGCCACGGCTTCCTTTATCGTGGTCGTGCTCCAGGCCTCCGTCCCTTTGTCCGGCCTATTTGCCGACCATCCTTGCCTTTGATCGCCCCGTACCACGAGCGTCCTGATCTCGCCACTTATGGTTGAGCGATTAATGCCGAGTCGGCAACCCGCAGTGCCACTCCTTTGAATGAGCGCAGTGTGATTCGTACGCGTGTTCCTGTTTTGAATTGGCGTGCGTCAAGCAACATTCGTTGTTGCGGGAGGCCCTTTGTTCTCCATGCTTGAGGCGAACCCTTCACCTGTGTGTATTTGGGTTCCTTGCGCGCCACCAACAACTTGTCCTGAAGGGAAAATGTATATAGAAGTTTTGATGACGTTTTTGAGAACCGGGTGGACTTATATGTCCGGCGGGGAGTGAGGCTTGGCAGAGAAGAGTAGCGAAGGATCAGCAGTGCAATCTGGGAATGTAAATATTCGTGTTTTCTTTGACTCTGAGTAGTCGCCTGCCAATAACGTCGATAAGTAGCTGGTACTGCTACTGACGGGCTCCGGGAGCCGGCCCGCGTAACCATCGGCGTCGAGAAGCAGTTTGCATACTGTTGACGCGCGTGCTGTATTCACTGCTGGTATTGCAGTGGGCGCGGAGGGTTTTCTTCGGGAAAGATTTGTATCTGCTTGATGCCAACGTACTCCTGCAGCCTGATGTTGTTTTCCAAGAACGACACTAGTTTTGCGTTCTTGGTGGTGGCGCTATGCGGTCTGAGGCGCACTGTGACAGTATCTGGGTGGACGAGTGACTCTAAGACTTTCGGAGGTTATGTTGCTCTGAAACCCGGGCGCCATGTAGCCAGAGCGCCCTTTGGCGATATCTGTCAGACTCGCATGATCCAGGTGGAAGAGTGACTCTAAGACTCTTAGCAGTAACGTTGCTCTGAAACTTGGCCTTGCCTCAAAAGAAGGGTCCACACCGTTGTGAGCTCTTGATCAAGCCGTATCGAGTGCAAGACACTTTTTTCTACCCTCGGTAAGCTAGCTAGCTCAAATATTTTGCGAAGCTAGCAGGTTTGAGCGTGTGAGCTGCGTCCCCTTTTGTCTTCCTCCGTGGGGAGCAAGATGGCGGCTATTTTGCGCGAGAACTTGCGTCTTCCCCGCTCGAAGACGCGCATGCATGGCGGTTTGTTTCTATCCGCCCCTTCGAAGTCTCTGTATCCGTTTACCTCGACTTCCGAATACGGGCCAGCTGCAGACTGTTATCTGTTTTTGGCCACTTATAGTGAACGGACTCTTCCGGTAACTATAATACCGGGTATTGTAGGCAGCCTCTGTGTTAGCTGCCTGCGCAAAGGATTGAGAACTCGGCGTTTTTCATAGAAGCTCTCTTCCCGGTGTCTACATTAAGCGAACTCAATTAGTTTGCTTGGTATGTGGACGCGTTTCGAACCGAGGGGCCCCCTTTTTTATGGCTTCTTCTTCCGGTGTCGAAGCGGGTCACTCTGGCATGTTCCTGTCACCGTTGACAAACTGGCCACCTTTTTTTATGGTTTTTGTTTGTCGTGTGCTCCTGCTCGTTTCTGCCGCCTTTGCGGCCCGAGGCAGGCGAGCGTCGGTTACGCGCGCCCCCTCGTTTGGTGGTTGCGGCGCCCTTTCTTCCCTTTGGGGAGGTCTACGGCCGGCTCTGGGCGTGTTGGCTGCTGGCGCATTACGACTTCGCAGGTCTGCTCCGAGGTCGTCCACCCCACCTTCACCAGCCCACTGCGGCCGAGATGGCGCCGAACACCCCGGGCAGCGTGTCTGGGACTTCCCCAGCTGGCCTCCGCTGGTGGGCGGCGGTCGTTGGTCTTTTGGTGCTGCCGCCTTCATGACCGCCTCAGCGCTCTCCACTGCAGCCAGCTCGTACCGCGACACCTGGATCCAGCGGCGTCAGCACGGTGCCTGTGATGCTCTGCAGTGCTGTGGCGGCTACTGTCAAGTGCTTGGAACTGGAACTTTCCTTTTCTTCGGCTTGGTGCGTGAGCTGTTGACGGCGGACACTGTGAAGACGCGCGCTGGGTGTCGCGTGTATTTGTTGGCGGTGCGCAGAGAGATATATTATTTTATGAGAGCAGGTGGGCCTTCTTTATTCTTTATTGAGACCCACCTACCGTTTTAAGGAGGGGGGGATGTGGAGATTCCTGTGGTCTCCCTTCCCCAATGACAGTGATAACGGCCGCGGGTCGGAACACTCGGCCTCCTTCGCCGTGAGCTCCGACCTGTTCGTGAGGCGGAGGGCCGCCTGACTTGGGGGGCTCTCCTCTCACTCTCTCCCGGGGGGACCGATTTCCGTTCCCCCGCTCGGACGCGGACCACTGCTGACAGGCGAGGAGGTTTCGCCTCTTGTTTTCCCACTTTCGGGAAAGGGACTCGTCCGGGTGACCGCGAAAGAGATAGGACGTGTGTCGGCGACTTCCCCGATGCTTCCCCGGTCTTGGCTCTCCGGAACCCCGCGTCTGGCAGGTAAGGACCTTTTCTTACCTTGCCGGCGCGGGAGGCATTTTGTATGGGGGCATAGTAGTTCATTTTAAGAGTGTTCCAATAAATGCTCTTGGACTCTGTCCTTACTCTGGTACGTGTGTCTTCTCCTCCGCTATATTCGAGAGAGTGAGACAAGGTAGTCGATCATTGGCACCGACGGAGGTAATTAATCGAACCGACCCGCGGTAATGTAGCCCTAAACGTCGTCTATAATGCCGCGGAGATGTGGGGATCGCGCTACTAGGTTTGACGTCTCCTTTGAGCTATCACCGCTGTTGAGACAACCCTTTGGTTACTCTATCGGTACCTCTGTTGGTAGCTTAATGCAGAACCCCCACAACTATCACAAGCATGCCTGCAGTGTACTTACTAATAAAAGAGCGATATCATGTAATCCTTGATAGATGCATAATCCAACTCAGGCACCCCACAAACACACTCGAGAAAGAAGGTTGCGCACATTCAACTGACGTCTCGTCGTCGGCGAAGAGCAGTTTTTGTCGAAGCGTGTCCAACAAACACATCACAAGAATTCCACGAACTCCGGCGAAAAAAATGGCTGTTACAAAAAATTGGCATGGACGTATTCCGGCCGTTTACGACGAAAAAACACGGCCGCGTCTGCAACGCACGAAAGCAACAGAACACTGAAGAGCGCAGTTCGAAAACCGGACCTACGGGGCAAGCCTATTTCTATAACTAGGCAAACGGCGAAAACAACAGCCCCAGAGATCCCATCAGCGTGGCAGAGAACGTCACGTGACAAATTTTCGTCCGAACGTTTTTGTCCTACGCGCCCTACGTAGAGAGGTCACGCCGGGTCACGCGTTTCGCTCCACCCTTTTGATTTGCTTAAAGCGGCTGTCGCGCTCGCTGACAGCCACACGAAGACACAAAAGCAGGTGGGGAGGATTTGCAAAAGGCGAGGTCGAAGGGGCATCAACAACGCACAAAAGGAAAGGCCGCTTCTGCCGGTGACCTTGTCGCCTTGCCTAGTCTGTCAGCGTTCGGCTTCCATTGTGGGCCTCAGAAAGATTATCTCCTTTCTTGAGAACGAAATGGAAGGGGTGCTTATGTTTTGCGGGCTTGTCACTCGCTCACATTGGCCTCCCATGGCTGTCGTGCCGGCGAAATTAGGAGCGCAGCCGGGACATTTTCTCCCGTGAATGACGATCGGGTGCTTAGAATCCGAAGCAGCTCTTTCGGCGTCCATTTGAAGTTCTCGGAGTCGGTCGTTGAGGCATCGCCCCGTTTGCCCGATGTACCTGGCCCCGCAGGACAGGGGGATCGCGTACACTTCCTCCGCTTCCTCTCCTTCCCCCAAGATTTCCCTTTCCGGTACTCCCACGGAGCGGGCGGGCTTTGAGCTTGAAGCCGAAAATAAATGTTGTTGAAGTTGAAAGATTGTGCTGTCTGTATCGTCCCTTTTGTGTCTCCACTTTCTAAATGTTTAAAAAGTACCAACACGCTAAAATAGTACAAGTTCCGGGATTTCGTATTCATTCCCCAAGTGTGAAGCGGGAGCCGCGCCACGGAGCCCCGGTCGTTTCCGATCTTTGTTATCGCTAGGATTTGACAGTGCTCAATCACAATGCAAGACACGCACAGAGCCACGCTCGCTTTTGCAATGTGCCGCCTAATAATGATATCTGTTGTGGAGACGTGCGCACATCAGTCTCGCGCAGTGCTAGCTCTATGGCAGCACTTTCTGTAAAGGCGGATTCACACCGGGGATGTAAGCAGTCGCGCGATCTGACTAAATCGCATCGCAAAAAAAAAAAAGTAATTAGATGGTCAATCTGGCGTTCGCGATGAGCGAGTCCAGCACCTTCGTTGGCGAGTCGCTTCTCAAAAACTCTCGCTCCGAACGCCGTTGATTGGCTCAGCCTCTCCGCGACTAGATCGCATCGCAAAAAGTCGGGTCAGCAATCGACTGCTCAAATCCCGTCGCTTTTTGCCCGCGATGGTCGCTTTTGCGATGAAAGTTATCGCGCGACTAGATCGCATCGCCGGTGTGAACGCGCCTTAATGTCGAACCAGTCTCACGGCGCGTCCCGATATTGGCGTGTGTACCTACGCGCGAGTAAAACATCCGACACAATTTGCGTTTGCAAAGCCTGGTCCAGCCGCGTCAAAACATTCAGCCAATCTTTGGACTGGAGAAATCAAGAGACACCCAAAATAAGATAAAGTGGCCAGCCGAAAAAAACTTGATTTCTATTTAATTAAGATGAAGACCACCCGCGTACATCAAATACCTCATCAGCCGAACTCCAAGGCTGTAAGCCTAGTTCTGGCACTTGTTTGGCAGTTTTGGCCCGTAGCTGCCAGATGACAGCCGAACTATCGGGACGCGAAGCCTAACTTTGGCACTTGTTTGGCGACTTTGGCCCGTAGCTGCCAGATGATAGCCGAACTATCGGGAAGCGAAGCCTAGCTTTGGCACTTGTTTGGCGACTTTGGCCCGTAGCTGCCAGATGACAGCCGAACTATCGGGAAGCGAAGCCTAACTTTGGCACTTGTTTGGCGACTTGGGCCCGCAGCTGCCAGATGATAGCCGAACTATCGGGAAGCGAAGCCTAACTTTGGCACTTGTTTGGCTACTTGGGCCCGTAGCTGCCAGATGATAGCCGAACTATCGGGAAGCGAAGCCTAACTTTGGCACTTGTTTGGCGACTTGGGCCCGTAGCTGCCAGATGATAGCCGAACTATCGGGAAGCGAAGACTAACTTTGGCACTTGTTTGGCGACTTGGGCCCGTAGCTGCCAGATGATAGCCGAACTATTGGGAAGCGAAGCCTAACTTTGGCACTTGTTTGGCGACTTGGGCCCGTAGCTCTGCCAGATGATAGCCGAACTATCGGGAAGCGAAGCCTAACTTTGGCACTTGTTTGGCGACTTGGGCCCGTAGCTGCCAGATAATAGCCGAACTATCGGGAAGCGAAGCCTAACTTTGGCACTTGTTTGGCGACATTGGCCCGTAGCTGCCAGATGAAAGCCGAACTATCGGGAAGCGAAGCCTAACTTTGGCACTTGTTTGGCGACTTGGGCCCGTAGCTGCCAGATGATAGCCGAACTATCGGGAAGCGAAGCCTAACTTTGGCACTTGTTTGGCGACTTTGGCCCGTAGCTGCCAGATGACAGCCGAACTATCGGGAAGCGAAGCCTAACTTTGGCAGTTGTTTGGCGACTTTGGGCCCGTAGCTGCCAGATGAAAGCCGAACTATCGGGAAGCGAAGCCTAACTTTGGCACTTGTTTGGCGACTTGGGCCCAAGATGCCAGATGTCAACCGAACTACAAGGTAGTAAGCCTAACTCTGGCACATCTGTGGCGATTTTGGCCCGAAGGTACCAGATGACAGCCGAACTATCAAAAAGTGAAGCCTAACTTTGGCATTAGTTTGGCAATTTTGGCCCAAAAATGCCAAAGATCTGCCAAACTACCGGGCAGTAAGCCTAAATCTGGCACTTGTTAGGCGATTTAGGCCCAAAGATGCCAGATGACAGCCGAACTACCAGGCAGTGATGCCTAAGTTTGGCACTTGTTTGGCGAATTAGGGCCAAAATACCCAGACTGTTGCCAAGGGAGGTCAGGTTTGGCTCTACTTTGGCTGCTTCGGGCTTTTCAATGCCCTAAACTCCCAGACGCAAGCCAAGTTTTGGCCCAGAACTCGGTGCTACCTGGGTTTCCTACGAGTGTGTGTGTTTCTCCAAATTTATCCCGTCGTTTTCACGTTACTTTTTTTTTTAACGATTTTGTAGGTCGATTGTTATTAAAGTCAAAACATTAGAAACTTCTCTGAATGCCAAAGCATGACTGTTATATTGGGCGTCGCAGCCCGGGGTCGCTATCATTTCGTCGAAACTCGTTTCGTTGAGTTACGTTTCGTGGACAACTTTTCATAAACACGCGTTTCATGAACATGGGTTTTGTCGACGCGGTCGTTTCATCGACACTCATTACGAAAATTGCACGATGTATCATTTGATCACTTAATATCAATAGACCAGCCTAAGCTTGACGTAAATATCACGCCTAGATTATTATGTGCATTGACTAGCTCTAAGGCTGTAGAGAAAATATCACAGAAACTAAAAAGCCAAATTTTTTTGCAATGGAACCGTCATCTGCACATAATGTTTTGCGGTTATTCAATTTTCACCACCGACACCGCATATAACATCAGTGCTACCTAAAGGTCAAAATACGTTAATTACCCAACCTACTATTATCATGTAGAACGACCTCGTGAATGATACAGCATACAATGAACCAGTTACAGCACTTGCGTGTATGGAGGAATTAAAAGGTGTACACACCGACGGCACGGAGGAACGAATTCAGTGTATGAGGGCAGTGTTGCGGAGTTACCACTCCGGAATTGGGATGATTCCGGAATCACTCCGCATTTTTGAGACCCTGGAATGGAATGGGAATGAAACGCCCGCAGCGCTGGGAGGAATGAAATGGGAATGGAATTGGATACCTTTTGACCGGAATGAGATGGGAATGGAATGGGCTTGCTTGTTATGCGAGCTGTTTCAATTATCATCAAGGGACTACGGGCTGATGTCGCAATTCGCTAGTGCATGGTAAGTGGCTCTTGAAACAGCATCATTGCGCTGACAGTGACTGACGGCTTGATTGTCTTACTGGATTATGATCCTTCGAGGATGGAAATGGACCGCTCTCAGTAAAGCAACCAAAACTCAATCGTTGTAGACAGACAAGGTTTCGTTCGTGGCGCCGCGAGACGCGACAAAGCGGCTGTTGTAATCATGCGCGATTAGCATGTATCTTTTAACCAGGGTGTCGAGCCGACCCCGAACAGAAAACCGGAGCTAAACTGTTATTTTTAACTGAACTGGAACAAAACTGTAACCCAAATCAAACATTTTATATTGAACCCAAACCGCAACGGAACCATAATATCATGTTGCGGTTGCCAATTCACTGGAAACGGTTTGGCGCAATTAAATGTGACTGTGAGCCGCGCCTTCTTGCGGGTGGCGGCGCCAAGCCAATTAAATATTCGCGACGTTGGCGTCAGCGGCTCAGTTTTGAAGAAACTAGCGGCAGTGACGACATGGACAAAGCTCAGTAATAATAGGGAGTCTGAGAATAACGTACGCAATTTTAGTGCACGCTAGCGCTAAATTTAGTGCTTTCGTTAGCGCACGCTACGCAAGATAGTTTGAAAATAACGTTTCTCCGCCGCGAAACTAAAGCCCAAGAATCTCGCGCTTGCAACGCCACTAAGATGCAGTCACAATTTTTATTTTACACACGAAATGCTCTAACTTGAGAAACAACAAGCTTTTTCGTTCAGAGTAACATTTTAGACTTGTTTAAACATGAGAATGCGACGCGAGCGGTCCACCGGTCGTGTCCGCATGCGTCGCCGCGGCAAGAGTGCACTGACCTTCGCCGATAAATGTTCGCTCATCGCAAGCATCAAGTTGCCGGTGATTGTTGCTCATCTTACTGGGTTTTTCAAACCGAGTGCAATGTCGTCCTGTATTGAAAATCGCAGTCGCGAGGATGCCGCCGACGTCGCGCTCACGAAGCCGCCAAAGCTGCCGCAGCCATTGTCCTGGGGGCCGCCATTTTTTTAACTGTGCTCGTCTTGGCTTTAGCCAACTTCTCATCACGAATCCTTTTTGGAGGAGCGCAAAGACCCTTTGCGTACGCACGCGATTTCCGAGAAATGGCGTGGGCTAACATAGTGCACGCAAAGTGCAAAAAGTGGTTAGCGTTCGGCGCATGCGCAGTAGCGACGACGCTATTCTTTGCGTACGCAAAGATTTAGCGTGCGCTATTCTAAGCAATATTCCTGAAGGAAGGACAAAGCAAACATACACATCAAAATAAAAACAAAATGTTGACGGTTGTCGGCGCTTTTGTTACGCTGTGGCGAGACCCGGAGGCGCGTAGAGGCGATGCCGTGAAAAGCGCGACACTGAGGAGGCGCCGGTCGCCAGTCACCCAGTGCCCTGGACGCTGCTTGAATAACTTTTTTTGTGTGTGTGCGTTTTCTAAAAAGAACAAGTCGGCCGTTGTATTTTTTTAGATGCGGAGCATCTCTTGCTCGGGTCTATGTCCCGCGGCGTCGGCGTTGTAGTCTGCACTCACACTACGCATGCGCAACTCTCCTCCTTCCCTCTCTGCAACAGCTGCGCGTTACTCTCTCCGCTCTCTCTCTCTACCAGCTGCGCGTGCACTTCGCGTGCGTTCGATTCTAATCACACCGCGCGCGCATGCGCAACTCTCCTCCTCTAGTCTCCTCTCCTTCAAGTGTTAAAAAAAAATAAACGGCGAGCGGCGAGCGTTCCAAGTTTCTCTGCTGCGAGCCGCGACGAAGGCTCGCGTAGGGGGTAACGCTAGGGCAGTCGGTGGCGCCATCTCTCGACGTCAGCACGCAACTGACTCTTTCCTCGGAACCAACACGATGCTCCGCATCACCCCATGGTTCCCCTCGGGAAGATGGTGTAATTTTTTTTTTCCTTTTTTGTTTTGTTTTAATCGTCTTCCGATTGGCCTTCGCTGTCTTTCACCTCAAACTCAATCGTTCGAGCAAGTCTTTCGGGCGTGTGGTGTGAGTAGTTTGCCGTTTCGATCTGGATGAGCGTCGAACCGGCGTGAGGTCGTGTATCAGTAGTGTGTGAGCCCGTGAAAAGCCCAAGCTAACAGTGCTACTCCAATGGCTAAATTTCTCATCTACCCTAGGTAACAATTGTCACTATGCGTGCTGGCTGATTGACATCACATGTCAGTACTGTACTTTCGTAGTTTCCAATCACCTGCATAACCCCAATATTTTCATAAAACAGTGTTTGCGTTAAAATTTCAGAATCACAAAACGAAATTAAGCATATATTTGTTTTGCTGTCCTCGCTTCCGCAGCACGGCTTTTGATGATCTATTTTTTCTTTAAATGCAGATGGCGCCGTATTGAACTCAACTTTTCTTATTCACGACTGGGAGGTGTGGATATTGTTTTTACGAACCGGTTTGAACTGGTTCGCGCTTGGTAGGACCGAACCGGAACAAAATGCAAATCTACTGAACCAGAGCCCGTACCGAACCAGAATATTGACCGGTTCGACTCCCCGCTCTTAAGTTGCAACCCAGCCGATCTTCTAGTGTTTGCGTGGAACACAAATAAATAATTGGAATGAATATGTTTAGAAATCGCAAGAATCGTACAGCATACGTAATAACCATTCAAATGACCGATGTTTTAAAGCAGGTTCTATAATATAGTTCTACATTCGCTTGTGCTGGCGCTGTGTACCGATTGCACTTTGTTAGTGGTTGTCTGTTCTTGCCGCAGTCATTTGGGGCAGATATACGTAGCGTCGCTTCTAACAGTGCACTAACAGTGCTATTGTGCAAGTACTCGAGAAGCAAGATAGCTTCTTGCACCACGCATGAACTAGACATCTTTAAGACCTTATCAAACACACACCACACTAACCATGTATCTGATTAGGGTATACGGTCTGTTTACGAAGAAAATCGGTGGTTTAAGCCTCTAGCATTTTTCGCGACTAGCGAGCTTTTTACGCTTGATCGTGCGATCGATATCTCCAGTGACACGGAGTGCCACGAAGCGCTTTGTGTGACCACCTTTTGACTTAGTAAAAGGAGGACTTTGAGGAAGCTTTTGCCTACTTTTTCAGTCGTCTCCGCGTTTGATGTCAGCAGCTTTATGCCGCGTTTTTCTAGTAACACACTGTGGCTGGCAATGGTCCTTTTTCACGTTTAGGATTTTGAGAAATAGAATTGTGGCGTTCAGCCATTCCAGGAAGTGGAATGGGCTCACTCTCTCTATTCCGAGGAGGTAAAAGGAATGGAATTGTCTTAAACTCTAATTCCCTGGAATGGAAGTCGAATGGAACGTTGGGCCCATTCCTCAACAATGTAGGAGGGTGAGCCGATAAAGTATATATTACGTAACAAGCCCAGAGTAAGCTTACGTTTATAAAAGGAGTCACGTATCATAGTGACGATCAAAAATATAGAATCCCGAATCACATGGAAAATTACTTTTTGGGGGTATAAAAGTTCTTAAACTTTTTTCCAAAATTATTGTGCTTCAATCTTGGTAGTGTCGGATATCTTTGTCAGACCAGACAATAAGGACCTTCGTGAGTACTAGTTCATGTATTTTTTTTAAGAAGATAGCAGACAGATAGTAAAAGGTTAACTTGTGTATGGATAATTATACAACCAGACAGACGTTAGTCTTATACCAAATGTAATTTCTCAAGCCTCAGCTGTAGAGGAATAATTCATGTCAGTAAAGTATGACTCGAAACCTTTACACCGACATCTACTTCGACAGCGTTCGCAGCCGTCTGAGGTCACGAGGAATTTCTTCCCCGGATTTAGGCAGATTTTGTTTGGTGTTTTGGTTTACTAACCAGAACAGCAAGGACTCCAGAATTTTAGCAGATTTTCAAAATCTGGGGGAAACTTTTACCATCTGGATACGCTGGTGGTGTTTCACACGGCAACTAGCCACGCAATCCAAAGCTTTTTGTTTTTTCCGGATATGTACTTCAGATTTGGATTGCTTTGTTTGTAGTTTCATTTATTTGAATACCAGTAAACTACGCGCATTTAATGAATATAAAAAAATTAGTTAAAAAACACCTTTGAATATATTTATTCTTTATTTAGTACCTTTAATATTTAATATATTTGTTCCTATGTTTCACGGTAATTGATGAATAAATAATATTACGCTTTTCCGGCAAGATCTACTTGACATGGAAAAGGTATATCCGGCACATTTCGTCCAAACTTTTTCTCTAACCTTTACATGTGTCCGGATCGATTGCAATTAGTGCTTAATTTAATAATAAACACCCGATTTGTTTTTTCAAAATAAAGTTACAGAATTATTTGCTCATTTTGATGACTTGCACGCAGCAATTCTGTTTCGTTATCATATGTCCTCTGCAATAAATGTAACACTAATTGCTACAGAATGTATCCTTAGAAGATATTTTATTGACTTTATTAAAATTGACGGTTTTATTTTCTTTATGATGGGAATATTTATTTTTTGGTTCAATATTTGGTTTGCAGCGAAGGCATTAGATAAACAACAAATATAATTGACTACTTCTAATCTAATTACTTTTAATCCGTGCTTACGAAATAGATTTGATCCGAATATGAGCAGTTAAGCGCGCTATAGATCTCATAAGCGCCACTTTTTTTAATGACTGATTTAATTTGAGTTTCGTATAGAGCTTCTAAAACAAAGAAGGAGAAAATGTCTCTCAGATTATTGAAGCCATATGCATTTACCGCGTAGGATTTTGGTTGAGTCAAGGAGTTTTGGAAAACAATAAAGCCACCGGTTCATTTATCAGGTCATTCAACTGTACCGACGATTTCGCAACCATGCGCAGTGATCATGAAACATCGATTGGTCATGCTCGATTTCAAACCGATCAGTCTGCCCCACCAGGCTCGTAAATACGCCAGAAGCAAATGTATTTTCTGCTCATCATATCCACCGCTTTTCTGTTTACTCGTTTCCAGTTCAGCGTCAGCGTCTTCGCTCTCCTCCTTGCCGTTGCCAGGGCGGGCCCACTCAAGGGCGCCGTCCTCGGTGCTCTCGGCGCCGGGGCCCTGGGTCTTGGTCTGGGAGCTCTTAGCCATGGCGGAGGCTTCGGGGGAGGCTACTACGGCCCGAGTTACGGATATGATCACGGCTTTGGTCATGGTCCCATTTACGGTGGTGGATTCGGTGGTGGATACGGTGGCAGCTACGGCGGGTCCTACTACGGCACCTACGGAGGTAACTACGGTGGACATTGCGGAGGCTTCGGCGGCCCCGACTTCGGTCGTGGCTTCGGTGGATTTTACGGATAATCAAGTTCACCTCGGTACTTATGAATGTAAGTTCTAGTATTGTAGTGTTTTGAAGAGAATAGGTTTCTTCCACGCGTCTTTGCCAATTTTCTTCTGAAATTGTACTCGAGAAAGTCACTAAACAGATTCGTGACTTGCACGAATCGGCAGAGCATCATGCCGGTGGTCATTCCTACTTGTTCTTGCCGCTAAAAATACCTTTTTTTTAAAAATTACGTCGGTTTTCTAAGCGCGTTTTGCGACAGACTCCACAATGGCCGCTGTTGTGACGTCAGTGCAAGTCATGCATACGGTCATGTTTAGTAACTTCAGTAAGCACAATTTGCATTTGTTCTTATTTTGAATTTGTTCTCGGTAGTTTATTCAGAAAACAATTTGGCAAAATATAAAATATGCGCAATGTGCAGTGCTAAAGCACATTAACGAGCCAAATATAAGGGCGCTACGAAGCTGGGGGTGCTTGAACATGTTACAAAGTAGCCAATAAATGGGTTACTGAAGAAACAACAAAAACACATTGATAAGGTATTCTCTCTGCGAGTTTATATCATAGAGTCACCATCATTGTATTTTGAGTCCAGCTCCAGAGCCGTAGCTCCGACCTTTTTCCAACCTAGAAAATATTAACCAAGTTACTGAGACTTCGATGCTATGCTGCTCTTGTTGGGTTTTATTGCCTATCATTTGAAGTGACGCCAGTCTTGGGAACTTTCTAGCAAGTTAAAAAGAAAATCCGATCGTATTTTTGTCACAACTATAATAACAACATAATTCGAAATTTGCTGCGGTTTTCGTAAACCCATACTCCAAACAACGCTTCAAGGGAGGCGGGTTGGTGCAGGTGCGTGATAGACACCGACGACTTACAAAATAAAAAATGAAAAAAAAAAACTACAAGGCCCGACAAATATTCCAGAAAAAGCACTGCACTTCAGATATGGCACTCGTCCTTGGTTCTAAAAATATTTCTCGCAAAAAGTTTTTTTACGCTGACGCAATAGCAAGTTTTCGCGGACAAGCGTATTAAAAACCTGCTTTCTTTTGTATGTGCAGGATTCGGATGAGTTATTAAAAACCGGCTACAGCAAAGTTTCTGGAAGGGTCTCTTTATTCCGAACCCCGGTCTAGAGTTCAGGGCCTGAAAAACATCAATAAAGACAAATTGTACATATATGCCACGGAAGGTAAGTACAGGGAGAGTTTCGTGATGCATGCTATGGTCACTGACAACTTAAGAAACAAAGGGCGTGGCCCATTATGATCGCGCTTTCTGCTTCGTGTTTGGTTCTTTGGCGTTAGTATCGGTAGATGCCGCAATCTGATCGGCAAGGGGCAATAATCACATGTTCGGGACTAACCGCGCCCGTATCTGTTCTTTCATTGTTTGTAATATATGCGCACTAATAAAGCCTCGAGCGTTTTGTGCGCACATTAAGCAGAATAAATAAATAAATACATAAATAAATATCACATATCAATCAGCTTGATAGGTTTAATTGCAGTCAGAAGTTACCTTTTTGGCATAAGAATATGCATTGATATGTTCTAGAAATATCTTGAGTCCACAAAAGAATTTCAAAAACAAACTGCATTACGAAACGTAAAAATTAAAACTCAAAATGGCAATGAGATACAAGAAATGCAAAGGGGCAAGAGTATTGATGAACCATACAAACAAAATGTAAAAAGAAACAGAGCACGAACCTGAACAAAACAGGTTAAAATCTTGCGTCCCGAGTGGCCCTATTTTGCCTTATTGTTAGCTTGGTTCTTTGTTTTATACTTTGTTTGTTTCTTTGTTTTTCGGGCAACCCAGCTCTCTTTTCTTTTTGAAAATAATTTCCGCCCTCGCTTCGCTCCGCCGAGCCGAGTTTCTTTGGCGTGTACTCTTTCGAGACATTTAATTCTAGTTCTTAGTAGACAATGTATACAAAGAGTCTTCGCCTTTCCAAACAACCGCAGCAGAATTCTCCTTAGACTATGTAACTGTAACGCTCCTGATTTATGTCACCAAAAAGTGCTGACAAAATAAGACGAGTGCAAGATGAGTTCGAAAAACGAAGACATGAAACCTTCGGTTAAAGTTTTGTATGTATTTATTACCTGCTTAATGAGCCGTTGTTCTTGTTTTTCATCTCCTTAGTTTGTAATGTGTCCGCCCGCTGCCGTAAAGTTGAAAAACATTAAAACCAAATATATATATTTAATCAGGAATGGCAGGCTTCGACATTTTGTATACAAGATGTATTACTCAATCAACATTTTGTTCTATCTAAATAAAAAATATGGAGCTCCGGTGAATGTGTAGTGCATCAGAAAGAATCTTACCGAAGACGTCTTAATAAGTTGACTTAAGTCAGTTTGCCTGCCATTGCATTTATAATTAAAGAAGTTGGGGGATGTTTGAGAAAGTTAATGCTCAAGATGTGAATAATGCTCCCATAAAAACGGCTAACTTCTTTTGCAGGCGAGCACCACAAAAAACCACTCATGAAGTGTATCACTCCTTTAAAGTAGCTCAGGCATGTCCCTCGTGCTTTGCTATATTTCTTGTGCTTTTTTAATGATGTAAGTTACGCAACAACTGGTTTTCCACAAAAAAAAAAAAAACTTTGTTTAAAATGTTTATGACAAAATCTTCGGTCAGCTTTACTCCTTTCTATTTAATTCTTGTTTCTAAAATCCTAAAATATATGCGTGTCACGCATGATCTTCTTCTTGAGAAAAGTTTTCTGAGAACAGTTCCGCGAGAAATACTTAATTAGAACACTAAAGGAAAAATGCTACTATTAAGGCAATAAAATTATTTTAACTTTTAGCTTTTACCCAAATGGAAGTGTTCGGATGAAATCTTAATTTGTGAAGGCTATGAAACTCCAAACAAAAATAAAAAAGGGCCAGGTAGCACGTGAGCGGGGCGTGTGGGGAATAGCGTCCTAAATGGCCGGGACACCAAATAAAAAGGAATTATTTTTTTTTCTAAACTTTTATATAATATGAAATATAACCTATCCAACCATTTCGTCAAGGTACCTGAGAGAAAGATAACATTACTTTGGATGTCATTACACTTGTAATGTGCTTACATTTATAATAAATGAAATAGTTACGATATTGCTTATTTTTTTGGTAACTTAGAAGTGTCACCGCAGATCCTCTAAGAAATTAAATTTGTGTTGTGCTTCCGTTGGCATATGTTTAATTCCCAAATATACACGCGACTTGTCCCCCCGATATTTACGGCTCCATTTAACTATAGATGGCGCCACTTTTTTTTTCCAAATTGGCAGTTATAGTGAGTTTCGGAGTTGCGTGCCTGTATACCAGTTGCTGAGCCTGTCTAGTGTGCTGGCTTCACTAAGCGACACACATTATTCGTGCTTATTCCAGGAAGCTATGGTGTTAAGAGCGCATGTCATATCTCTATTCTAAAATTTAAAGAAAATTGTGTTTAGCGCAATATTTACGCAAGGAGGCACGTTTGGATTCTGGAAAGCAACCGAAACTAACCTCCATTTTGAATTTAATTTCTTGGTATAGGTGTTCATTTCAAATTCTTTCATAACTCAAGATGTGTCTCTCAACGTTATTAATGAGCTAGAGAGCTTGTTCACGGAAACTTTATTTTGTGAGATACGTGTCTGATCCAGGCACTTAAAATAATTTTGGAGAGTTCAGTATCCCTTGAAAGACAGGGTCTTCATACATCTTAGTGGTAACATAGCAGAAACTTAGTAACCCTGGAGCTAGGGGAAAAAATGGGACGGTCAGACACAAAACTTCGAACACAAGAAAAGATTTTTTTTCTCAAAACAGCTCCTTTAAGAGGCTCCCTTTTTGTTCGCTAGCTCCAGGGTTACTACGTCTATCCTTAACCAGCTCGCCTGCCTACTTGCTTTAACATAAAATATTGCGTTTGTTGAAAACATCTGCGCTAGTTATTTGTTCTTGCTGTCTTTTCTCGCTCAGATAATTGTGACATGCAATAATTATCTCTGGGCCTTTTAATGGGCTTTTGGGTATTTAGATGACCAATTGTTTTAACATTATTCCCAGTACAAAATTAACAATATCAATCAAAATTTCAGAAAATATTGCCACCGGTGATGAGTTTTGAATACGTTTAGAAAACGTAAAATTTAGAAACGATGTTCTCACTACAAAAGCCCAAACTACAAAGTGCGTGTTGTTAAGCAACGCGTGACGAATAGGACTTTATATTACGTCCAGTGTTTGACTATCTTGATAACGATGTCAGAGTTTTCCATATGCTAAAAAGAAAAAATTACATATTTCTGGAAATACTGTCGTTAAATGACCTATACTTTTTGTGATCGTGGCGTTAATTGGGGGCCCTACATTGCGGCACTTTTTAATAATAATAATAATACAGCTAAGTTTAAATATAATTTGTTGCGTTTGATCTAATTTCAAAAGTGAAAACAAGTATGGCAATCAAAAGTGTCATAAAATGACATGAATTGTCGGTAAAGCGTATGGTACTATCAAAGTCGCGACTTTTGCCAATCGGCAAAACTGCCAAAGCCGCCGCAAATCCTTCCGGACTAAAGTCTGCCCCCCCCTCCCCCCTTCCAAAAAAAGAGAGAAAGCAGTGGAGTTTGTTTTTCTTGTTGATTTTTAATTAAACTCTCCCCTAACATTTCTTTTCTTCAATTTCTACGCGACGCCGTTTTGCCAACCTCGGCCCTTTCAGTTCTAAGACCTACCCGCTTGCACGTCTGCTCTCTTCAGCACGTTTTGTTGGCGTTGGAAACCGGTGAGACAGTCATGAGATTTAGTATTGCGTACAGGAGTGAAAGCAAACACTGTTTGTTTGCGTGGTCCACACTGCGTGTGAACGGAGCCCAAAATTGTGGTAGTGGAATGGAGCACGGTGACGCAACTCTTACGCAAACGCTTAGCGCTTGCTTCTATACACAATACTAAAACTCTCTAATAAGGTACAATCCCATAACGGCTGCAGCACTATAATGGGACAGTGAAGTGTGTTGTTTTAATTCAAAATTGACATTTCGCGAGTTATGATCGTGAGCAGTTCCGCCAAGCCCGGTGAGCACGAGGACCGGGGGACCCTCACTAGAGCGCTTCCCGTTTCCGCCGCGGGAGGGCGAGCAACGAGCTGGAGACGCTAATACGATCTGGTGGCAAACTTTAACTGATGAAAATTGCAGTCAAAATATCTTCCGCGTGCATGCATCTAACGTTCAGTCTGGAAGGGTGCCTAATAATATATCTCACGTAGCACGATGTAAGTATTACGATTCTTTTAGGTCCCAATATTGTTGCCAATCTCGAGATAAGAATGCAAAGGAGCTGCGTTTAATGTCCAGTAATGTTTATAAAAAAAATGTAAAAA
Organism: Ixodes persulcatus; assembly: GCA_013358835.2. Taxonomy (NCBI): domain Eukaryota; kingdom Metazoa; phylum Arthropoda; class Arachnida; order Ixodida; family Ixodidae; genus Ixodes; species Ixodes persulcatus. The sequence continues at coordinate 29,410 of JABSTQ010010123.1, forward strand.
AATGTATTGTCATTTATTAAATATAAAACACTTGTTCGGCATAAGCGAGAAATATTCGGGTGCAGGATTAAATGATTAAAACTTCGAAAAGCAGATGCTGCTTCTTCATAACATCGGCTAGATATGTTCACTTTCTGAAATGATTTGGCGCTGCGGAATTTGTCAACCTAGCCCTTTGATATTGCCATGTAAAGTCTTAGTAGGAAAGTAACAAAAAATGTAAGCACATCAATGTTTCAGGGAACAGCGGTTAATTTACCCCGCCGGTTGGTCATTCTGCTGATTGTATGTGTAACGTAAATATTTTGTCAGCAGACAGCTAAATAACAATATAATATACCCGGTAAAAATCAAATAAAGAAAAGTTCTATATTTATTGGAATAAGTCAAATTTATTAGCCCGAGAAAATTTTCATTATCCGATGACTGTTTTTGTAGATTCCTGGAGAAGAAATTCGATTTCCTTCATTGACTCCAATAGAAATCTTCGTTCCGTTTTTAGTTTTATCAAATTTATAAAACAACCATTCAGAATTTCACAAAATTCAAGGAGGGGCATATAGTAGGGACTGCACGTTATCAAATTCTGAATGCACCTCAGCTATAACTTAGTTCCTCTAGGTTTCTTGAGAGATAATGAATTAAACCTCCATCTTTTGAGCTTCAAATGTATCTTCCCTGTAGCTTTACAATCACTACAGGAAATGGCACTCTACAATTTCGAAATTACATTTGTGTAAAACGACATTTTCGCGATTTTTATATATTTTATTTAATAATGCTGCAATCTCTAGCTATGATTTTAGGAGGTGTGTACAGTGCTGCAATTAAAACAGGATGGCAAAACACAAACAATGCCAACAAGTTTATAAAAAAAAATATTTACAACCTTGATGAAACTAAGGGACCAATCTCACCAAGCATTCGGCGCATGCGTGAAGCCGCCATAACTTTAGTTCACATGAGACATAGGCAATTCTCGAGACGCTTCCTGCCGTATCATGCTCTGCGAGCACAGTGAGTGCTTCAACAAGGTTGTTCCGCTTGCAAAAAAACTAAAGTTCGCTTGATGCATTGCGGCAGCAGAGGAGTAACGAAACTAACTGGCGATTTTGGCCTATTTAGATGGAAGGCGAATAATGGCAACGATGGCTGCATGAAAATAGGGATTTCTAGCAAACCTTTACCGTGCTCCGTGTACCGCACTCTCGGAGCCTTTAGAGCATGCTTTTAAGCGCGCAACCCGCGGTCACGGTATCACCCGGGCACGCGCATAAAAGCATGTTTTAAAGGCTCCGATAGTGAGGTACGCAGAACATAGTAACGGTTCACTAAAAGTCCACACGGTTAGTAAGGCTATACCAGTCGTTTACTGTTCTAGAAAAAAAAAAGGAATACACAAAGCAGTTATTAACATATACTCAAATTGCTGTAGTACATAATTCCTCTGGGAACTTTTGAAGATTCGCCCTAGTTGCTGAGATAAGTGGCGCTGTATGCAACCACATTGAAAGAATCGCGTGCCAAAAAAAAACAAAAACATACAATATTATTTTTTGAGGAGTGGGAACCAGCAGCGTTCAACCAGGAACCAGCAGCGTTCAACCTACATGGCTTAAAAGTATTTCAACATCTACTCAAACAGTTTTACTACATGTTACCTCGGAAACCTTGCGAGGTTGCCCTGATTGATTAGATAAGAGGCAATGAATGTGGCTACTTCGAAAGAATTACGTTCCGAAAGAGCAAACCGTCGAGTTTTTTTAGTGAAGTGCGCCTCGACCAGGAACCTGGAGGGGGCCAACTATATGACTTAAAGTTATTTAAACATATGCTAAAAGACTTCTACTACACTATTCTTCTGGAAGTTTGCGAGATTCACCCTGGTTGATTAGATAAGAGCCGCTGATTGTGGCTACTTCGAAAAAATAACGTTCGAAAAAAGCAGCACTTTGAGTTTTTAGGGGGAGTGCACTTCCGCCCGGAACCTGCAGCGTTCAACCTATATGGCTTAAAATTACTTAAACATCTACTCAAAGAATTTTACTACATGATTCCTCGGCAACTTTGCGAGATTCGCCCTGGATGTTGACATAAGGGGCGCTCATTATGGCTACTTCGAATAATAACGTTCCATAAGAGCGAACCCCCGAGTATTTTGGGGAAGTGCACCTACACCAGGAACCTGCGGTATGCAACCTATATGGATTAAAAGTATTTAAACATCTACTCGAAGAGTTTTACTAAATGATCCCCAGGGAACTTTGCGAGATTTGTCCTGGTTGTTTAGATAAGAGGCGCTGAATGTGGCTACTTTAAGAGAATCAAGTTTCAAAAAAGCAAACCTACGAGCCTTTGGTGGAGTGCGCTTACGCCACAAATCTAAAGCGTAGAACCTATATGGCTTAAAATTGCTAACTTTTCTACTCAAAACGATTTACTACACAATTCCCTGGGAACTTTGCGAGAGTCGACTGATTGTTGAGATAAGAGGCGCAGAATGTAGCTGCTAACGTTTCAAAAGAGATAACCCTCGAGTGTTTCGGGGAAGTTCGCCTCCACAAGGATCCTGCAGAGCATAACCAATATGGCTCAAAATTATTTTACAATTTGCTGCAATGCGTTCTACTGTATGAGTCTCCTGAAACTTCGAGAGATTCGCCCTGGTTCTTCAGATACGAGGCGCTGAATGTGGCTACTTCGAAAGCATCGCGTTCCAAAAGAGAAAACCTACAAGATATTTGGGGAGTGCGCTTCCGCCAGGAACCTGCAGCATGCAACCTAATTGGCTTAAAAGTATTTAAACATCTACTCGAAAAGTTTTACTACACGATTCCTAGGGAACTTTGCGAGATTCACCCTGGTTGTAGAAATAAGGGGCGCTGAATGTGGTAGACCTACGAGTTCTTTGAGGAAGTGCGTCTACGCCAGGAGCGTGCAGGGTTCAACGTATGCGGCCCAGAACAATTGAAGGATGCACCCAAATAGGTGTACAACATGTTTTCCCGGGAACTTCGCAGGACTCGGCCCGGTTGTTGAGATAAGAGGCGCTAAATTTAGCCACTCCGATAGAATCCTACTCCGAAGGAGCGAACCGGCGACATTGTTTAGGACTACGCTTGTTCTTTGGCTTCAAGCATCGGCGCCGACAGGAAGGGGTGGAAGCTCGGGCCCCCTCCGCCCCCCCTCCCCGCCCCCCCCCCCCTCTCCCCGGCAATGCTGGGTCCCCCCCCCCTTCTCCCGAGGCCTTCGGAAAAAGCAAGTACCATCCCCTCCGGAACCTCTGGGTGCCCTTCATTAATCTCATCTGTGCGTCCTGGTGCCCTCCCATATCGATAGCTGGCGCCCAGTAGATAAATAAAAATTTATCTGTGCTTCCTGGTGCCTGTAAATACCGATAGGTGGCGCCCAGAGGATAAATAGAAATTTACCCACTCACCAGCTTTGGTCACTAAGTGAACAGAGCTGGTGAGTGGATACATTTTCTAACTATTCGCACAGTCCTGTTCGAAGACCCTACGTAGTGTTAGCAAATACGATAAACTCTAGTATTGGAAATTCCTTCGAACGCCATTGGAAGTTATTGCGAATTACGACAGTGGCACCTCTAGCGGACCTGCAGCCTACGGAAGTAGGCCACATAATACGTTTTGTAAGCCCCATTTTGTTTTCCCAAACGTTGAAACAATTCATTAGGGTCAGAGCGCTTGAACCACGGAATTCACTGATCACAACTGCAATGAGAGCTACATCAAAGGGTCACAAAAGCAGATATTTGTTTAAGTATCATGCCGTCAGCATGCTTATTCTACATTATCCAATGGATTACACACGTTTGAGACGTCTCTTTTAATAAAAAAAAAAAATTAAGCGTTTTAATCAACAGTTCAGAAGGTTTCTTTTTATGTTCTTGGTACAACACGATAATCTTGTCATAATATCTTGGCTGAATGCGAATATTGCCGGTTGTCAGAGGCAGTCCTGCGGCTCATGCCAGTAGCTCAACGAAAGTCGAAGTAACAAGAAAAAAGAGCGTGCAAACAATTCGCAGACATTACAGACGAAGCATTCTTGGGGGTCGATTGTAAAGATAAATAAAAAGAAATAGCCATAGGAAAATTGCACATGATAGAAAATAAGCAGGAAATGACTCCCTCGGCGCCGGTAATCATTGGGGCGATCTTGCGAAACAAAATAAACAGAAAAAGGAGCTCGGGCACCTTACATTTGAAGGTGGTGGTCGGGTATGATGCAAAAAGAAAGCAGAAGTAAGACAAAGGCGAATAATAATAAAAAAAGACCTCCGCTAACTTGACATGCCCATTACACTGTACTTATTTGTTTATTTTCTTCGGCCGAGGCTCTGCTCCCGGTCGTGACTGAACTTGACGAATCCCGCCTGCGATTTGTTTCTGTGTTTCGAACGCGGCCTATTTGATTAGCTCTAAGAAGCTTTTTGTTGATCGGTGAAAAGCGTAGTCTCTGGACTTTTCGGGCTCCGTGAATGCCGTAGAAATGCTTATAAGGAAGCGTTCCCGCTTCCTTTCCCTTCGAAGCCTACTGACCGACTTCCTCAGCGAGTCTGCGTCGCAGGCAATCGGGAGATCGCTCTACGCCGTCGGAATGTGCTCTCCAAGCAACTAGGCCACAAACGGCTCGTATAACAACATTGTTTCTTAAGTTAACAACCTTTTTTTCTGTCAAATTATTGATCAGATTCATCAAACGCAAGTTTAATTGTAATAACCTTAGTTAGGTACCTGTTCCTCAACGGGTTCATAACATATGAGCGAATGACATTTTAGCGAATGATACTTTAGCGTCATTCGCTAAAGTGTCATTCGCTAAATTAAGTGAATGAGTGAATGGAAGCTCGCTAAAGTGGTCGCTAAAGTGTCATTCGCTAAATTGAGTGAATGAGTGAATGGACGTTTTCACGAATGACGGTTTAGCAAGTACGCTGTTTGTTGGCGGCGGCACGCTGTAGGGCATTTCGTCAGGCGTGTATCACTGGTACGCGTGTTAACTCGTGCGGACCACCCGTTCACGCCGCTTCGCGGTGACAGGCGAGGCGGCACAAAACAAAAGAAGCTAAACCGAGTTGTCAACAGTCGATGTAACTACTGTTTGTAGGCGGTGGCGCGCTGTAGGGACGTTTCGTCGAGCGTGTATCACGGAGACGCGTGTTAACCCACTTCAACCAGCCGCTCACGCCGCTTCGCGAAGACAAAAAGACACCTGTAGTCGCGACTTTTTTTCAATTTTTTTTTTAATTTGTTTGCTGTTCTGTGTTTTTTTATTTTTTATTTTCGATTGACAAGTACGGTCCTATCATCTGCATGTTCGATATATATATATATATATATATATATATATATATATATATATATATATATATATATATAATGAGATTATTACAATGGTAATGAATGGTCAAAAGGAAACCGTACCGCCAGTTGAGTGTAGTCCAAATCTCGCTCGGTCGACCAGGCGCGTGCCTTGCTCCCGTGCCGACACTTCTCCTTTATCTTCCTCACAATACCCCTGGGGGGCTTGAGTGCCGGTCATCCGGCACGTTGGTGTGGGTTGTTGGGTTTAGGTTTGGCGATGGTAGCGCTTCATGCGGGCCACATGGACAATGTCCGTGGACTTGGAGCGACGGTCACGGGGAGGCTGGACTGGGACGACCTCGTAGTTGGTTGCAGAAAGGCGGCGGACTACCCGATATGGTCCGACAAACTTGCGCATTAGTTTCGCTGATCGGCCCAGTTTGCAGAGAGGGGTTGCCAGTAAACCTTCGTCACCGATGTTGTACGAGACGTTAGGATGGCTCTCTACATGACGGAGTTGATGGTGGTGCTGTGATCATAGAGTCTGAAAGTGGGCGATTCGACGGGCATCTTCAGCTCGACCACTGACATCTGAAGTGTAGGTATCCTGGGAGGGGTCGGGGCTCACGACAAAATTGTTTCCAAAGTTGTCAGGGGATCACGGGCGTACAAAAGGTAATACGGTGAGAATCCTGTGGTAGCCCGGCGTGCGGCATTGTACGCGTAAGTGCCGAATGGTGAGACCGTATCCCAGTTGGTGTGGCTCTCGGAAACGTACAGTGAAAGCATGATAGCTAATGTGTGGTTTAGACGCTCGGTGAGTCCGTTAGGTTGAGGATGGTAGGCGCTTGTTATGTTGTGAATAGTGGTAGCCAGGCGAAGAACCTCCGCAAGAACCTTGGAAAGGGATGGGGTGCCCCGGTCACTGACGATCGTCTGTGGACCGCGATGGCGTAGAACAATAAAGTGGAGAAAGAAGTTGGCCACTTCTTGTGCACTGGCGGTGGGCACAGCTTTCGTTTCTGCATAAAGAGTCAGATCATCGATGGCCACAATTATCCAGCGGTTTTTCGTGGCGGAGGCAGGAAAGGGTCCCAAAATGTCAATACCGACGCGATGAAAAGGGGTTTCGGGCGGCGGTATGGGTCGTAGAGGGCCGGGTGGTGCGGTGGTGGGGCTTTTGCTCATCTGGCAGAGGTGGCATGCGCGTACGTATTTGCTGATGGATCCATGCATCCCATTCCAGAAGAAGTGGTCGCGAACTCTAAAGTATGTCTTCGAAAAGCCAAGGTGGCCAGCAGTAGGGTCATCATGATTTCCCCTCAGCACGTCTTGTTGCAGATTGCGAGGAACAACGAGAAGCCATGGGCGTCCATGAGGTTCGCAATTACTTCGATATAGGATTCCGTTAAGAAGAGTGAAAAGGCATGCGCGCTGCTCCACCCGTCGAGCGGGGTGGGGAAGCGTACCTTTTAGGTAGCGGATAATGGGCTCTAATGTCGGATCGGACTGTTGAGCCTCGGCGATGTCAACCTGGTCGAGGGTGGCTGTGGTGTTTAGGTAGTGTATGGGATGCTGAAGGGCAGACACAGTGGGAAGGGGACATCGTGAGAGCCCATCTGCGTCTAGGTGTCGCTTGCCCGACTTATAGATGACAGTAAAGTCGTATTCCTGTAGATTTAACGACCAACGTCCGAGACGGCCTGATGAATCTTTAAGCGTAGCAAGCCAACAGAGGGCATGCTGATCAGTGACAATGCGGAAGTGGATACCATATAGGTAGGGGCGAAATTTGAAGATCGCCAACACGACCGCAAGGCATTCACGTTCTGTAATAGTATATTTGCGTTCCGTTTTTGTAAAGGTACGGCTTGCGTAAGCGACGACGTGTTCTTTACCGTGGACGTTTTGTGCAAGAACTGCACCAAGGCCGTGCCCACTTGCATCTGTACGTAACTCGGTGCTGGCACCCTGGACGAAGTGGCCAAGGACAGGAACAGACGTTAGCGCAGACTTAAGAGACTGGAAGGCTCTGGCTCGGGAATGGCTCCATTCAAACTTAGCGTTGCTGCGAAGTAGCATGTTGAAAGGTTCGGCAATATGAGAAAATCTAGGGATGAGCCGTCGAAAATAGGTACAAAGTCCGAGAAAAGCACGAACCTCTTTAAGTTCCTTCGGTTCGGGAAAGCCAGAAACAGCCTGGATCTTGCTAGGGTCTGGACGTATTCCATCGAGACCAAAGAGGTGGCCAAGAATTTCGATTTGCTTCAATCCAAATATGACATCGGCTGCGCAGTCCCGAAGTACGGTAAATAAAATAACATAGCGAGTTCCAGCGATGAGGACTGAGAGGGGTACACATCTGAGTGACTGGAAAATAGCTCCATTTCCTAGACGCAAGGAATACGCACGTGCTGGAGTTAAAACGGCGTGTAAGCGTCGGCGGATGCCTTCAGAAATACAGGATGTGGCGGCCCCAGTGCCCACCAAAGCAGAGAATGTTTTGCCGGCAACCTCAACGTTAACGGTCGTAAGTCCAAGAGCTGGAAGATTTACCGCAAAATGCGATTGTGCAGTCTGACCTCCGGTTTGGCAACAGGCTGCCTCGCTTAGTTTGACGTCAGGGTGGGAGCGGCAGCGTTGTTGAATGGCGAAACTGAATGGTGACGGGCGGGATAGGGGGAAGGCGATCTGCTGCGGCGGTTCCCAGCTGTTGGAAGCGGACTTCCATCGCGGCGGTTGTTGGAAGTGTGGGTGTCGCTGGAGTAGTAAGGTGGCGTTCCACGCTGAAAAGATTTTTGGCTAATCCGGCGGCGACAATAGCGGGTGACGTGTCCATGGGCACGGCAATAGAAACATATTGGCCGGTTGTCATCTGTTCGCCAGAGACCCGCTCGGCGCTGCGGTCCGTAGGAGCGGGAAGGGGGTGGCTCGTGCGTGTGGATAGGGGCGGTGTAGCGCTGCTGCAGCGGCTGGATAGAGCAGAGAGGGGAGAACGCTGGAGTGGCAGGTGAAGCAGGTACGTAGGCGCACGTAACCGAGGCGGGCGGCTGCAAAGCTGCACGGAGTTCTTTTTGCACCACTTTTTGAATGGTTTCTGGCTCGATGGCACATCCAGAGGCGTCGTCAGTCAAGCTTGACGGGTTAAAATATCTCCGCAGTTCGTCGCTGATGGTTCGGAGGAGTTGCGGGAGGTTCATGTTGGAAACGGGGCTAAGGGAAACTTTAGGAAGGCGTTCGAAAGGCGCCTTGTTGATCCGGGAGCTCTGCATCTCTTCATACGTTTTACATTCTAATATGACTCGCAGTACGGTCGCGGGTGTTTTCGGGGCTACAACAGAGAAACGTTCCTGGGACAGACCTTTAAATAGGTATCGGATCTTATCCTCCTCAGACATTTGCTCATCCACTCGTCGGCAGAGACGAAGGACGTCTTTGATGTAACTTGTGGAAGTCTCGGTTGCAGATTGGAAGCGGTGTGATATCTCTTCTTTTGCATGTTGTTTGCGGCTCTCAGGCTTGCGGAACGCTTCTGAAAACAATGTTTTGAAGCCACCACACGAGTTGATGTCGTCTTCGCGGTTGTCAAACCACTGAAAGGCTGTGTCTTTTAGAAAGAACACTAGCTACGTTCGCCAGCTTATGGGAGTCATCCCAAAGGTTATGGGCGCTTGAGCGGTCGTAGTGTTTCAGCCAGTCATCGACGTCGCCTGGGGGGGAGTCGCTGAAGGTTGGAGGGTCCAGCTGGCGGTTTTTCACGTAGTTGGGAGGCGACCGTCAGGGTTCACCTGACGTAGTTTGTTGTTCGTCTGGCATGGCGACGGTAGTGGTGCACCCGCTTCGAAGCTCCAGAGCCCGCCTTGGGGTGGCCGACCACGAAAAGCTAGGTGAATTTAAGCGCCTCCACCACTTGTGAGGGTGTTTAGCGAGATTATTACAATGATAATGAATGGCCAAAAGGGAACCGTACCGCCGGTTGAGTTTAGTCCCAATTTTCCTCGGTCGACCAGGCGCGTGCCTTGCTTCCGTGCCGATACTTCTCCTTTATCTTCCTCAGAATATATATATATATATATATATATATATATATATATATATATATATATATGTTTATACAGGGTGTCACAAAAAAAAAATTACATGATTTTTTCGCCGCAAAAATAAACTAGGCATCGCCGAACGCTCATTCTCCGCCCAAAGGTAGCGCTAGAGGTCACAACCAGATGACAAAGTTTCAGCCCGATCCCATAACTTAATCAAAAGTTATAAGTGATTTTCTGAAAATTTCAATGGGAAAATGGGTCCCATTTTCGCCCGTTTTCGGTTTCTGGTGCCATAGAGCCCCGTGTATTCGAAAACTCCGTCGGCCGCCATTTTCCCATTGAAATTTTCAGCAAATCGCTTATGACTTTTGATTAATTTATCGGATCGGGCTGAAACTTTGGCATCTGGTTGTGACCTCAAGCGCTACCTTAGGGCGGAGAATGAGCGTTCGGCGATCCTAGTTTATTTTTGCGGTAAAAAAGAACGTGTAAATTTTTTTTTTGTGATACCCTGTATATATATATATATATATATATATATATATATATATATATATATATTATTTATGTTTAGGGGAGATTAAGGCAGGCTCCTCGGGCCGCCCCCCCCCCCCCCCCCCCCCCCCAGGGAATTGAGAACTTTCCGCCTATGGCTGCAAGCATGATTGGATCCAACGAAAAAGGGGGTCTTTTGATTAAAATAATTTGAATGGACCCTCGGTAGGCACATAAAGAAATGCTGACCAAGAGTCTAAATTAAACGTTATCAAACTTTCTGTTTTTTGTCTGGAAACGCTTGTTTTGTGGCGCCTTCAAGTGCGGTTGTAAACGTTTTGTTCCGACCGCTTTTTTTCTCTTTTTTTTTTTCTGGAGCAGCGTGAAAGAGCGTTTCCTATACACGCGCCCTTGGCGTCACCTTACTTTTGTTTTCGGCAATTTCTTTGTAGTTTCCCTGTAAGCGCGTGCTGTTGGAATCGGGTAATGCAAAGAATGGCGTCACCTTAAACTTGACGACATCGAGGCATCCTAGTCTCTCCATTTGTGGTGGGCGTTAATAAATATTTGAATTTGTTTTTTTGTTACAAGATCACTGTGTGTCAACGGGAAGAAAACGTCTGACAGTTCGTACACCGCGACAAAACAAAAAGGCAGAAAGGTCATATCATATAAAGGATGGAACGGCGGAGGTGTCGTTGAACGTGTCGGAAAGCGCAAGGTTGCCATTGTCACTCATATTCAGCGTGGTCGAATTCAAAAGATGCGTCGGCCAGTTTGTGGTACATGTGTGTGGCGCTGAATCCAATTAGCCGCCAAGCAATATAGGCGACGCATGAGTTCACATGAATCATGTGATGATGCTATTTGCGGAAACCATGCCACATTCGGTCATTTTCTTGAGAACGTGACGTCTTTATTAGCTGGCCCCATAAAGAATTGGGGTAACCTATTGAAGTATGTGACTTCCTGCTGGGTTCTCACCAGGTCGAATTCGACCACTTCTTTAAATTATGTGACGTGCTGACTGCTTGGCCTCAGGTCGAGTTCTGCTATTTTCAGACGCGTCCTTCAACTCGTGGCCCGTAGAATGACTGGTCCTGCATAGGTCTCGCACTATGGTCATCCGTATCTGTGTGTTTTGTTACTTCAAAGACTTAAGAAAGAATCCAACAGACAGTGACAAAAAAAAAAAACGTAACCGAAACCGTGATCGTATCCACTTTATCCGTAGCCTGGGCCTAACCGTAGCCATGTCCGTAGCTACCTGCATGACCAAGGGCTTCCAGTCCAAGGCTCAGCTTTCAATAGGACTATTGTACTGGCGCATTATTTATTCGGCTGTTATAAATGTGTCGTCAGTGTCAGCCTTTCCTGTTATTTATTCCTGAGTCAAGTATAACTTTGGTGCTATGAAGTATCCAGCAGTTTCATAATTAGAATGCTTTATTTTCGGTGCCCACAAACATTTCTATACCTTTTTAGTGGTGCATTACGTCGAAATAATAAGAATTCACATATTAAGATTATACGTTGACATATAAAGCTGAAAGAAAGACGTCAATGCGCTTTCAAAATATTTGCTAGGATACAAAAATGTCAATGTCAAATCTATCCAAGCTATTTTCCAATTCGTTAAAACAAAACAGTTGCAGACGGGTAATGGGATCAGTCTTCTGTAGCACGGAAGGGTAAAAAAATGAGCGTGCACGACTAGGTTTCTGAGGAAAACGTAAACATACACAGTACAGAAAAATATGCAATCGACTACACATTAACACCCTCATGCAAGAAAATGAAATCATGCATCATTCGTCTATTACTTAAAGAATGTAAGCCAATCGGTCCACATATCCTTTCGTAGTCATAAAACACCTTGGATTGCAAGTAACGATCATAAAACACACGTATAAATTTTATTTTGACTCTCTCAACACTAGATGAGTTAGTCTCTGCAATGCTGTTTCATACAGATGAGAAAAACTCGAGGCGGCTTCGCACAAGAAAGCGAAATAACATTAAAAAAAAGAGTGGATCTTTAAAATTACTCGATATACACGTTATAACAAAAACACATTTTAGAGACGAGTTTACAATATTTGTAACAAGTTCATTTAAAGAAAGCTCTATGTCCAAATATTCACCCGAATCCATATACACGGCTAATAACAGTGGTGCCTAAAGGATAATAACACTGTAAAAAAATGTCACGTTTCCTGCTGGGGAAAATAACTTTTGTTTTAGATTAGTTCAACACAAGACCATTAGTAAAGCACCAGACCGAAATAGAGAATACGTCACGATGAAGACGAACACAGTCGTCTGCAGTATTTGTAGGTCGATACAGTTTTATGTCGTCGGCAAATTACAATATCTTAAAGTATTTCACTGATAAAGTAAGGAAACTTACAAAAAATAAAAAAAATAGAAGTGGGCCAGGATTGCTTCCCCCTGGGTCGCCCGACGTAGCCACGAAAGGATTAGAGAGGCAGTTTGAGACACGTACTAAATGCTCACGTTTAGACAAGTAGCTCTCAAGATGCTTACAATACTTAGGACATAACCTGTACATATTCAACTTAGCCAACAGAAGCCGATAATATACGTTGTCGAAAGCTTTCGTCATGTCAAAGTAGACCACGTCAGCCAGCTCTCGGTTATGAACAACTGGGGACAACATCATGCAGCAAAAGACACAAATTCGTCTCTCCCGAACAAGCTTTCAAGAATCCGTGCTGTTCAGGCACAATTTTTGGCGAAAATACGGGTGTAGAAGGTTATGCAGTATAATTTCGAAAACTTTCGACAGTGTGCAGCGCAGTGACACAGGTCTATAATATGTTCACCTTACTTCTGTCACCCGACTTAAATACTGGGATAACCACAGAGCAGTTCCACATTGTCGAAAAATACACCCGATTCCAGAGATAAGTTAAACCTTTGATGTAAAACAGGACAAACCACTTCCGCACAGCCTTTCACTATGAAGCTTGGGATCCCATCTATACCCAGAGATAATTTTGGTTTTAGCTTTCGAATAGCCTCCATAACTTCGCACTCAGCTATCGAACTGCAAGAAGTTGCCGCCTTCGATGTCTGGGCTTATCAAATATAAGTCAGCGGAAGAAAAAAACAAGAACTAAAATGCTTCGCAAACACGTTTGCTACTAAATTTGTCTCCCAGCAATAACCATTGCCATTTCGCAATGCAATTTAGGAGGGAGTGGTGTTTCTATTTCTTTTCATGAACTTCCAAAGGTCGTTGGTTGCTTCATCGGTGCCTGCTCATCAAATGTTCATGTCTTTGCTTATCATGCTTATACAGCTGTTTCGCTAAAGCTCGATATTGGCTAAACATTTCATAACATTTATTCAGTCCTGTCTTTTTGAAAAGACGATGATAATGCAGCTTTCTTCTCAGGCACTGGCGGTGCTGTGCGAATAGTGTGAACTATATCTGCTGATATAGCTGATACAATTTATTTATTTATTTATTTAAGTACCCTCAAGGCCCTGGGGCATTACAGAGGGGAGTGGTACAAGACAAATTTGGAACACAAACAATATACAAACACTATACTTCGTCTCATCCTACGATGGACTAAAGGCCAAAGCCACAGGCCGCCAGGTCCAATCACGTTCCATGCTATACTATGACACGCTTAACATTGATTAGGTGTGGACGAATAATGCTAGACCCCAAAAGCGCCGCATCATTCCTATAGCGTCGACGCTGCAAAGAGCCGATATGTCGTGGCTTTCTTTGCGATGTAAAATTGTTGAGTCATTCAGTGCTCTCCGGTTCCAACCACTGTTAACCCGTCCCCACATCAGTGATCCGAAACGCGGGCACCAATACGTGCATGGAAGCGAAATACCGCACAATTTCTAGGTGGCTCGTGATTGGATCTGGCGGCCACTAGCTTTTGCCTTTAGTCCATCGTAGGGTGAGACGAAGTATAAAAGCCAAGCACTAAAAATGTAAAAAAATGTGTAAACAAATTAAGAAATTTATAGAACAAGGCAAACAAACAAAGAAAAATATGAACATAGGTAAGTGGTCAACGTACTTTTAAACAAGTCATAGGACGGTATGTTTACTAATTGCGCGGGAAGGCGATTCCACTCTGAAGATGTCCTTGGAATAAAAGAGTGTTATAGGCTGAGGTAACGCAATGAGGAATTCCGACTTTAAATTGATGACTACGCGCGGCTAGATGAAAACAGGATTTAACATTAGTTTGTTTTTTAGCGAAGTATTGGAATGATAACGTTTATAAAAAGACACAAATGAGATATTTTTCAGCGTAATGAAAGAGCAGGAAGTGATAAATTAGTTTTCATAGTTGAGACACTAGATGTGCGATGATAGTTAGTAAATATAAAACGGGCACCGCGATTCTGTAGGGCTTCAAGATCAGTCACGAGAGTTGAGAGACCAGGATCCCAGATTGCTGCAGCATTGTCTAGTTTGGAACGGACAAGGGTTTTATACATTAGTAGTTTTATGGACACTGGGGCTAACCTAAAGTTTCTCTTTAGGTAACCAAGCATGGAGTTAGCGTTGGCGCTAATGTGTCAGTATGAGTTTTCCATGACATGTTAGAAGTGATGTGCACCCCAAGGTACTTGTAGCATGGTACAGTTTCAAGAGGAATTTCAAAGATTGAGTAAGTAGAAGATATAGTAATTCGACGGGAGATATTCATCGCTTTACATTTGTTAGTATTAAGGGACATTTGCCACAAATCACACCAATCAGCCACAGCTTGTAAGTCATTTTGAAAAAGTTCGATGTCAGTAGTATTAGTGACGTCTCGATAAATTACACAATCATCAGCAAAGAGGCTAATAGATGATGATACACACAGTGGTAAGTCATTTACGTAAATTAAAAACAACAGGGGCCCCAAAACAGGCCCTTGCGGTACACCAGAAGTAACAGGTTTCATAGAAGAATTTACATTGTTAGCATGAACGAACTGAGAGCGATTAGTTAAAAAACATGTAATCCAAGACAGCACGTTAGGATCGAGATTGAGTTGACTGAGTTTAAAGAGTTAACGTTACTTTGTCGAAAGCTTTGCAGAAATCTAAAAAAACCCAGTCAATCTGGGATCCACGGTCAAGTATGGAAAGCACATCATTAGTGAAGGTCAGTAGTTGAGTCTCACATGAAAGGGATTTACGAAAGCCATGTTGGGATGGAGAAAAGAAGGAATTAGAGTCCAAGTAGTTAACCAAATGAGTGAATATTATGTGCTCTAAAAGTTTACAAGGTGTGCTGATTAAGGAAATGGGGCGATAGTTAAGAGGACTCTGTTTATCGCCCTGTTTCTGGAGTGGAATCACCTTCCCTATTTTCCACTCCTCAGGCAATACACCAGATGCAAGAGATTGCTCAAAAATCTTGAAAAGGTAAATTGCGATATCATTTTTAGTATGCTTAAGGAGTGTGGAGGTGACATTGTCTACTCTAAAAGACGAAGATGTTCGCGTGTGCTTCGTTCGTGTACACCAGAGTCTCGTTTTTTGTTGTTGATTTTTTTAGAGGTAGTCTTTTAAACGCCCGTTTTCCGGTAGAGCAGAGTCGCCGTCGGCTTAGCCACGCTAAATGTAGTGGCAAAAGTGACATCACATGACCTCAACACCAATTCAGTTTCCCCGCTAAATTTAGCGGGGAAAATTATGTCACCTAATTTGGTGTCACATCACCAATGAACAAATTCAGTTTATCCATTAGATTTAGAGGGTAAATTGACGTCGCGTGCAGGGTTGGAGGAGGGGAATGTACGGAGGAGGAGAAGGGAAGGAGGAGGAGGAGTGCGTCAGTATTTTTCACGCTTGAACATATCTACCAGAAGTTAAATAAAGGAAGACACAATCAAACAAATATATATGTTTGGCGGTATGTACAAGATTGTAATTTATTTTTTCATGGGAGAAGCGTGAAGACTGATAGTTACGGTGGCCATCAATATCGCGGAATCTCCCATGTCCGAAGTCCATGCTCATCTCCGCGTTCCATCTTGCATATGTTCTGAAAAAAGTTACCAAAAGGTAAGACAAATGAGAGCGCATTCTACACAATGTAACTTCAAAAATGTTACAAAAATCTGCTTCTATAATACTGACATCTCGAACGTAAATTAACGAGGTTATTTCTAAATAAACCTTTACTTTCAGACGAGCTCAGAAGAAACGCGTACGTTGCCGCCGTTCTGTTACGTGTACTACAACACATCTTGCGCAACCTGTGCAAAATCGTGTTATCTTATTTTAGTTTAAAAACATTATTTTCAAGTTTCGAGAGAACATGGTATGAAAAAAGAAAAAAATCCGAATTAACTATATCGTAAAACTCATAGGTGACACTATAATGGTGTTATGTTTATTTGTTGTGAACATTACGTTAATTTCGTGGATACACTCAATTTCATCACGGGACTTCGGCTGCATCCATTCAAGAAATCCGCCATGTTTGAAACGTCGGTGACGTAGTCTGACTTGTCTTTCCGTGTATTGCGCCTATATATGTTGGCAGTGTCCCAATCCACGCGGCAGCGCAGCCTGCGCAACTCTGAACATTCTCTTGAATGCATTTACGGACCTGGTTCTCTTACCACTTGAGCTACTTTGAACTCTAAAATTCTTGTTTTCCTCCTGTGTTTTAAACCGGTATTCGCAACTCCAGCCCGCCGCTTGCCCTCTCGCGGACGAACGGAGAACCAGAGGAGCAGGGACGGCAGCGGTGGCGGCGGTGCGGAAACGGTGGCAAGGACTGTCGGCCTTGATGCGTGAAGCCGTTTTAACGAAAGAAGTGAGCGCGTTAAAATAGGAATTAGTGTGTTCCACCTTGCAACAGCGTTCCACGAAGGACCTGGACGTCCAATTTCATTGGGGACTTCTCGTATATCGCATACGCTGCGGATTTCTGGTCTTGTGCATGACCGCCAGCTCAATCTGTGCTCAACGTGACGGCGGCAAGCGCTCCCGCTAATAATGTAGAGCTCTATACTACGGTCTACGAAAATTCTATTCTTTGCGATAAGTAGGAGAAAACTCGTCGCGCAACGGTATGTCGAGCAATACATATCGGGAACGGGTTCGCGTTTTAAGACCGTTATAAGAACATGACCATTGATTCCAAACACTTTAAAAGGACATAATACCGGTACTTGCTTTCAGGTAATTACAAAGCAAATAAGGAAATGCTCGAAGCATTTTAAGTGCGTCTGTGTTAACCAACCGTTCGTGACGAGAGCTTAGAACGGGCAGTTGTGGCGAGAGGGGCCGCGACGTTGCAAATAACATGGTACAAAAAAAATGTACGGTATATTAAAATATTTATTTTTAATAGAAAAATAAATAAAACTGATAAACACGCCTATTATGTTAATAGGCAGTTTTAGCATACCATACGACACTGCTAAACTTCAGTTGGACGAACAGCGCACTGACGTTCAGCCGACGCTACCAACGTTCACAAGCAGCTTGATAGCCAAGTTGTACAACTTATTGAAATAGCTTAGGTAAGTGCAAATAACTGTAGAAAAAAAAGAAAAGTTTGGGGTTTTCTTGGCCCTACTGCAAAACCTCGGTGTTTTTTGTTTTGTTTTTTGGTACTCTTTGATGCGTACTTTAGCTCTTTAATATCTTATATCGCACCGTCATCAAGCCTCTCGTAAAAGTTGGGGCCGTCAGTTTGACGTCAGTGCGCTGCACGGCGAACTGAAGTTTTGGGGTGTCGTATATGTGACAGGGGGTGTAAAGACTACAACCCCCCTTTTTTTTTTTTAGAGTGACGAGCATGGCAGCGCTCCTGGGGGAGGCGTGCGCTGAAAATTTTGTTTCAAAGGCGCAGCGCGAGCTTCCGGTTGTAATGCTACACCGCACGGTAGGCTCGGGTAACAAACTTTCTATCAATAACCATAGAGAAGTTTTATCACGTGTTGCAATACACTAACACCGAGACGATGAGCAGCGAGTTGTGAGTTTGTGACACGAAGGCACCAATACTGTAAACGCTTCCCTTCCGAAGCTTGACGGTCACCGTTGGCGGCTCACTTTTTAGAGCATTAATGGCCAGGCAAAGCGCAATCATGATATCTTCATCATCTTCCAAAATATTCTGCCACAAACAGTGACATGGCCGCTGCCTAAAACGCGCTCGCCCACCAAAAAGCTTCGCAATTTGAAGTTTCTGCAACTTTTAAATATCACCATGCTCGTTTTCCTAACGTGCCTCAACATCTCCGTAACCTGTAATATGATCTATCCCTAACCGCTTCGCATTTGTAGACAAATAAATCATTTTTAGCGCACTGACCAGCGTCAGCGAGCGGGCGCGCGGAAAATCCTGGAGAATCTATCCCCGTCCCTTCCGCCATCTTGGAACTACCTCCCCGCCACCTATAGGGCGTTGGAGTTGCGAATAATCTAAGGGAGAACTCAAGTGGTCGGAATCGTTTCTTTTGGCAGACCAGTACCAAGGAGCAGGCTCTGGAACAAGGGAATTAAAATAGCCGCGTAGTGTGCACTGTGCGAGCATGGCGAGCACAAATAAGCCTGGATTGAACGAGCGTTACGCGGGCTATATAATTACAAACACATTATTATTGTACACCGCATCGACATAGGACGCCCTACATTAACATTACTCGAGGGGAGGAAGAGTTCACAACTGCTATTGTTATAAAACGTCAACGAACGTCGCGCTGACAATCCGACGTCGGTTCCATCAGCCGCTCACCGCGGCTTTATTGCACCACAGAGTGAGAGCGACCTAGACGCCACGTGATCGGATTTATGGCGCCTGCTGGAAACGCGCGAGGTATTTTCGAGTTTGCCAATACTGCGCGCTTTTATCGAGAACGTTCGAGTACTGCCATCAATCTCTTTAGACTCGCTTTCTTAGTGGGGGCCTGACTTCTCTGCTCTAGCGTAACATTCTAAACCCGCGAATTTCGTATTTTATTCCTAGACCATTGAGGTGACCTCCTCATTTTGCCACCCAAAAGTTGGTACCTGGCCTACGAATAATCTACTGCGCTAGTATTTTAAGTGGCAGTCTCGAGGGAAGAATGCCTCTCTATCCAAGCAGTTTGATATTACAAAACGGTTTACTTGAACAGATTGCAAACCATCGTTCTGAGCATATTTAATGCTTTAATGCAGCACTCTAAGACATTTTGTGCGTCCGCTTTTCCTCAAAAAAGTGAAGAAAGCCAATCAATGCAATATATGAAGGGAACTCGGCAAATTATGAAGCAGAAAATACATTTAGACCTAAAACGGCAATCTCCACTGCGTCACATATTCGCATCATGCTCAGTGGGCCCAGCACAGACAATTCCGTTGATGTCTACACGTATTTAAAGCCTAATTATTTTCACAAATATATCTGGGAAAAGGAGCGAATGACTATCCCAAGTGCTTTGAAGAGAAAGTAGGCGCTATAAATTTTGTATAATTTGTTTCACAATAAAGTCCGATTCACACATACATGCACAGCGCTACCTCACCTCTCTTAGAGTTACGCTTACATTGGGGATGCAGCACTGACTCCGCGGTATATTAGTGATACACCGCTGATACAGCGCCGCGTCGTTGCTAACTTGTAGGATCAAGTAGGCAAGTCAGCGCAGCATCCTCGCTGTTTTTAGTGTTGACTTAGCTATGCGCCCTATGTGTGAACCGGCCTAAGCTCCGATCGCAGCCTATGCTACGAGTCAAAGGGGCCAATCAAGCAGTGCCAAAATCGCAACATCAGGTGGTTTGTCGTCTTCCTGTACACGTGCTATCAACGGCTAAGCCAATCGAGAGCAGTGCACGCGCCGAGTCCTTGCGTTTTCAGTCTGCGTGCCTGTATCCGTATGTACAGTGGTAATCACACTTGTCTATAACGCGCGAGCGTGCGGCTTTCTCCGGAGAACGCTAGACTGGTGGTATTCGGCACTCGGCGCAAAGTGGAACAGCCCGCTCGAGGGGTGTCCTGCCCACTCTATCAACTTGACAAGCGATAAAAGTAAAGTGGTTTATGATATGTTTTTGTCTTTTGATGACGACATCGTTGATACGCCTTCATGCTTTAGTTTGTTTATTGTTCGAGCAATGATTTTTGTAAAACGCGTGCGAGCAGCCTTCCGCGTTCGCCGCCAGCTGACATAGTGGGAAGGACACCTCTCGGGCGGGCCGTTTGATGTTGCGCCACGTGACTAGCTTAGTTTGCGCGAATGCCACCAGTCTAGCGCTCCCCGGAGAAAGCCGCACACTCGCGCGTTATAGACAAGTGTGATTAGCACTGTACTTTTAGCAGTTGGCTTCGCTCGGCGCCTTATAGTGAAATGAGGTATAGTGTGAATCACACTTGAACGCCCGATAATGGTAGAAGCACCATCGAATGACAGTTTAGGTATTGTGATTTCCAAAAGTGTCGTTTCACATCAGTACAATCAGGAAACGACTCACACAAAGTTGTCCGGTGTAGTCAGTAGGAACCTCAGCCATAGAAGTGGGCGTCGAAGCCCAGGCCGCCAATGTGTCCTCCGAAGCCGTGTCCTCCGAAACCATGTCCGCCATAATACGGACCGTAACCGTAACCATGATCGTATCCGCCGTATCCGTAGCCTGGGCCGTAGCCGTAGCCATGTCCATAGTAACCTGCATGACTAAGGGCTCCGAGTCCAAGAGCACCAAGTCCAAGGGCTCCGATACCAAGGGCACCAAGAGCGGCAGCCTTGAGAAGTATCGCCGAGGACATAGCCAGAAGGAGTGCGAAGATGGTCACGCCGAACTGAAATAAGAAGAGCAGATTTTGGCTTCACTACCAAATTTCACTCAATCTGTTTTTAAATTTATCAGGTGTGAATCTCACAATACCTTTTTGAGGCAAGGTACACCCTAAAAAGTGCGCAAGTCGAACTCGGCCATTAGCGGCTATCTGAGGAGGAAGATTACTGCATGATATTGCACAGGAGCAACGATACTTAACACTTCTGTATGGCGTAGGAACACTAAGCATGATACTTTATATTTTCAATGTCCCGGCAAAGATAAAAAAACCTCTTTTAACTTTTATAGTGTTGCCAATAGGGTCTTACATTTTGGTTATATGTGTCCTTGCTCTAAGTTCGGCATTGCCATCGCCATAAACAAATTGTATAAGGCGACTCGTGACGGTTCCATCAATATTGCTGGACATACCCGAAAGAAATAGGATAGTATGATTGTAACGTCAAAATTACTCAAATACGACGAACTCTCAACATTTCAGAGACTTCACCTAGCACCTCGGGGTGCAGTGGTGTTTTACTTTTCTAATTCTACACTGGCGACACCTGGCATTATAATTATCTTACACAAATAGACCATCCACCCTATTTGGCAGACTTTGCCCCCTAAAAAAATTTTGCTTTTTCGAAAATTAGAACAAATTACTGAAATTACGGGTATTTACTAACATCGCTGACACCTGTCTCAAAGCCACAACTTTCTTTCGAGGTATTCCAGAAAACAAACTCAAAGGTGTTTCGGGCAACGGCACTATCGTCTTAACAAGTGTGTAACTTGCAAGGAAAGCACTTCAAAAATTATAGCAACCCCTCGTGTACAGGTATGCAAACATTGCTTCTACGGGTCCGTTCCGAAAATTAAGTTCATACTCTAAATTTTCACACATTCCCACGCCTGTAGCGCTCCTGGCCCAAAACAAAATAATTAAAATTTTGTTTCCTGTGTTTTGATGCCCTCAGTCGTGTCATTTGAAATGATTGCAAATTACTATGTCATGTTAAAGGTCACCAACTCGGAAACAAAATCGATGGAGTGGTGGCAAGTCTACATTCTGAAACAAGTGGGCCTAAGGTTCCGCTTTAAGCATGCTCAAAAGAAAAGGGCATAAATACTTAAAACCCAGTTTCCTGCTTCAACTTAACAATAATTCGCAACATCAATAGAAATAAATTGATTTTAATTGTAATTTTTATATATCTAAAAGTCATATTTTTTTAAATCTAAATTTCGTGTATATACCAGGTAGTACTTTAAGTATCGTAGATAAAAGATCGTTCACTACTCACGAAGGCCTTCATCATTTGGCCAGTGATGATGCTGGTTGCTGCAGAGAAGCAAGTAGTCGATGTGTGATTGGGCTGAGAACAATGCACTTCTTTTTATACCCATCCCATTACCAGGAAAGTAAACGGCAAACTTCTTGCTCCAGACTATCACCTATTGTCGTGAATGACCTTGGATATTGTATTTTCAATGTCGCCTAAGCGGGCAACATTGTGCAACATGAAGGCTACGCCTCCCATCCCACTCTGATGTGCACTGGCACTTTCAACCCTGGAAGATAACTGATGTAACCCTACGCTCGGTGTGTAAAGAATTGGGTACCGTCTTTGTAAGATACCTGCGTACGTCAGCCAAGCCCTCATCAGGTGAATTCAGGCTGGGCACGTCCGCTATTTAGCAACGGTCACACGTTTCCGCATAGGATGGAATGTATTCATATAATAGTTGGGCAGCGACGCGAGAGTACTTCAGAAGCACATTTTCTGCTTCAATTGCTCTAACAGGATGCCATCACTTTACATTGGTATTTTGTATTCCTGTACTGAAAAGCGTTTTCAGATAAATTCCATCGCGATAGTATAAGGGGTCGATTTATCATGCTACAATTATCGAGGCAACCCCTATATCTGGGTCAATCGCCACTTGTGCTCTTTCTCGGCTGTTCCCAACAAAGCGTTGCGAAAACTTGATGTCAGCTGAACAACTTCAGTCACCCTTACATTTCCAGGAAAAATATTTAGACGACTGTCACACAACAATAATTAACAAAAATGAAGTGTCGGGAACGTATTCGGTTAATTTATTGTCATACAGGATGTTTAATGTTTGAGTAGGTTTTTTAACGGCGAGATATTGAGACGTCTACCGCCTTCACCAACTGTTCACCAGGCTCGCTGGGCATTAGATGATGGAATAACGGTCCCGATTAGTTGACTGATTAACTAAGGTACGTTAATTTCTTTTTAAAGCATGGAAGGCTTTTTAACGCTACCCCGATAGCCAAAATTTTGTCCGTCCGTGCATTTTCCGCTACATTTTTCGGGGAGAGTGGCGTCACGTGATTCCTACACCTTGGGAAAATTGACGGCACGTGACTTATACGTCAACTAAATTTCCCCGCTAACTTTAGCGGGAGAATCCACGTCTTGTGGCTAAAACCTCAAATCAGTTTCCCAGCTAAATTTAGCGGAAAATTGACGTCACGTCACCTATACACCAATTCAATTACCTGCTAAATATAGCGAAGAAAATTCAGATATGACCTCAAAAATAACCCACTTTCCCCGCTAAATTTAGTAGGGAAAATCGACGTCACGCGACCTAACGTCACGTGACTTAGAAAACCATTCAGTTTCACCGCTAAGTTTTGCGAGAAAATATACGTCACGTGACACACCAATTCCGCATAATGCATTATAGAAATTCGAAGGTAAATGTCGCTTCTGTTTTAATTATTGGTTTTAGGGTCTATATTGCGATTACAGTATTGACGGATATTACTATTGGAAGTCAGGCTAAAGTAAAATATTAGTAATTATGTAATCGGTTTTGGGACATTGATTTTTTTTTTTTTTTTTTTACTTCGATTAAAAATTTGCGCGCAAAAAGAGTGCCACGACGCTTGGAAGAGTGAAGTAGAAATTTCAATCATGTTTTCACTATTTCGGCAGCGTGTCTTTGGTGGGTGCGTTGTCGAAAAAAGCGACGACGTGACCAAAAAGTGTACGTCATTCTTCCAAGCATCGTTGTAACGAGGGCTTGCGGCACTCTTTTTGAGTGCTATTTTTAGGTTGGCCTTAAAAATGTAAACAATTATCAATTATTAGATACAAAATTAAATTTTATCATGTTTGTTATCTAGTTTGGTCTCTAATAGTAATCACCATAAATACTGCAATTGCAAGATGACACCTAAAATTAATATTTAAATAGTTAACTAACAAATTTTAGTAAAGTATCCAACTTACCATAACAATTATCTCCTCATCTAATATACGCCGAGCTGATAAGTACCTGGGACGGCGCTCGTCTAACACTCATCTCTTTTTTCAAAACATGTTCGAATTAAGATAAAACACCCTGTATATTTTGCATTCGGTCCAATGAAAAAAACCATTGCAGTATATTGAATCTGTGCCCACCATAACCAAGAGCTGCAACGATCACCAGGGTGGTAATCGCCTCGAACTCGCAGCACGCATCTCCCCAGGCAGCACACCGTATTGGGCCAACATTGGATTTGATGGGGCAAAGAATGGCCCAACAATGGCCCAATGAGCCATATGTTTCCCAATATTGGAATCACATTGGACAATAATGGACTATCAAAGCCAATGGTTTTCCAATATCGGTGATACGTTAGCATAGGCTGGTTAACATTGGACTGTCAAAGCCAATAGCTTTCCAATATTGTAAATACGCCGGCATAAGCTGTCCAATATTGGACTGTCGGAGCCACTGGCTTTCTGATATTGGCTATACGCCGGCATAAGCTGCCCAATATTGGACTGTCAAAGCCAATAGCTTTCAAATATTGGATATACGCCGGCATAACCTGTACAATATTGGACTGTCAGAGCTAATGGCTTTCCGATATTGAATATACGCTGGCTTAAGCTTGTTAATATTAAACTGTCAAAGCCAAGAGTTTTCCAATATTGGTGATGTCAAGGTATAGGCTGGTCAATATTGCACTGCCATAGCCAATGGCTTATTTGTATTTGTGTCGCCTAGGCTATAAACCCGCGACCCTTTTTTTTGCATTGCAGAGGTAGGAAAGTGGAACAGAGTCATTCACGCGCTCGCTCGGGGCGAGAATTTTATTTAGCCAACTTCATGGGGCGTACGTCGCCGGGTGCTTTATAACCGCGATCACAAATACATCCTTAGCTGCCTATAGGACTATTGCAGTTTTTTTTTTTTTTTTTTGCCGGCTGCTCTCCCTTCGCATTGCCTTACCTCGGCGTTGAAAACTTAATTCCGTTTTTTAGATTTAATTATTTTTTTCTTTTCCAGTGTATTTTGTATGTATAAGCATTCCGTCGCGTTAACGTCTTCTACTTTGTCCGTGCTCCTGCCATGTTTGTATTTCTTTCTGCGTGCTCTATTTTTTATATATAATGTTTCTTTGCATATTTGTCATTGTCGACGAAGTGACTTCTACTCTCAGTTTTACGAGAGTCTATCGCGCTAGAAAGTCGTCTATTGGACTCGAATGAAGTCTCGAGAGGGCTCCTTCGACTGCCAGTGCACAAGTCATCAGTGTAGGCAGAGCAACGACGTAGCAATCGCTACGCGAGAGCATACTGCGCCTCCATCTGGCCGGCCGCGCTCGCTCTGCGGAAATGTGAGCGTGGGACTCTCGAGCCCCGTTAGCTTACTGAAGCTGGAAGACGCTACATTTTCGTCACGAATCCTTTGCCCTTCAAACAGTCGCGAAGCCGTTGCGCCCGGCGTATCCTACGCAGCATCTTTCTGAAATTGTTCGCGCAGCATCGCAACCTTCTGTCGGGGAGCGTCGGCGATTCATCGTGCGTTGAAAGTCGGACGATGTGCTGCCCGTGGTGTCTTTTATGTGTAACTCTTTCGTAAAAAAATTTGAAGTTCAAAAACGCGAACCTAACAGTGTACAAATAATTTTAAATTTATTGATAAATATATATATATATATGTATTTATATATATATATTTATTTATTTATTTGTGGACATCGTGCGCAAAACATAGTCGCGCTTAGTTCTTCATTCTAAATTTTAATGTGAGTTATACGACGTAAAACATACTGTCTTCAAACTTGCCCCGTTTAGAATCACTTTTGGGCTGGACAGCTTCTTTAGAAATTCAAAAGGTGGCCTTCAAAGAGCTCTCCTGGTCAATCGGTATTGGCAGCAGGGTAGACGCTCTGCGTGTTTTAGGCCACTCGTGTCTCCGGTCAAGGGTCACGTGACTACAGTCTCGAAGCTGGTGATAAGGCAGAGCACGGAACCTGACTAAAATCCCAAGGCCACCCATGACATCCACTGCACTATCAACCTTGGGTACAAGTGACAAATCCTCTGGTTGGGTTCATTGTTGAGATGGGCCCGAAGATTAGCCTCTGTAAGCGCACCCCCCGTTCTGGGCTGCTGTCTTTCTACTCCTTCTTTTTTTTTCTCCCTCTCCCTAAGCTGAAGGCGTGGTAAACGGTGCGTACTCACCGGACTAATGAACCGTATACTTTTTATCGCTTGAATCCGCTCTCTGTGCACGGGTAACGGCAGAAGCGTGATCACGTGATTTGACGGATGACGCATTAGCCGTTGACAAACCCCGAATACCTGCGAAGACCGGACCTAGTTTCGCGTGGGATGCGGCCTGCGGGCCTCCTGTAGATTTCGCTTCTGTGGTAAATGTGGTAAATCTAGTTCTAGAGTTCCGATCACCAGCAGCGGATTTCGTCTTAGTGCCAAGTGCGATCTTCAACATGCGGATTGCCAAGACCATGGATATTCTTTCGGCAGCGCCTACACAACGGTGATCTTCCTTTGTTGTGGGCATAGATGTGACCACTAGCTTCGACGGACCGAAGACACGACGGACTGCCTTCTCTTCCATGTGAGTGACAAGGAGAGGTCCTCCTGGTCATTGGGGATATGTATTCTTGGTACGTAATGTACGTTGTGTCTCTATCCGGTGAGTTTGAACCGTGTCGAACTCTGTGCCAGGAATCTCCGACGAGTTCAACGTGTAATCCAGAGCGATCGGCCCGAAAGGTCCTGTACAGCGCTATTTGCAAGTGATTTTTATTCTAATAGACCTTGAGAGACGTTCTGATTGGTTATTTTTGTGTTCGAAGTCATTTTTATTTAATATTTTTTTTGTGTTAAAATATGGCTGTCTTCTTGGCGGTAGATGTGTGCTGTAGTAAAACGTCCTCCATATATTTCCAAGCCGAATACCACAGAGCGTTGTGTAGTCCTTATTTGCCAAGGTTCGGCTTGTTGGGTGCAAGTGGAGTGTCAGTTATGTCACCGCGCTCTGCGAGTGTAATTGCCAGTAATTTTCTTTACACGACAAGCTATTTTATGTGCGCGATTTATTTTAAACTCTTGATTGATTCAAGCATCAAGTTCTGTTCAACTGTCATGTTCTTACTTATAATGTGGTATTTATTGAACTTAATTTAGTAGTGCGTTTGACACTGGTGAGCCCTAGAGGGAGGCCGGCGGTGTGATTTATAAATTGTAAATATTATGGAGGCAATATGGGTACATTTATAACTACATATTTCCGTGCCGCAAATCTTAAAAACTTTTTTTTTTTCAAATCAAAGTAGAAATATTGGTGTGTAAATCTTAAAAACTTAAGTGGCAAGATTGTAAGTCTTAAGACTTCTTAAAGCTGGATGAAAGGTTGAGGAACGCCAGGATGTTGCAAGAGTAGAGTTAAGCAATTAATGAAATAACCTTCGTACTATTTCATTAATTTTTTAAACCACTATAAATATTTTAATCTAGCTCGATCGAGTTCTGAGTAGGGAAAAGTCGGACGAACAAAACAATTAGTAAACGCCTGGGCCGTCTTTCTAGAAACAGCGTCTCAGCTGATACGGGGGGAAAGAAAGCACTCTCAAAGCCAGCGTACGAGCTGAACGGGACTCAAACCTCGACTCAAGACGCTCATGCGTCCCAGCCTTTACAGTGCTTTTTTTCACCCAGTCTCAGCTGAGACACTGATTCCAGCAAGCCGGCCCCGGTGTCTTACCTGCGCATCTATATATTTTAGAAGACAATACTAAGTTTTTTACATGCAAAATAACGAAAAATAATTCACTGGAAAAGAAAGTTTATAATATGGAAAGTAAACATAAAAAAGTCGGTAGGCCTTTCCGAGGTTTTATACTTGCAGAGCAACTGAGCCGATTAATCCAATAGTTAATTAAAGGGCGGCGAATAATAATGAAGCTATGTTTTAGTTTGATATTCAATATTGACAAGCGAAAGAGAGAACTGAGAGCCTCTGAAATCCTTCACCTGCATCCAAACCCCCGCTTCTGTCTCTTTCAGAATCCTGTGGCCAGGCCCCTGCGTGGAATCCCTTTGCCCAGCTCTTCGCCCAGCCCTCTGCACTGTCCACTACCGAGCCTGCCGCCGAGTCTGCCTAGGCCCCCCTGGTTGCACATTTTTTTATAATCTTTTTATTCGATTTAAATAAATTATGAACTGTCAAACGTTATGAACAATTCATTTGCATGCTTTGTTGATTTCTAAAGTGTCCAAATATGGTAACATTGCTGCATTTATTAGATTTTAGTATCAGAAAGAACACAGTGCTTGAGGAAAAAGGGCAAGGGACTTGCTTGGTTCACTGCAGTGTTTTTGTGACACTGGTTAGAACACTGACTGAAAAATGGCATCCAATAATGTCATAGACAATGGATGCAAAAAATAGCCAGTGTATTAGACTGGATGCCAATATTGGAATAGCCAATATTTAAGCCAATGTTGGAAGAGCCAGTGTGTAAGGCGCTGGATGCCAATGTTGGTTCAGCCAACGGTGAAACCTCTATGCCAATATTGGATAAAAAAAAGCGTAAACCAGGTTGGTCCAACGTGGGCTAGAACGTTGGCAAACCAGTGGTTCAACATTGGCACCAATGTTGGACCACCGATTGGATCGGGTGGCGTTTTCGAAAATGCCAACGTCAGACAATATTGGAACCATTTTTTGCCAACATTGGATCAACGGGGGTCCAACAATGGTGTGCTGCCTGGGTTCATTCAATTTTAACTGATTTCATAAAACCTTTTTACCAATAAAAAAAACTTAAATAAACCTCGAGGTCTCTGTGGAATGGAATGTCGAGGCTTTGTAATTGTGCAGACCAAGGTACGTTTGACACTTTTTGTCTTCACTCTTATGTTCTGCAAAGACAGAAAATGTTTTTCTGAATGCTTCAGAAAAACATTTTCTGACTATTCCTAAACGTTCTAAACGTTGAAGGCGCTGCTGGCGCTGTTGGCACATCCTTAACAACTGTATGATTTCCCTCTCATATAGATGGGACGGGTAAAGTTTTGAAGTTCAGGTTAAACCAAAATATTAAAAACAGAACTGTTTATTTCGTTGTGATGTCGTGAGATCCCTTCTGAAAGAACTGCGGGGGTTGAGCAAGAGGATAGTTGCGTCTTGAAACACGAAAGACACTAAACAGTATTTAAAAAAAATTGCATAAGAACAAAAACTGTGCTACATTCCCTATGGAAAGTGTGTCTATTCCTATCACATACCCTGCTGTTCCTCTTACCAGAACACAAAACGTTAAATGTTGATTCTGCGGGAAATTTATTTAGGGCTAGCCAATAGCGTAGATCGTTTGGCGGGCAAACTTGCTGGTTCCTCCCTGATCCAGCCGTGAATTAAGCCTGGAGTTAGCGAACGTCCTTGCTTGGTCTGTTCTACTGAGTGCTATGTCACGAAACAGTTCTTCCGCTGCCGCCAGGATACCGCTCCCTCGAGATAAGACACAGTTCGCGTGTTCCGTATAGGTTTCGTGAGCACCGTACCTACCGTACGACCAGATGCCATAACATGAAAACGTTTACACACTACAGTACAACCAGATGCCGTGAGGTGAAAACATTTACATGAACGCACTAAATTAAACAATTTAACACTGTATATTCGCGTCATGTAAAACGTGTCCTGTAAAGTGATCTGCGAAGCGGCAAACACGTGGAAAGGCTTTCAAAGTTGCCATCCCCAAAATTTATTCAAAACGTATTTTATTGAACGAAAATGGACGGAGGCCAAATGTCTTGAACTGGAGTCATCGGGTCTGACCTGGGGCTGGGGGTTAAAAAGAAATGGAGAAAAACCAAAGGGAAGGGTGAAAGGCAACTTAACTATATACATGGTTTTGTGCCGCCCTTATGTATTCTAGTAATGAAATTAAAATTACCTTGCAGTGTTGTTTTGGGGGAATGGGAACTATTCCACTCATCATATATTCTGTGTCTATGAATAGATGGTATGTGGGCTAGACTGAGTTGTCTTGTGAGAGTGTCTCCTCCACTCCCAGGCGATATGAATGCAAGTTTCCGGCACAGCGCACGCAGAGCAGAGCAGGCTGGGCTAATGATTATCAGGGTTTGTTGGCTTGTGGAACTGTGCTCGCCATACGGATGTGATAGCCGTCTGGATCTGCAGCCTCCTGAGAACACCGTCCTCACCCCTCCCCCCCTTTTCGAATACTCGGGTAGAACCTGTTGCTTGGTATATCGAGAAAAATAAAATGCACGTTAATTTACTTCTAGAGCTTCACTATAGCTTCACAGTGATGTTGCTAGAGCGAACATAGGCCAGATAAAATGTTGAGCTCTTTGTACGCAAGACAACCGTGTTTTGATATTTCCCGTGAGACGTTTGTTTGTTTGTTCATTGCCTGTGACTTTTGTGTTTATCTGATTGTTTGTTTCGATCAATTAAATGGGTATTTGTTTGTGTATTTATTTATTCACACAAAACAATAAGGTTCACCTTGGTTCCATGGCAGTTCGCGATCAAACTGCTTACCACCTGCTCGGCTGAGCTTTAGCCCATATTCGAAAGGATACAACAGAAAGGAGATGTTGTGAAAGTCTTGACACTGGGGAAACTTTAAACTTATTTTCATCAGCGCCTTTCTTGGAGAAAGTTATGGTTATGATTATATGTTACATTTATGAAGTAGATACGCTAAGCGTTCCAATGAGGAACGATAGATTTTCTGCAATTTTCTGAACAAAACTGGCCTGCTGTTAATAGGAAGCTTGACCCTTGGAAACAATTACGATTAAGGAATAAAACGACAATATTTTTTCCACCGTGTAAGTACATGAAAACCGGTCGGAACACTACATTTTTCTCAAAACGGAAGCGCTTGCAAATTTCAGCCTAATCCACCAATTTTGTTTTTCCTGAAATACTAGAGAAGTACCTCGTACTACTGTTTGCGCTCAAAGTTGCATACTCGTCACGAGAAAGGTACAGGGATCACCGTGGTTCTCATGCATTCAAGCTCTTTAATAATTTTCCGTCGCCAGGAATGTATTTTTTCTCGTGGTGTTCTCTATAAACTCGGAACTTAAAGGCGTGCAAACAATTTCTCACATAGTTTCTGAACTTATTCTATTAATTAGCAGCCTTCCAATCTACACAGAGTAGGCCGAAATCTCGGAACCCTCGCAATTATATTAGCAATAAAAATATTGGGCACTCAAATCTGTCGGATGATAACGTATGTGCGATGGCAATACTAGCTTTTCAGTCAAAATTTTTTGTTTTATTGTTTTCCTCGAACTGATTAACACCCACCGTGACTTCATCATAGAGTTAAATAATTTAAGTATTTTATGAACTCTAAATAGGAAGTAGGCAGTGTAAATTGACTTCAGCTTGAACCCCCGCATTTTCACGAGATGTTGGTTTTTCTAGAACTTTGCCCTACCATATGCTGTCATCATTGCTTACACTTTCAAAAATCGGGTACAAAGCAATATAAATATTTTTAGTCGGATTACGACGCACAAAAAAAAAACTTTTGTAAAGAATGTTTAAATAAACTGTTTTTTTTTTAAATCAAACATTAATCAGTTTAAAATATTTCACAGCATTCCTGAAAACATATAAATCTCGATTAAATAAATATTAAAAAAAATATATATATATATATGTGAACTCAAACTCCCTTATGTAGTATGGTATGTACAGGAATATAATTTATTTTTCCGTAGGAGTATGGCGAAGATTGAAAATGCTTGAAACCATCAATCCCGCTTGTTCTTCCATGACAGCCGTTGTTGCTCATCTTCCAATTGTTGCTGTGTCCTGCAAAAAATAAACAAAAGTAAGAAAGGTCAGCCCATGTCTAAAAAAGCATAACTAAAAAAAAAAAAAAACTTCTCAGGTTGGTCTTGTGTGCGCCACTTGCCTTTCCTATAATATTTTAATTAGTCTCCATAAAGTCGAAAGTTCAACAAGGGGGGATGGGGGGAATGTCGTAGAAGTGAGGCAGATGATGTTCTTGCAAGGCTTACAGAAATATTTCTCCCAAAAAGTAGAACAAGTTCTGTAAATGTTTATGGTGAACACCACACGGATAGAAAGCAGGACCAAAGTAAAGAAGGCACAGGGTCGAGTGATGTTCCTTGTCTTCGCTATGAGAAATCTGGTGCGTCTATTCTCCCGTAAGGCACTTGGGAGATCGAATCGCAGCAATCTACGGAGGGAACATGGTAAATGACTGGCCTAAAAATATGTCCAGAGCTAACATATGAGTTCTCGTTGCATCATAGAGCAATGGCTCAGGTTCACGTGTCATGCTAAGTCACAGTGCAGTTTCTTCAGGTCTTAACATACTTTGGCTCCCCTGACTCACCGAGCGCCCTCTGTAGCTTGGAGCAATTGGACTTCCCAAGTGTCTTTATGGAAAAGTAGATGAACGATATTCATTAAAGTGTTATTTCTTCCGTGTTTACCGCTCTATTTTCACCAAGAACCTTCATCTTTATCAAAATACTAACGCAATGGGTACGTTGTTGTTTAGTTGGGTGTACTCGAACACATCCTGCTCAACTTCTATGGGATAGTAACAGTATATTTTAATTGGAGAGGTCATTGTCAAGTTTCAGGACACAAGGTTTGCTAATTAGGCTATGGACCTAATAAATGTCAAATAAAATAGTAGCTAAAATAAGTAGAGCATAGAGATCACACTAATTGCTTAGTTAACACACCTCACTGAGCACTCATGGCGTAATTTAATATCCATATTTTCTAATCGAAGCATGATTTTCATGTTTATAATTTTCGGCACGAAGTCCCATCTCATCAGCTTGCGGAATACAATAAGAGAAACTGGAGATGAAATCATAAAGTACAATTAAGAACCGCCAAGATGGAAGCAGAGTCCTCCTCACCTTTTTGATAGAACTGCGAGGTTCACAAAACTTTACACAGGTCAATGGCATGGGTGCTATATGTAGAATCTAAGGTCGTTCACACAAGCCAGGTTGTTATTTCGACGCTTGTTCCGAAAACGCCCTAAAAGTGGGTTTACCGTGATTGTCTTTCAAGATTGCGGCTTTTTTCGTGCTTGCCTACGCTGCACGCTTTTCTGTGGCTACGGTTGCGTGACTAAAGGAAGTTCGAATTTCTCGTCATACTGAGCTCTTTTTTTAGACAGCTGATTTTATTTTAGCGCTGCTCATTTACTTTGAACAGTAAGTTTTCACATTTTATTCATAGACATTACTGCACAATCACAGGTTCTGTTGCACTAATTTGTGGAATAAAATTATCATAACCGTGCGACACAATAAAGAAAAGCACACCGCTCATTCCACGAGGGAATGCCTGTGCCGCGCTCTTTGCAATATTTGGTTCAACAAAACGGCAAACTTGTTGTTGTTTTTAATGCATAATTTTGACATGGTGTCACAATCTGTTAATAGTTTAATTGGTGCTATAAATTAGTGATTTTGTGATATATTTGCACACATTTTCCTGAGAATGAAAATTGTTGTAATCGATTGAAGCTTGAATGCTCAGCAGAACCTCCCATCGTACTGCACGCTATACCCACAGACTGCTTAACAAATGTAATGCGTGTATAATAATGTTTAGGCTCCTTTTTTCGTGATTGGTTATTTGGAGTTCTTATCGGCTAATGCCGCAATCTCATTGGCTGTCGAGCAATATTAAGACGCTTTTGACTAGTTACACCCTGCATATCTTCAGCTTTCAGCGACTCTAGACGCCGCGGTGTGTAAGACGCTATTTTTAAAGAAATAAGGTCAGATGGCGACTCACGCATCGTTGTCCCGTGCAGATTCGTAAACAGATTATCCGTAGAAGTGTACACCGAAGCCAAGGCCACCCAGATGTCCTCCAAAGCCATGTCCACCGTAATGAGGGCCATAACCGTAACCATGACCGTATCCGCCATATCCGCCATATCCACCGTATCCGTAGCCTGGGCCGTAGCCGTAGCCATGTCCGTAGCCACCGCCATGGCTAAGGGCTCCGAGACCGAGAGCACCAAGGCCGAGAGCTCCGATACCAAGGGCACCAAGAGCGGCACCCTTGAGAAGTATCGCCGAGGACATAGCAAGAAGGAGGGCGAAGATGGTCACGCCGAACTGAAATGATATCAGAAATGTTCGTGGTCACTTGAAAATTCGCCAGGTTAGTTTTATACATCTGTCGAGTGTGAGCCCCACGTAACTTTTAATTGAACCAAATGTCATTCTACAGCCCCCAATATATCTAGATTCGAGTTAGCAGCATTCCGCAGAGCGATAGCGGTGACCGATAAATTTGATCGTCGTCGGGATAATGATCATGCTGCATATTTTTCTTTCCTCTTGTTTTTGCAAATAATGTCATTGAATCAAACTACTTACCCTTAATTTCTAGTGAGTCGCCACTGCATTTTTGTTTACATTTTTGGTATATCTTTCCTCGTAGAGGCTTCAGCATCACTCGCGACATGAACGCACTGTATTAAGCAACCGCCTACGATTTATTCAATATTTGTGGCGAACCCGAAATGAAATAGCTAATCCTAAGCATAACCCCATATTTCCGTAGGCTCAAATTACTTTTGGCATGTCAGCAGCTTCTTATAGTAAACATCGCAATACAGGATTTTTTATTCAATTCTTAACTGGTTATATCTTTTATATTAATTCTCCTTCGAACATTCTTGCTTTACAGCACTGAGACAATAGGGGCAATTTATGAAATTTGTGCGAAGGAGTTTGAACTGTTATATGTTAAAATGAAGTACATAATTTTATAGATTAATGCATAATTACATTTTCTACTATTGGGATGCAGTTTTCGGGCCAGAAATCTAGAACTTAGGCAACTGTAAGGGCCCCAGCCGACAATGCTTTTGGCGCCTTCAAACCTGGCACTTAACGATTTTCGTGTCCTCGTCGGAAATTTGTGTAGCGCGCCAAAACGTATAAATTCGAAACGGAAACAGGTATAGGGGTAACACAAAGAGTTTTTTGTCAAGCGAGCTTATCGCTCACACTTTCGTGAAGCACGAACTCTTGCTTCGAATATAGCTGTTGACGGCGCAAAACTACTGAGACCAAAGTGAGGAAGCGACAGGTCTAGGTACGTGGATCTAAACAATATTCACCGACAGTATACGAAACGAAGGAAGTGGCTTTTTAGTCAACATACCGAGAGGCGTTTTTTGCTGACACACTTGTTATTTACATATTTTACAGATAGGTATTTACAAACGGGCCAGTCCGAGAAAATGTCTGAGGTAGGTGAGACGAGCCTGGGTTGAAGCTAGGCGTGTTCCATCGGAGCTTGTGTCACGTGCCCACCGCTCGTGGTGAGTAGCTCCTGCCTCGTTCGCTGTGAGTGCGTTGGTGGCCATTGCTTGAACGTATAGATGATATCGCCCGCTTATTCGCTACAGCTTATTATGTTACCGCTTCTTGCTTAGTGATTTGCTCTTTGGCCTTCTTATCGGCTAAGCCCATAATTTGATTGTCTGAGGAGCGAGAATAAGCTGATCGGTACTTGCCACTCTCTGCGCTTCTTAGTCTGATAGTGGCTCTACTGCGTATATAGGGTGGTCCAAGTCACCAGGCTCGATCTAAAATGGACCTGTAAAAATCGACGCCTGCACGTAGCAATCTAAGCTTTTCGTCAAAGGTGTATTTTGTGGAGATCTGGCTGCCTTCTCCCGCGCCGACCCTCTGGGCCCCAATTTCCGGCCTCCGAGATACGTCATGCCTCGGGGGAGCGGCCATGGCCTCGCGTACCACAGATCCGGGTATGGCGCTCCCCTAAGCCAACTGACATCACGCGACTGGCTTCCCAAGACAAAGGGGCGAAGGCTTGAAAAGGGACGCCGGACAAAAGAAGGCTCTCTTGCACGGCAGCGCTTGGACGGTCAAACTCTCGGGCGGTGGGACACGAAGTATGGTGCAGCGGTGACAAGGAGACGAGGACGCTGGCGCGGGATTCGGCGGGGAGACGGACGCTGGCGCGGGGAGTGCGGGCGTTACGTCGGGCTGCGGACTCGACAAGTGGAGCGGACGGCGACCCTGGACGACGACGTCCCCATGACGCGGTGTGGACGACCACCGCTGGGACTTGGAGCAGCTGCTCTGGCAGCGGACTTACCCCCGGCTTCGCTGATGACCGTTCCCCGATCCCGAAACCCCCCAAGGCAATGAGTGAGTCAATAAACCCTTTTGCCGAGAGCGAAGTATTGCTTTGTCATATTCTTCCGGAAACTGGGTCCGAGGGAATCGGAGTTAGATGCCCGCAATTTCAAAGGTCGTTTTTTCTTGTAAAATTACAAAGCGTAGCTCTCTTTATGTAAAAAATAAGGCCAAAAGCCTGCCAGGGTCTACGGCGGGCAGCGACGCAGACGACAGGGGGCCAGTAGCGGGGTGTGTTCGGCGTTCGTATTGATAGATGGCGCTACCTCCTTATCGCGACGGCTCGCGACCACCGTGGTTTATTAAAATGAACATAATTATTTTGAAATGTACCTTCGATTAAAAAATAAATGCGGACAATGAAAGCAAAACTAAAGTAAAAAACGCGTCTGCATAACGGCGGCGCTTTTGCTGCCAACGGATTTCGTCTGCGTGTCGTCTGCTTTCTTTCGCTGGTCGGCTGCACCTTCGGACGCTGCTCCCGACGCCATCCTCTCCTTTGCAAAATTTGATGACGTAAAGTGGGGATCGCAGTACACCCATATGACGATATTTGAATGCTGTTCATAGATTGGGCCCGAGCATTGCGTGGGCACTCGATTTGGGCTCGTGATAATTACTAGCCCGAGAAGCATTCGGGTAGTGGCCCGTGTCCAATCGTTGCAACGACGCCAATAGCCAAGCCATAACAATGCCTGGAACTCAGCGCGTGTCCTGTGCTATGCCAACCCCAGCGCGTGGCTATGATCAGCATTGGCGGCATATAATCGGCTCCAGATCACGTGGCCGCTTGTTCTGGCTGCACATTGAGGGGGTGAGCGCTGCTAGTTTTTCTCTAATTTTTTTACTGGGACTTCTATTGCGTGGGGTGAAAAAGTGAAAGCCGTTTACAACTCCCTGTAACTCCGAATTAGAGCGCAGCTCTTGAGGAGGAGGAGGGAAGGGTACTGAGGGGAGGGTATACCCCTGCTCCTTCTCTTCCTCCTTCTCCTCCTCCTCCCCTCATTCTTCAATCTCCTCCGGGGCGGTCACGTGACCTCGGGGGGAGGGATGGGTCACGTGACCTCGGGGGGGGGGGGGGGGGGAGATGGGTCACGTGACCTGGGGGGGGTCTCGCGCGGTGCATTATGGGACATTTCCGATGATTGATGCACCGCGCGGTTACGCCGACGGCGACGCCCCTCAAGCCGGAAACGGGCGCCTAAGAGCTGCGCTCTAAAACGAACGCGTGTTTAATAGGTCATCAACGTCAGGGATCCGTTCCAGCGGTATTTTCGCAAAGCACAAAAATTGTTGCATCGCCCCTTTAAATCTCAAATTATACACGTACATCGCTCTTAACGCCATCGTAAACGGAAACGTG
This sequence comes from Ixodes persulcatus, assembly GCA_013358835.2. NCBI lineage: Eukaryota > Metazoa > Arthropoda > Arachnida > Ixodida > Ixodidae > Ixodes > Ixodes persulcatus. The sequence continues at coordinate 66,935 of JABSTQ010010123.1, forward strand.
GTAAGTTGCGCACGTTTTTTCCACGAGCCAGCAGCCGCCGCTGTGCGCGAGCCCACGCAACGAAATCGACATCATAGTACCCCATTCACGCTTAAGATGACAGTGAAATGTATGGGCTTCGGGCCAAATCAGAATAAAGACAGTCTTTTCATCTCCAAAAATGAAACCTACGTGCTTGTTAGACCAATTAGTCACTTACCTTCTACACCAGACCCCACTGGGGAGATGAAAAGCTTGTCATTATTTTCCTTTTCCCTGGAGCCCAGACATTTCACTGTCATCTTAAGCGTGAATGGGGGATTATGACGTCAATATCGTACGCCATCTATCAATAGGAACGCCAAACACACCCCGCTACTGAACCCCTGTCGTCTGCGTCGCTGCCCGCCGTAGACCCTGGCAAGTTTCTTGGCCTTATTTTTTACAGAAAGAAAAGTACGCCTTGTAGTTTTACAAGAAAAAACCGACCTGTGAAATACATCTTCGACGAAACGTTTAGGTTGCTACGTGCAGGCGCCGATTTTTACGGTCTATTTTAGATCGAGCCGAGTGACTTGGACCACCCTATATATGGCCTTAGCTCTTTTCTTTGTACATATTCGCGACGAAATGCAGTACGCCTAATTTTTCTGCTGCAAAAATGAAAAAAAAAACAAAAAAAAAACGTTAAAAGGCATACAAAATCTGCCCTATACTCACGAAAGCCTTCATTATTTGGCCGGGGAGGAGCTTTGTTAAACCACAAGAGCAGTGAATCGATATGCAGTAATCCTCCGAAAGAATCGCTTCTTTTTATACCCTCACGCTCATCGCAAATCCTGACGAAAAAAGCTCTCGCTCTGGTTATTAACCTTTAACTGTGAGTGTCCTTTTCGAATTGTCCTTGTGATTGCACGAAACTAGGGCAGCATTCTTGCGCATAATTATTTTTTTAGAAGCTCCGTCCTCTTACGCGGATCAGAATCTTGTATCGTCCAAGTTATATACGAGTGTTACACTCGTAAGCTGCCCGCTCGCGACGTGCAACCGGTGAACAAGTGGATTAAGACTCGGCACGCCCGCTATTTAGAAAGGGCTCACGTTTCCGTTTACGACGGCATGTGTGCGGAGAGCAAGTCGTCTGCTTCTTTCGCAGGAGTTGTGGTGACGGCAGAGTGACGCCGCGGGCTTTGACTGGCTCCGAGTGAAAAGATAGTGGGTGCACCTCATTGCTAGATACCCACTATTTTTTTTTTTCAATCAGCCAATTAGAGCTCACCGTTCTGACATCATCACAACCCCTGTGCATGAAGCAGACGAACTTGCGATCCGGAATACCCTTCAGATGCATGCCCGCAATTCTACAGTGGCGAACAGCTGAATTAAAGCAGGGAATGACTTAATACATGTCCAGATTTCTTGCTTCTTTATTTGTACTTCAGCATTCTTATCGGTTAATTCAGCAATCTGATTGGCTCTGGAGCGATAAGAAGATGTTCGGGTTCAATCGCGTGTCCCGCAGTTGTAAGTGGCAACAATAACAACACACCGCCGTTTTTTTGTTGTTTTTCTTTTTTTGCTGGAGTATGCTTTTGCGAAGCGTTTGCGGTTTGCTGTGTTCGACGTTGTGGAAATTACCACGAGACGACACTCATTAGTGCCAAACCCTAATAAAATCTGCATGAAAAGTATGTTTGGTTGCTCTTATTATTGGATTGCTCTTCGCTCGCCTGCGGATCGTGGAGACGGGATGGGATTGCGATTGACGCGACGGTTTTCGCTGGCGCATAGAGGGGATCTGTGCTTTCAATTCCCAGGTCTCGCGTAAAAAAGAAGAAAAAGTTAACGCCTAGTGTGCTCCAGAACATTTGGTATAGCGCTGAGCTCGAAAAGCTGACATTGTTATAAAAATGAAAGACGTTTACAATTCTCTGTAGTGCCGTATTAGAGCCCAGCTCTTAAGGAGAAGAAGGGGACGGCCACGTGTGACGTCGCATGTGACGCCACTCAACCCGGGAAACTTTTCCGCTAAATTTAGCGAGAAGATGTCAGCGCTAAGTTTAGCGGAAACATTTTCACGCTAAATATAGCGGGAAAGATTTCCCGGCTAATTTTGGCGGGGAATTGTTTCTGCTAAATTTAGCGGAAAACGGGAAAATAGTTTCCGCTAAATTTAGAGGAGAAATTTTTGGGCTAAATTTAGCGGGAAACGTTTCTGCCAGATTTAGCGGAATAATTTTCCACCATGTTTAGCGGTAAACTTTTGCCCTCGTGACGTCCCACGTCACGTCACGTGGGACGTCATTATGGGAAATTTTCTATAATGCAACGCACGGTTATGCCTACGGCGAAGGCGACGGCGTCGATTCTCAAGCTGGAAACGGGCGCCTAAAGAGCGGCGCTCTAAAACTAATGTTGGCTGTTACGCACATAGAGTTATTACAATAAACGCTAGAGGCCCAGCTGGCGCTAGAGTCTACGGGACTTCCGGCTGAAAATTGAAGCAGACCGCATGCAGTCTACATTTGCAGCCTCCCTGTGTATTCTTATGGGAAAACGCGCGTGACTTTTGTCTCTTCGCCGGAAAATAACACGAATAACTTTTGTCATTTCGGTTGTACCGGATAGTATGTACCTTTATTGGTATTGTGAAAGTGTAATTGCTTTAGTTACAGCATTTTTCTTTACCACCGAACGATGTTAAACTTTGCTCTATTTCAGGCCCAAACCTCTGTTGCATGGAAGGTATGTAAAAACGAGCGACGATTCTAAGCAAACTAACGATCGAAAGGAATGTAGAGTGTGTTCAAGGTTTGCTAGCATTTCGGTGGTTCTTATATATTGCTAATATGCCCGTCCTGTCATTGGATGAAAATGATTCCGTCGTGCATCTTTACGAATGGTTAAAGAAACATTCGAACGCAAAAAAAATAAAGCACGTGAGCTACGAAAGGTCTGTCCTTTTATTATTTCCTTTCCCGGACAGTTTTTATCAGGCACCTGCTCTCTTGCTCCCCCATTTGCAAAGATTTGGAGCGTGTGGGTGATAATTTGAACCCAGAACAAGCAAAAAAATAAAGCAGTACTTATTTATTGCAAATCTGACTATATTACGTGGCTTTCAATTTATTTTGATCGTCTGCATGCACAAGGAGTTACTTATCCACTGTTACTGCGTAGTTCTTGCCGTCTCTTTTGGTCTTCCACACGTCCTTCGTTCGTTTGGCACGTATATCCCCCATGCTGGAAAGCGTCGACGCCGTGTTCTCGCTAACAGTGTCCGACAGTGCACATAAATACACGTACGAAGCGGTTTTAGCACCGTTTTTCATGCCACGAATTTCAAATAAAAATGCTGTCTCTGACCAATCATTTCGTCTGCGTGACTGATAAATGTTCCAATGTGCCTAGTCCGTACAAATATATTCGTGATATTTGCTCTTATAATCGAGCGCAGAAAGAAAATGCGCTCGCTTTTTCCCATAGGAATGCATTACCGGAAGTCAAGTTCTGACTGCTTGCTCTCTGCTTCAGAATGCAACAGCCCACTAGCGCCACCTGAACCTCTAGCGTTTATTGTAATAACTCTATGGCTACGCAGGATGTCTTTGCTAGTCCGGACGTGTTCAAGGCGAAATTGTTCTGCTACGAGCCGCACCGTGGCACCACTGTCTTGTCACGCGCTTCCAATATGTCATCACTGAGTGATATCCAATTAAACCCTTCGAACTGAGGATTAATTAAGGGTTCTATGTGCAAATAAAATCATCGGTAAACAGCGACTGATTATAAAAGAAAATAAAGTGACCCAGTAGAATATTTGCACGAATACACGGTTTTTAAAGGTGGTGTAAATATTCTATCCTTTTTCAGCTCGTATCCAGATAAATTTATTTCAAATATATTTCGTTGAGTTATGCGTGACTTTCCTATTTATTTTTCATATTGAAATTATGCGAATCAATTAATTTTCGTTCACAAGCACCAAGTATTTTCACGCGACCTCAGCACTCCGGAAACCATTGACATTTTGCCATGGTCATAAACGCCTTGCAACTCGAAGCATATCGCGAACCCATTTTCACAAAAAAGTACCCAGTCAGCCAAGTATTTAAAGAATATATAATTAATTTACTTCGAAGACGCCTGCCGATATCCGGTTATGTTGACCGCCCAGATTTATTGACAACCAAATATTGATTTGCTTCGAATCTACATGACAGCCAGTAAAATAACATTTCCTATGAGAAAGCGGACACGTTTCATTATTTGGCATCCAGAAAATGCAACAGTTTGACAACGATGTAAACGAAATACGCTAGCATTATATTTATCAATATTCTGTAAAATTATAAAGATGCATTTGCTACGCGCGTTAAGTTTGCAGCAGGAAGAAGTTAATTAAGTATAAATGGTAACCTGCCGTGGTGAAAAAGCAAATATCAGGTGCACTGCATTGTATTCGAATGGTGTGCTTTGTTCAAAGAAAATTATGTCAATACGGGTAAAAAGTGAGGGATTAGGGGGAAATTAGAACGCGAGGGGACGCAAGGGCGCCGACCTCTGAATGGATTGATTAGTGGATAGCCGCAAAGCTAGCTAGTTGCCTTCGTCTTTACTCACTCTACGAACTTGTTCGAACGCGAAAACCAAACGCCAGACGCCGGCGTTTGACGCTTGAACACGTATGAGGATGTAGTGAGTTGAGACAAGGGGAGCGAAAGCTTTGCGTCTAACCACTAATCGCACCAAGAAGATCTAGGCGTTCTGATATCGCTGCGCGCTCTCGTATCCTCCTCTCCCACAGTTTCTACCCGCATGGTCACCATGACCATGAACCTGTAATCAGCAAACAACATGAATGCCCATGACAGCTTCTTGAGATATTGCGTGGCACCACATTTTGCGATCTAATTATTCTGGGTTGTACACCTACCGGTCTTAGGTGTTGCACAGGTGCTTCTTAAGTTTTGATGTTAAAATTATTTTGACTCAAAGTATCGCGTCCGAAATAAATTTATGGCTATCGCATTTTTTTTTGTTTTTGTTTTTTTTTACTTCGGTCATACAAAGTTTGGGAGTGCGACAGTCGCGAGTCTCTTCAAACAGAAAAACTATTACCCCCCCCCCCCCCCCCCCCAGTATGATCCTTGTGGTGTCGTACGCCGATTGCACACTCCAATTTATTTATTTATTTATTTATTTAATGATTCCCCAGGGCCCGAAGGCATTACAGAGGGGAGTGGGTTAACAGGCCAAATACAGAAAAAGAATAGAAACGAAGCCTAAGGGCAAAAACACAACATTTCTAATGAGATGCAGGAAAGTGACTATTTAGGCAACGCTTAAAGATGATGGGATCAGTTATACACGCCACGGACGATGGAAGGTGGTTCCATGAGGTCGTTGTTTGGGAATAAAAGAATTGCACAAAGTAGTAGTCTTATACCCCTGTCAGACGGGCACCTTGAATGTCATTTACGCTAAAGGCCTTTAGGATTTTCAAATGACATTTAAGTTGTGTCGTGTCAGACGGGCAACTCAAATGTCATTTAGGTGATGTCTATCACGATAGCGGTCTGTTGTTAACCCGGCAAACTAGTGTTTATTTTATTGTTTACTAAGTAAATAAAATGTAATAAATTCTCAGAACATAAAATTCAAACACGGTGATGAAAACTAAGTACACGTTTTGACGGAGACAAGGTGTTTTGTGGCAACTATGACACGACGTCAGCAATCCCAAGTAATCCGTAGACGTAGCCGTTCCGCCGCTTGGCTCGTCTGCTTTCGGAACTCCATGCATCTTGCTCGCCGTTGTTCCTCGCGCTCTTTCGTTCTTCACCGGATTCGTATACCTCGTTGACGTTTACGTCTGCGATCGATTCAAACGAAGACCGTGACCCTGTAGCGGTGGAGCCTGCTGACGACAATGATCGTAGTGCAATGGATCCGGAACTGCCGGAACGTCGGATCGCGTTCCTGACGCGCAACTGAGACCGCGAGTATACTAAACAAATATATCGCAAAAGGTGTGCGAGATATACACGTTATAAGCATTGTTTTCTAAAAATAATGGCTACAAGCATTGTTTTCAATTGTATTTATATTATTTATAATGTTTTATTTCAATTCGCGGAACTTGTGCTGACCGCTGTTGACGAGACTACACATTTACGAGCCGTAAATGAGTTTGGGAGAACTCAGTTGAGCTCGAATGTCATTTAAGTCAAATGTCATTTGAGTTGCCGTGTGACACTGCCTAAATGACATTTACACTGAATGTCATTTGGGGTAAATGTCATTTGAGGTGCCCGTCTGACAGGGGTATTACAGGCAGGAAGACCCATCTTGAGTCGGTGATCAAGACGTGATGAGATGTAGTAAGGTGGAGTTAGCAGTCTGACACGCAAGGAAGGATTATGAAAGACCTTATGAAATAGGCACAAACGGGAGAGTTCACGACGGAGTGCAAGATTGGGCAGGTTCAAAGTTAGTTTTATGGATGTTACGCTCGCGGTGCGGTGATAATTAGTAAGAATGTAGCGAACAGATTTATTTTGAATGGCTTCAACTGCAGATATTCATACGTCAGTGCCGGGGTCCCAAATGGCAGAGGCATATTCCAACTTTGAACGAACAAGTGTTTTATATAGGAGGAGGTTTAGAGATACAGGGACAAACGGAAAATTTCGTCTGAGGAAGCCTAGCATACGATTCGCATTACTTGTTATGAACTGAGTGTGAGTGTCCCAAGATAGACTTGACGCAATAGGAACACCTAAGCACTTATAAGAGGATACTCGTTCCAAGGAAGTGTTGTTAAGGAAGTAGCAAGAAGTGTCGGTGTTGAGTCAGGAAACAGCCATTACTTTGCATTTTTTTCGTGTTAAGTTTCATCTTCCATAAATCACACCACTCGGACACACGATTGAGGTCAGACTGAAGACAAAAAACATCGGAGTTGTTAGTCACTTCACGGTATATAACGCAATCATCAGCAAAAAGGTCAATTCAAGATGAAACACAGGAAGGTAAATCATTTATGAAGATAAGGAAAAGCAGGGCACCTAATACGGAGCCTTGAGGGACCCCTGACGTGACGGGAGCCAGACTGGAATATCTATTATTTGCGACCACAAATTGGGACTGATTAGTTAGGAAAGGTTGAAGCCAGGACCGTACGTTAGGGTCCATATTTAGTTTGCTAAGCTTATGAAGTAGAAATTTATAAAATACTCTGTTGAATGCCTTTGGGAAGTCACGAAAGATGCAATCAACTTTGGTAGTGCGATCAAGAATAAGATGAAGATCATGAGTGAAGGTCAGAAGCTTCGTCTCGATTGAAAATGATTTACGAAAACCATGTTGCCATTGAGTGAAGAGTTTGATTTAAGTTAGTTTACCAGGTCTGAATAAATGACATGTTCAAGAATTTTGCATGGAATGCTTGTTGGAGAAATGGGACGAAAATTCAGGGGAGAATGTCGATCGCCAGTTTCATGTATCGGCACCACCTTACCCTCCTTCCAGTCGTCCGGTAAACAGCAAAGAGCAATAGACTGTTCGAAAAATCTTACAAAGTATGATAGAAGACTTTTCCTTAGTACTTTTTAGAAATTTTGAGTTAATGTCGCCAGTCCCTGCGGAACAAGACACTTTTAAGTTATCAATTATACTAACAATGCCACTGGTCTCAAGTGCAATGGGGTACATGGGAATGCAGTCATATTGTCGAAAGGGGGGTTATCATAAAAAAGACGCATCAAAAAATGAACCCAACAAAAGCAGAATTAAAAAGATTCGCACAGTCATCAAGGGGCACAAGTTCGCCGTATGGACTAGACAGAGATATTGTTTGATTCTTATTATGACTGCTCAGATTCCAAAACTGTTTAGGGTTAGTGGTTAGGAGGGACGGCAAGGTGACTAGAAAATAAACGGTCTTTACACAGGACAAGGCGACCATCTGTCTGCCGGCGAGGACGGCTAGGGCAAGATACTTTTCCGCCGCCGAAGGCGCTCGGACTCAAACCAACCGCAGTGATGGCAACATCGGAACTATTAATAGCGTGCGACAGATATAGGGGACACCCCGCTCCACCATGGCAGATGGTTGGCAGCGCCACCAGTGACAACTTCCACGTCACGCCGCTTAGTGAAGCGCCCTCTCCGAACTTAGTAATACGCGTGCATGGTTAAAGACTGCAAAAATGCGTGATACAAAAATGTCATATAAAAAAGTTTTAATAATTTCCACTAATCTGTGAAATGTTGTACACATTGTAGTTTGGCGCAAGTATAGTAATACGGAGTCCCTAAGAATCGCAAGACAAGGGCACCTGCCTCCCTGTGGCTACTCATGCTTCTACGGGAAAGAACATAAAAGAAACGAGTATAAGACAGATAACTTTACTTTAGCTAGAGTCACTGATAATTTTGAACTGTCCTCTCAATGAACTTCACTGCCCTTTTGATTGGTCTCGATGATTTTATGACCATCCTAACATCGGATTTATGGTTTCTCTCGTGGCTGCGGTTAAATTTACATAGGACGTATCGTGCAATAACTGACTGTCTTATTTGCACTGTGTGATCAACATATACGTATACGGCGCCACGGTGCGGCTCCTAACAGAAGAGTTTCGCCTTGAACACGGCCGCACTAACCTTGACATCATGTGTAGCAGCCAACCTTAGCTTTTCATCTATGTCAGCTTACCTGAGTAGAGCACTATGCAAAACATTTTGGGCCACACTAGGCGTTAACCTTTTTTTTAAACGAGACCTGGGAATTGAGACAATGTATCCCCTGCATGCGCCAGCGAAACCCTGTCACGTTAATCGCCATCCGATCACGCCCACTCGACCCGCCGGAAAGCGAAGAGCAATCCGATAATGAGAGAAACCAAACATACTTATCATGCAGATTTCAAAAATTATTGTCACTCATGAAAGTCGTCTCGTGGTGATTTTCTGACCGTCGAGAGCGGAAATTTCTTCGTAGAGGCATATTCCAGCGCAAATAAACAAAACAAGAACAATAACAAAAAAAAATTGAAAGCCGTTTACAACTCTCTGTAATGCCGAATTAGACCACAGCTCTTGAGGAGGAGGGCAAGGCACGGGGGGGGGGGGGGGGTCACGTGACCTCAGGGGGGGGGGGGATCACGTGGCCTGGAGGTCACGTGACCTCGAGGGGGGGGGGGGGAGAAACTTTTCCGCTAAATTTAGCGGGGAAACATTTTCCGCTATATTTAGCGGAAAAAACTTTTCGCTAAATTCAGCGGAGAAAATTTTCCGCTAAATTTAGTGGGGAAACTTTTCCGCTAGATTTAGCGGGGAAAATTTTCCATTAGATTTAGCGGGAAAATTTTTCCGCTAAATTTAGCGGGAAAAATTTTCCGCTAGATTCAGCGGGGAAAATTTTCCGCTAGGTTTAGCGGGAAAAATTTTCCGCTAAATTTAGCGGGAAAATTTTTCCGCTAGCATTTAGCGGGGAAAATTTTCCGCTAAATTTAGCGGGGAAATTTACCCAACATGCACCGCGCGGTTACGCCGACGCCGACGGCGACGGCGACACCGACGCCGCTCAAGCCGGTAACGGGCGCCTAAGAGCTGCGCTCTAAAACAACAACACCGAGGTGTGTTGCCGTCGTTGCCACTTTATAATAATAATAATAATAACTTTATTTCCATCAACATGATGGGGGGCCCAAAGGAAAAAAGCTGCAGTAGGCAGCTTGACTGGTCCTCGGGCCCCTTACACTGGTCAGCAGCAAGCATGCGGAAAAAAATATAAAAAAAGGGAAAGTATACAGTGGAACCGTTGCAGTTCTACGGTTGACATTTCTACAAACCAAGGCTCACCCAAGTGCAAAACATAGACAGAAAACAAAAATCACGTACAGAAATATAAGCGCAGGTCCTTGAAAGTGAAACTATCAAAATCAATATTATCAGTGCAAAGACTATTTAGCAAATGTGGGAGTGTGAAATTTAACATTTGATAGCCATAGTTTGTTCGTTGCGTGACCATCCTCCATTTCTCTGTGTTGCGGGTAGAATAATGTGGGGAAATTTCCCTTAACGACGCAAGTCTTTCCAGAAAACACAATCCCCTTATTTTTTCACTTTTAAAACTTGTAGCGAGTCTGTACTGATATAATTTATAAATGTTAATTATTTTACAAATCTTAAATAAATCGGCAGAATGAAAGTTATATGGCACATTACATATTCCTCTCAATATTTTTTTCTGCAGCAAAAACAGTTTTTCTATATTAGTCATTGTTGATGTGCCCCAGACTAAAAGACAATACGTTAAATGGGAATAGAATAGTGATTTATAGAGCAACAATTTAACGCTCGTTGGTAAAACAGATCGGTACCGATTTACAATCCCAACTACCCGAGCCAGCTTTGGAACAATATAGTTTATATGATTATCCCAGCTCATTGTCTCACTAAAAAACACTCCAAGTGTTTTGAAACAACTAACGATTTCGATGGGAGACGCGTTAAAGCGGAGAACCTTCGATATAACCAGAGACTTATTTTTTGGTCGAAAAATGACTGCTTTCGTCTTATTAATATTAATTTTGAGTGAGTTGCTATCCGCCCAGCCTTTTATATTTAATAGAGTAAAGTTCGCCATATCAATTAATTCGTCACAGGTATCGGCAGAAAAAAAAATAGTAGTATCATCTGCATAAATTACAAATTTCGCCGTATTTACGTTGATTATATCATTAATGTATAAATTAAAAAGAAATGGTCCCAATATGCTTCCTTGTGGAACCCCTGACGTAATGGATCTTACAGTGGAAAAGTGACCGTTTATGTTAACATATTGCTCACGATGTCGTAGGTATGATTTTAAAAGCTGTAGGGCATGTCCACGAATGCCGTAAATTTCAAGCTTTTTGAATAATACTTCATGATTTAGACAGTCAAAGGCTTTTGTAAAATCTAGGAACACTCCTAAAACTAATTTCTTATTTTCAAAATTTTCTAAAATAAATTCTTTTTGATTAAGTAGAGCTGTCTCTGTTGAACAGTTTTTTCTGAAACCAAATTGCGAGGAAGTTATAAGGTCACATTTATTCGAGAAGTCTACTAAACGACGATAGAGGAGCTTTTCCAAAACCTTCGAAAATACGGGCAATATAGAAATAGGTCTATAGTTGCCCAGGTCATATTTATCTCCTTTTTTATACAGTACAGAGACCTTTGCTACTTGCATTCTTCTGGGAAACACACAAGACTCAAAAGAAAGATTAAAAATATAGGTTAACACGGGAGCAATTAGGTCAGCAACATACTTAATGGGGCGAATTTGTATTCCATCAGCGTCACAGCTACAGCTATTTTTAAGTGCACAATCACATTTGTGATTTCTAAACTAGCAATCGGCTCTAAAAATATAGATTTACAGTTTCTCTGACAAATATATTTACAGGAGTCATTAGTATCGGCAATACTAGATATATTTACAAAATATTCATTGAACACATTTGCCAAATCCCGGCCGGTTAAACTTACACCCTTATACTGCAATGTTTCAATATTGTTTGATACAGGAGACCCCTTAACCATCGAACCAAGATGTTTCCATATTACGTCAGTGCGACCATTTGCCGATGAGAAAAGGGAAGAATAATAACATTTTTTGGCATTCCTTAGTTCCTTAGTTAAACTGTTCCGATAAGACTTAAATTCCTTAAGAGCATCGGGGTTGCGTGTCTTGACGAACCGTTGATATAGTATATCTTTCTTACGAATTTTTTTTACCAAACTGGACGTCACCCACGGTTTACGAATCTTTTTTGATATTTTCACGGATTTATATGGAAAGTGATGTTTATACAGCTTAAGAAATTCTTCTAAAAATAAATTATAGGCATCATCAACCGTTTCTTGCGCAAGCACCGTATTCCAATCTACAGCTGCGATGTCCCGTCTAAAAGCATCGAGGCTATTTTTATCAATACATTGGAAAATCGCAGGTTCGCATTTCGTTAGCTTTCGAGATATATTAAGCTCAACACACAAGAAAATGGGAAGATGGTCACTCAAGTCACAACTTATAACTCCACTGGTCAATCGATCTGTATGAAAATTAGTTATAAACAAATCTAAAATGGTTTTGGACTGTAAGGTTACTCTTGTTGGATTGACTATCGTGTTGACACATCCGTACATGCTAACTACGCTCTCCATTTCCCTTTTAGAAACGCTGTCAGAAGACATATCAATATTAAAGTCACCCCCACAAATGACGTTATATTGACTTTCATTTGTGAACATCAAAAAAGACTTAGAAACGCTGTCAGAAGACATATCAATATTAAAGTCACCCCCACAAATGACGTTATATTGACTTTCATTTGTGAACATCAAAAAAGACTCAAGAAATGCAAAAAAAAGATGACGTGCAACCGTCCGGGGGGCTATAAAAAACCGCGAAAATATTTTGATTACTACGTAAGCACAATGCTTACGTAGTAATCAACTGCGGGACACAGGTTTGAACACCGAGCTCCGAGCAGCTCCTGCGGTCGAATGACGTGGAAACCCATGCAGAGCAACGCTGGACGCTGGAAGGTTCTCGAACTTCAAGGTGCCAAACTTTTCCTTATTAGAGGCGGCGCGCCCCCTTGAGGTGTCTACGGGAATACTAGGAAGATCCACCCCACCCTGCCCCCCCCCCCCCCGCAAAATTTAAATGTTTTAGTATGCCTGATGGGTTAAGAAACACCGCGGGCGACTCTTGAGCATCTTCTTATCGCTTCGCAGCCACTCATATTGCATAATTATCTGATAAGAATGTGGAAGAACGAATGACGAAGCAAAAAGATCGAACATGTACCATGTCACGCCCTGCTTTTCTTGAGCTGTTATACTTTGGTTCAGCTTAGGTCCGAGCGCTGCCGACGTTATGAGCCGAAGTGCCAATCAAACAGCGAAAGAGGAACAAAGTAATGATGTGCTCTCTGCAATTGATTGGACTAGCCGGTATTCGCCATCTCTCTCTGTGCGTGCTCCTCCACCGGCTAGTCCTATCAAGCTCAGAGAGCACGCCATGACGTTACGTTTTTTGCGCTGTTTCATTAGTCCTCCGGCTCATAACATCGTCCGCGCTCAGACCTAAGGTGAAACGAAGTATAATGACTATGTGCGCGCATGCATCTGAAGGGTGTCTTTAAAGGGGCGGTGCAACGATATTCAATTGGAATGTTTTTTTCACTTTACACGAGCTTACTGGCACTAGTGGGACTGAAGGTTACTCGCACGCAACGCCACTGGCCAAAGAGCTCCTTTGTTGCGATTTAATTTCAGAGACAAAAGCGATAATTTTCATTCAATCTCTCCTTTGCAAAATTTGATGACGTAAAGTGGGGATCGCAGTACACCCATATGACGATATTTGAATGCTGTTCATAGATTGGGCCCGAGCATTGCGTGGGCACTCGATTTGGGCTCGTGATAATTACTAGCCCGAGAAGCATTCGGGTAGTGGCCCGTGTCCAATCGTTGCAACGACGCCAATAGCCAAGCCATAACAATGCCTGGAACTCAGCGCGTGTCCTGTGCTATGCCAACCCCAGCGCGTGGCTATGATCAGCATTGGCGGCATATAATCGGCTCCAGATCACGTGGCCGCTTGTTCTGGCTGCACATTGAGGGGGTGAGCGCTGCTAGTTTTTCTCTAATTTTTTTACTGGGACTTCTATTGCGTGGGGTGAAAAAGTGAAAGCCGTTTACAACTCCCTGTAACTCCGAATTAGAGCGCAGCTCTTGAGGAGGAGGAGGGAAGGGTACTGAGGGGAGGGTATACCCCTGCTCCTTCTCTTCCTCCTTCTCCTCCTCCTCCCCTCATTCTTCAATCTCCTCCGGGGCGGTCACGTGACCTCGGGGGGAGGGATGGGTCACGTGACCTCGGGGGAGGAAGGGGTCACGTGACCCCGGGGAGGGGGGGGGTCACGTGACCTCGGGGGGGGGGGGAGATGGGTCACGTGACCTGGGGGGGGGGGGGCTCGCGCGGTGCATTATGGGACATTTCCGATGATTGATGCACCGCGCGGTTACGCCGACGGCGACGCCCCTCAAGCCGGAAACGGGCGCCTAAGAGCTGCGCTCTAAAACGAACGCGTGTTTAATAGGTCATCAACGTCAGGGATCCGTTCCAGCGGTATTTTCGCAAAGCACAAAAATTGTTGCATCGCCCCTTTAAATCTCAAATTATACACGTACATCGCTCTTAACGCCATCGTAAACGGAAACGTGGTAAGTTGCGCACGTTTTTTCCACGAGCCAGCAGCCGCCGCTGTGCGCGAGCCCACGCAACGAAATCGACATCATAGTACCCCATTCACGCTTAAGATGACAGTGAAATGTATGGGCTTCGGGCCAAATCAGAATAAAGACAGTCTTTTCATCTCCAAAAATGAAACCTACGTGCTTGTTAGACCAATTAGTCACTTACCTTCTACACCAGACCCCACTGGGGAGATGAAAAGCTTGTCATTATTTTCCTTTTCCCTGGAGCCCAGATATTTCACTGTCATCTTAAGCGTGAATGGGGGATTATGACGTCAATATCGTTGCGTGTGCTCGCGCACTCCGGCGGCTGCTGGCTCGTGGAAAGATCGTGCGCCAATAGACCGATCTCACCAAGCGTTCCACGCATGCGTGACGCCGCCATAACTGTAGTTCGTAGGAGGCAGACGCCAGTTCACGAGACAGCTCATGCCGCCTCGTGCTCTGCTCGCGCAGACCTCCAGCAGGGTTGTCGCGCGTGCAGATAGACCACAGCTCCCACAATGCATGTCGGCAGCGGTGGCGTACTCAAACTAGCTGGTGAGATCGGTCTATTATTATACACACTGAAATTCAGCATCCCTTTAAGTTCGAGCGAAACCGAAGCTAGACGCACGAGCATACTACCCTGAACAGTGCTTGCGCTGCACCAGTGCACGTGCTTAGCAAATTTAAAGCGCGGAGCTCGCTCCCGTAGCTTCTTCTGCGCTCACACCTAAAGTGAAACCAAGTATGATTCGCGCTTTGAATGTGCTTGCCAAGCACACACACGTGCAGAGCAAGCATTGTCCCGGGCCCCGCGCTCGCGCTTGAAGCGAGCGCGTAGATCGAGAGCTCACCCTGCAGAACCCAAAGATCATGAGTTTAGTCAGTCCCGACCCTGCCCGTTTGAATCTGGATGAGCATCGTACCGCCGTGCGGTTGTGTATCACTACTGGGTACTGCTCGTTACAAAATCCAGTCTATACTCTCTTATGCTGGTCCGCATCGGACATTATGAGCCAACTCGGGCAATCGAGCACAACCGGCGTGACACGTGGTTTCGCTAAGTGTCGTTCTGCCAAGCCGGGAGGTCAGTGACACGTCGTCAGCGGTCAATATGCTCCGATGGGTCATAGCGTCCGCTGCGGTCTATTTTAGGGTGAAACGGAATATAAGTCATACAGCAATGGTTCAATTTCTCATCAACATCGTAGAGGCAACTAATAAGTGACAAGCGACAGTCGCCACTTGAATGTTTGACAAGCATTGCGCTGTCTAAATATCCACAAACACCAAGTTAGGTTTCCAAAGATGCAACAGTGTTTGTGCTTGACTTCAGCTTCCCAAGGTCCTGCGTTCTATCTCTGTCGTGTCGCTTGAGCAGACGAATTTTGCCACTTGGCAGGATTAGCTCGCATTAGCTGGGACCCCAAGAAAAGCTTTCCTCTTTCTATTTTTAGGAGGACACTTCCCCTCCCCCCCTCCTTTTTTTTCTCTCTCTTTCCTAAGGTAGCACGGGTAAAAGGGGAAAGGGTGCGAGAAAGGGTCCTCTTCGCTCGGCCTTGCCACGATCGAGGCGCCACGTGGAGACGGTCGTTGCAACTAAGATGGGGTGTCCAGAAATCCTAGCCTTGGGTCATTTCTAAACAGCGGGCGTGCAGAGTTTCAATCCACTTGTTCACCGATTGCACGTAGCGAGCGGACACCTTACGAGGGTCGGACCCGATTTCCTACCCACCGAGCGAAACACCCTTATTTCACTTGCACGATACAAGATATTCATCCGCGTAAGAGGACGGTGCTTCTAAAAAAATTCATTATGCGCCGAAGAATGGTGCCCTGGTTTCATGAAATAACAAGTACAATTGGAAAATGACACTCAAAATCAAAGGTGAATAACCGTGGCGGGAGTTTTTCTTCGTCAGGTTTAGCGGTGAACAGCAAGGTATAAAAAGAAGCGCTTCTTTCGGAGGATTACTGCATATCGATTCACAGCTCTTCTGGTTTAACAAGCCTCACCTCCGGCCAAATAATGAAGGCTTTCGTGAGTATTGGGTGGATTTTCTATGTTCTTACTACGTTTTCGTTTCATCGAAAAACTTAGGCATTCTGCGTATTGTCACGCATATTTGACAAAGAACAGACGTACGGAACACCAGATATAAGCACAAGAGCCACTGTCGGGTTCAGAAACGCAAGGCATGGCAAATTCCAAGCCTCTCGTTACCACTCCAACGGCAATGAGATGGCGGCCCTAGCCAATAAGAAAGCCGAAGAATGAATACAGAAGCAAAAAGCGTTAATATAATAGCCAATATCTCTGTTTTTATTCCGTCAGTGCCTATACCAGTTTATATTCCTGTGCCGAGACTTGTCGCTTGCTTTCTTTGTTCTCAGTAGCGTTTGCGAGGCAAACAGCTAACTTCCAACGAAAGCAAGACTCCGTGCATCGCTAAAATGTGAGCGTTAGGCTCGCATGTAAAAAACACTCGGTTTGTTACCACTCTACCTACTTCCGGTTTGAGTTTATAATCTTTGGCGCGCAACACTAATTTCTGGCGAGGACGTGAAGACCGTTAATTGACAGCTCTGAAAGCGCCAACAAATTGTCGGATGGAATTCTTAGAGCTTCCTCAGTTCTAGATTGCTTGCCCAAAAGTGGCATAAAATTGATAGAAGATGTAATTATAGATAAATCTGTAAAATTATATATATTTTTATATATGACAGTTGAAACTGCATTTATGTAAATGTAATAAATTGCTCCTATATACACTGAGCTATAAAACAAGAATGCTCAATGAAGAATTGAAATAAAATATATAACCAATTAGGAGATAAAAAAATAACTACACAAAATAATCATGCATTGCGATGTTTACTACCAGCAGCTGCTGACATGTTAATAGGTATTTGTACTTATGGAAATATATGGTTATGTTTAGGATTGGCTATTTCATTTCGGGTTGGTCATCAATATTGAATATACTTTTCCTTTCCTTGCAAGTGCTAGTTTTAGCAGTGCAAGTTTTAGCAGAGCAGGATGCTAAGGCGCACACGTCACAGCTATGACGCTGAAGTATCCACGAGGAAAGACATAACCAAGATATAAAAGAAATTCAGTCGTAACTCACGAGAAATAAATGTAAATAATTGGACTCAAGGGGATCATTCCAAAATAGGCTGTTACACATTCCTGGGCGTAGAGTCTCTCTCAGCTAAAGAAACACACGGTGTGGCTAAAAACATAAATAGCCTTGCATTCCTTATGCTGTCTGTGGCTATAGAATACCGCACGAGAGCGTGCTTCTGCCTAGAACTCAAGCTCCGATCAATTAGAACAATACTCGTCCTCACGAAAATGTCTGCAAATATATAACAGAATTGCAACAATTGGATTTTCCAAGTTTTTTGAGGAAAAATAAACGCACCAGATTTCTTATAGCGAAGGCAAGACAGAGCACTTGACCCTGTTCCTTCTTTCCTTTGGTCCTGCTTTCTGTCCGCGCTGTGTTCGCCATGAACAAATGGAAAGTCGTTCAACTTGCGATTTTATGAAGATGCATTAAAAATATCTAGGAAACCTACATGTTGGCACGAAACCAAAATTTTTAGTTCTTTTTTACATTTGCTTTTTTTCGAATATCGGCTGACCTTTGCTATGTTTCTTCATTTTTTGCAGGACGTAGGAATTGAATTTGAAGCGAAGATGAGCCTGGAAAAACAAACAAGAGTGATGGCTTTAGGCATTTTCAATCTTTGCAGTACTCCAGCAGAGAAATAAATTATATTCTTGTACATCTCGAATAAAATTCTTATATCTGGGGCATATCTGGCCATATCAAACATTATATGATTATATACGGCCTATGTACAGCGTTATCTGGAGTATATACAGCCTTTTCTGTTGTATATACAGCCTTATCTTGCGTATATACAGCCTTATCTGGCGAATATAAAGCCTTATCGGGAATATATGCAGCCTAAGCTGGCATATATACAGATTTATCTGGCATATACACAGCCTTATTTTAGGTATATACTTATCTGGCGTATATACAGCTTTTTCTGGCGGCCGGTTCTCAATATATAAAAAAGTAAAAAAAAAGTAAAAAAAAGTGCTTTGTTAGCAAACTGTGAATGACTCATTGTTCGCGAGCTAAATATTAGCACAAATCCCAAACGTCGGCTTTGGCAAGCTTAAGTTTGGGATTATTTGTGCTAATTTACCCGAGGATTTCAATGTAGCTTAATTATTTCGAAGTGTTAACATTACGCTTAAATAGACAATTTGCTAAATCCCCCAAGCGCCTCGGCCCATACTCGAGGAATAGGGACGGTGTTTCTTCAGCTGCCTAGTGAGTTTTGAGAGTAATTCGGAGTCACCCTGAACAAGTGTCGTATAGAACCCAAGTACCTGTCATATCACCTTTAAAATTTCTCGCCAATGTCAGTACTGCGCATTCTGTCCAGTCTTCAACCTGGATGAGCTGCAGACACATCTCTTACATCATTATCATTCTCAGTACAGCTTCAAAGACGCTGATATTAAGTTAGAAACGCGAAAAATGCTATAAACCGCTCCGCTGAATCCGAGCTAAATCCCGGTTTTGGTTGTTATGATTTCTCGGCTTTTAAGTAATTCCTGCTAAAACAACAAGTCACGAGAATGATAATACTCTAAGAGATTTCTGCGGCTCAGCCAGGTTGAAAGGTAGATTGCATGCACAGTATCATAAACGCTGCCATTGACAAGAAATTTTAAAAGTGATATGACAGGTCCTTGAGCCCTGTGGGACGCTTGTTCAGGGTGACTACGAATTACACTCGAAACTGTGTAACCATGGAATTGGTCAAAACTAGCTATCACTAGGGAGCTGAAGGATCACCGCTCCCATAATTCCTCGAGTGCGGGCAGGGGCACTTGGGAGAATTGTAGACAATAAAACGATATAAAGTGCTGATTTGAGGCTTGTGTCTTTTTGATATGCCTGGCCAGATCTGGAATTTCCATACTTAGCCAGATCTGGGATTTCCATACCTGGCCAGGGATATCAGACTATATCTGGTATTATGAGGCTATATCTGGCAGATATACTATATCAGGTTATATGTGGTCAATTTAAGATATGGCCATATCTGAAATCTTCAGATCTGGTCTGATATAAATATTTTGTAAGGGATATAACCCTATACACTGGAGTGTGTTTGGGTATATTTTTTTCTAATGTTTTCTGCCTAATCGACATATTTATGGCAGCGGGAATATTGTAAAATGTTTTAATTAATTTCTTTTCTTTTATTTAAAGGTTTTTTCTTACAACATTTTAAACAACATTTATAGTTTCGTTCACCATAAACCGGTCTTTAAAAAACACGTTATCTTTCATTTGTGCACCTTTTTTCAACGCATAAACGATGTTGACAACACATAGTAGTCCAACATACCAGGAAAAGCCACATCCTGTGAAACTGGGTGGTTCAGCTTTGTTTCTACTGCTTGATACCTGGGTTTCATAAGAGCTTTAACTTGTTAACCTTTAACGACATATTCACGGTGGGTTTTAGTCAGTCCGGGAGAAATACCAAACTAGCATTGATGACTTAAAAGTGAATAGAGCCATTGCATATATGTTATCACCGACACATGTGAGTGACTGATATTTATTTGTAGTTTATTGTAGAGAAGTTCTAACTTCTATTCTGGAGTTCAAACAGAAAAGAGCGAATGAAATATAATAATTAATGTGAGATACAGAGTTAGCTGACAAATGGTTGAATTTTGTGAATTCACTTACTTCATTCCCACAAAGCTGGCTAACCTTAGAATAAACATCACAGGCTATGGCAGTAGGTTATAGCCAGTAGTATAAATAAGGTGGAGTAGAGATACGCCTTCCTTTCCTTGCTTCTGAGCAGCCGTAGCCTTCTATGCAAGAACATAAGAATGGCAACAAATGTAAAGCGCAGGCACAACCATATGAAAAAGTTTAGGTGCCTCAAGGTGCCGAAACCCTGAAGCGTCGAACAAGGACGCATAGCCTGGCTTTACCGTTCCACGATGCTCCTCGTTGTGCTATGCGACGCATTGTAGGCGACCTCCGTTGCTGATGACGGAGAGAAGAAGGGCGTCATCAGCCATGGCTTGCCAGGTGTAGCCGCTATCTCCAAGCAGTAGACCATCGTAAACGCCATCGGCCAGCTTGCCTGACACCGAGCCCTCGGTGAATATCCTAGAGTCGTGGGTGCTTCCAGGCATCAACAGCACCCGCAACCGAAGGAAACCCACCGACCTCAAAGAAGGCCTGTTGCGAGGCATGACCCTCAGCTTCACCTGGCCACCTGCATTGTACATGAATTTGAGTCAGTCTGTAGCACTATGACATTAACAGTGATGGTATTGTTGTTGTGATCACATGCTTAGAAATACACCTATCATTCATGTTCATCAATAGCGAGCAATAAAAACCTTGTCCGCACAATGACAGTACTCAGTAGCCGCAAGACTAGCTCAGTAGCACCAAGTGCATAGTTGGGAGTGTAGAAACCAAGCTGTTTATAAATATCTGCACTCCTACTTTGTTTGTAGTTTAGTTGCATTTGCACCTGCACCAATAATAGGTACTAAGGGAGTCATTTTGTACACTCCAGTTGGTTCGTGTAATTTAACTGCTCTGTTCACTGGTCTGCATGTCACGCTCATAACCAGAAAACAAATATCGAGTGCTGAAGCAACACTATTAATGTTCCTTTAGGGAGGTACCAGTATACGGGGGGATTGATACGCTGGCAGATATTCATGCTAGCAAGTCTACAGCTTAAGAAACAAAAACTGAAGGGTCATTGCACAGGTGGTGCGCCGTAAGTAAATTGCAGAATAGGTGTGCTGAGAAGACCACCTTCAACGAACTCAGGTATTCACGCACCAAAATTTCTATACAAATGGTTTCTGAAATAATGGTGATTGCTCATCGAGCGATCTAGGCCCAGGCTTCTTTCTCGGAAAACTGGCATGCACGTGCGCCTAGTATGGGGACGCGCCAGGAGATGCTCCAAACCACTTACCCTACGAAGTCTCGGGCACGACGTGACAAGGCCAGGGTCACCCGCCTCACAGTCCGCAAAGCAGTGGAGACGTGCACGGGAATGTAGTCCCCTGCGGTGATGAGGAAGTTCTCCGTGGCGTAGAACTACAGGGCGACAATGACCTGCTGCTCTGCAGAGAGGGCGCGGCTGCGAGGCGTCGGCCGCTCCAAGTCCGGGCGCAGTGTGTCGGCGAGGAACACAATGCCCGTGCGACCGAATCGAAAGCGCTCCTGCGGATCGTCCTCGTCGGACCACTCCAGAGGGTTCAAGCGGTCACGGAACACACGCTGCCGTCCCATCATCACAACAGCGTACTGGGCGAACACGCGCTCTCTTCGATGTCGGCGTCGCGTCACAGTCGACATTGCGTCCCTTATCTTCGCCAATCCGTCCGCAAATCAGTTGTCAGTCAGTCGGCGGGCGAGTCGGAGGGTCGGTTGGGCAAACGGCAGAGAAGACAACAGTGAAAATCAGCTGATAACTAAAGCGCGGGAAACGTGCGTTGCAAGATACGAGCACGAAACAACAAATCTATAAAGACCGTTGCCAGATCCGAAATCAACGCTGTAAACTTATGCTGTTTTTGGCGAAACAATAGATGCATCAAAATATTTATGATTTTTTAAAGTATATATATATACATATTATGCATAAAAAGAAACACTACGATAAGATGTCGGTTTTATTTTTCTTAATAAAGACAAAACTAGCGAAAACGTTTCCTAAAAGGCTATTTGTTTGCTTCGACCAGCAGGTGGCGGGAGCTACCGCATAATAATAAAACACGGAGAAATTGTGCATCGAGTTTTTGTCAAACGCGGCTAGTTACTCGGAGGTACCTAGGTAGGGAAACGCGGTTAACTTTTAACCGCGGTTAGAGTTAACCAGCTTCGAGCAAACGGGCCCTGGATATCAAACTTGGGAGCGCAATCCTCGAAGTGTTCTTCAATTATCACAACCTAGTCTTAGTTTGTGTTTAATAAAAGTTTTTAACAGGCTCATGAAATGCTCTCTAATTAATACGCCCTCATTTGTTCCGAGATTGAACGGAATGTTCGTCCGGTGTGTTATTCGGTTTAATACGAAACGGGGGGCCTATGCGGACTCGATGGTGCACGCTCGACACCTTTACCGTTCCTTCAGTCCGTCTACTCCGAAATGACAGCTTAGCGGCTCCGACGTCACACCTCAGCTGTCGCGGTGTTTCACCTCACGGGTTGCGTAAGTGCCCTGACGTTTTCTTCCTCGGTATATTAATGTATGAATTATTGACTAATTATGCCTTCTAATTATGCGTGAAAATTCCATTGGAAGCGCCTTTCGCCTAGGTCCACTCATGCCGAACAAATGTCGCCCCATCCTTGTTAAGTTTTCTGGCTACAAAATAAAAGATAGAATCCTTTCAGCACGCACTAAGCTGAAAGAAATAAACGTTGCTGTTAGGGAAGATTTCTCGGCCGCCACGCGTAATGCTTGAAGAAAGCTTATCGAGTTTGCTAAAAACCAACCTGAGTTTGCTAAAAGCCAACCCAACTGCGCTACAATAAGCTCGTGATAGACAAAAAGGAATACATGGATGACTTGGCAAGCGAGAGCGTAGTCGAACTTGCGCCCCAACGGCCTCCTGATAACCCAGAGCCGAGTGCCTTCGTACATGATAAGAGACAGGGAAACGCGAGGGGCAGTAGTCTTAACGTATCTGATGTATCGGTCCTTTTCTGGAACATTTCTAGCATGACTACACTTCGTCTCACCCTAGGATGGACTAAAGGTAAAGGCTACGGGCCACCAGATCCAATCACAAGCCACTTAAAAATTGTATGGTATTTCGCTCTGATGCAGGTGTCGGTGCCTGCATCTAGGATCGCTAATGGGTAAGGGCGGACAGTGGTTCAAACTGAATAGCACTGAGTGACTAATCAATTTTAAATCGCAAATAAAGCCAGAACATACAGACTCTTTGCAGTGTCGAAGCTATTGAAATGATGCAGCGCTTTTTGATTCGGATGATGTCAATATGTTTTTGTATTAAATCCTGCGTGTATTAAATCCTGCTTGAAGAAATGCCGTTTGTTGGGATTAACAAGAGTTTGTTTTTCGGAATTCATGTTGGTGATAAAAAAGGAGATTGTTATCGTTTAAATAACTGATTATACTGAAGTAAAGTACGTGTTCCATGAGCTTTGACGGTACGCTAGTTAGGGAGATGGGATTAAAGTTTGTAATTGAAGGCGAGTACGCCAGATTTGAAAACGGGGGTAACATGACCAGTTTTCCAACCCCGTAGAATATAAAAAATACTAAGTGTCTGGAAAAATGTGTCACATAGGAAAGCTGCAGATGTGTGTTTGGTGTTTATTAGCATCTTATAATTGATTTGGTCATCCCCTAAGCTGGAAGACAGCTTCAAGTTCTCGGTTGCTTTTAGAACGCTGGCATATTTAATAGTGATGGGCCTCATCGGAGTGTGCGAAAAGTGGCATGAGACGCGAGTATTCAGGAGGTTTTTATCTGTAAAGGCGGAAATAAAGAAATTATCAAGTGAAAGAGTACTTTGGGTGACGGGATAAATTATGCCCGCATCGTCAATGAATTGTAGGGGAGGCGACGCAGAAGGATTGACAACCTTCTAAAATTTCTTAGGCTTGTTAATCAAAATGTTAGGGAGGTCCGAGTATAGAATTTAGTTTTTTCTTCATTTATATCTGCTTTGTATCCTGTTGCACACTCGTGGTTTTGTCCTAGGCTTCTGGTGTGTCGCAGCACTCTGCCCGTCTGCAAAGCCTTCTCTTTTTCGTGGAGTGTTTATGAATGGTTTTCTTATACCACGGATTGCTGTTATCTATTGTTGCATTGCTTGCTACGGAATATGCATCCTTTATGTTGTCTTGTCCTGCGTGTAACGCATTTCTATGAATCCAGTCAATAAAGGCATTTGGCGTTAAAAGTTGTGTTGGAGCCATGTTCGGGTCGGACGAATGTTCAAAATAACAGTCGGGTTCGGGCCAGGTTCGGGCCGATATACTTGTCGGTCCGTTCAGGCTTCCTGACGTACAGAAACCATAGTCGGACTCGAGCCGGTGTTTGGTCAGGCCGTTATCGGGCCGGGTCGGTTCGGGTTTCAAGATTGCAGCCCGATCGGATCTCTACTTGTGCTACGTCAACGTTTGGATGGATCAGTTAGTACACGTACGAGTCCCTGTCGAACACTGTCGCAGCCCTCGTGTCGAATCTGTCTCACGCAGGCCCTCAGTACGGGACATAAGGAATTCGGCACTGCGGCCTTCTATCCATAGGCCGTATCGGCAACATTTCCCAGGCGGCTAGACCATAGTGCTGGTTTTTATTTGTGAGGTAAAAAGGCAAGCACGGGGTGATGACGGGACACACAACAAAACAAAAGCAAAATACTGTCGTCAAACAGAAATAAAAGGAATGCCTAGGTTTTATAATCGTCCAGACCAAGCCTCGTTCAATACGTTTCGTCTTTGATCTCATGTTCTGCAAATATACAAACTGTTTTTTCAGATGTTTAAGGTGCTCTACTATTCCCAACAATTCCAAACGCTGAAGTCGACGCCGGCACATGCCTTAAAGGTCTATTTACATTTAATATGCATGGGCAAAGGAAAAGCCTTGAAGTTTAGGTTTAACCGAAATATAAGGAACACCAGTTCATTTCACCGTGATGTCCTGGGACTTAATTGAAAGAGCTGCTGTGGATTGAGGAAGAGCATAGTTATGTCTCCAGGTAATCTGGGAGGAGACAAACCTCATTTAGAAGCCCATGTTATTTTATCTAAAAAGAGACAGAATGCTTAGGAACAAGAACGTTGCTCCAATCCCCACGGAAGGTGTTGGCCGCCCTGTCGAATACGCGGTTGCAACTCTTACCAATACGCAAAGCTCTAAACGCTGAATCAGCGGGAAATTTATTTCGGGATGGCCAATAGCGCAGATCGTCCGTCAGGCAAAAATGCTAGATCGTTCCAATCAAGCCGTGAATTAGGCTTTGAGTTAGCGACCTTCCCTGCTTGGGCTCTTTCATTGAGCGCTTCGTCATGAAGCAGTTCTTCGGACGCCACCAGCTGAGCGCACCCACAAGATAAGACACAGTTCGCGCGTTCAGTATACGATTTGTGGGCACCGTACCTATCGTACAACCAGATGTCGGCACGTGAAAACTTTTACACCAACGCTTTGGCCTAAACAATATAATACCGTACATTCTCATCATCCAAGTCCGAAAGATCTTGAGACTCGTCTTTCTCTAAACGTGTTCTGTAACGTGATCCGCAAGGCGGCAAGCACGTGGGTGTTTTCAAAGTTGTGACGCGTTGCTCTATTTATCAAGAATGAATATACATGCAAAATTACGTCTGGATCACCGTTATAACTTCCGTGTGACGTTGATAAAGCGGACGTGAAGCCATATGGACGGATGGATGGAGCAAACGTTTTTACTGCGTTAACATTAGTACCTACATCACAGCGGGACGTCCGTCTGAGGACAAAACAGTGGAAAGGGAAGCGTGCCGCATTGAGAGGAAGAGAATAGTGAAGGCCAAAGGCGAGGGGGAGGCGACGTCACGGGACGGAAGCCAATGAGCGCGCCGGAAACCGGGAAATAGCGAAAGCAGTGTCAAACCGTGCAAGGCGGGCTAACAAGACAGAGGAGCAAAAGCAGTTCCTAACTAGGCTGGCCGAAATCTGGCGCAAGAAGCAGCAAGCCAACGCGGGTCTTCGTGCCACAGAGCCCGGGGCGAAGCGGGCTCGGCGAGCCCGCTTCGCCGGAAGACATTACCGAGTTTTAGTATACCGTGTTTCCCCCTCCGCTAAGCCCCTCCGCTACCCGGAGCTCTACAGCCAAGGCCATCGGCTCGCAGGCGCTGTGGCGGTTTCTTCGAAGCAAAGGGTTAGCGGAGGGGGAAACGCGGTCTACTAAAACTCCCTATTATGGTACGTTTACACCTGAGAAGAAATCCGCTGCCGCGGGAGCGGATCCGCTCCCGGCGGCGGC
This sequence comes from Ixodes persulcatus, assembly GCA_013358835.2. Classification (NCBI taxonomy): domain Eukaryota; kingdom Metazoa; phylum Arthropoda; class Arachnida; order Ixodida; family Ixodidae; genus Ixodes; species Ixodes persulcatus. The sequence continues at coordinate 93,324 of JABSTQ010010123.1, forward strand.
GGTGACGAGCGGGTTGCATTTACATCTATTTCCTTCGAACAGTGGCGGCGGCGCCAGCTGCGGCAGCGGTTCCCGTAACGTCTCGTCAAATATGACGAGAAGGCGCGAGAGTTCCCGCCTCTGCTCTCTCTCCCGGGCGTTGCTGCTCCCGGAACTACGCGTGCTCATGACGTAGGCAGCGTCGCGCTGCGCAAGAATGTCACTTCCGGTCAGCGAAACGCCTCGTTCGGCGGCAGAAAAAGGTCCTGGACCTAAACGGCTAGCCGCCGCGTTTTCCGCCCAGCGTTTCGCCCCAGCGGCAAAAGCTGGGCGGATTCGCTAGCGGATCCGCAAGTGTAAACGTACCATTAGAGGAAGAACCATTGGCGGATACTTAGAGAATGAGTTAGCATGACTCTTAGGAAACGCCACACCCGTCCCCCTTTGGAAAATGCTAAACACTGAACACGTAACGAAGCCAAAAAGAGGTAACAAAAAAATTTAAAATATTTACAATTTTCTGTCATGCCGAATTAGAGCGCAGCTCTTGAGGAGGAGGGCAGGGTACGGAGGGGAGGGTATGCCCCTCTTTCTTCCCCGCACAACTTAGCGAGGAAAAGTTTCTGCCAAACTTAGCGGGAAAGTTTTACCCTCGTGACCTCACACGGTGACGTCACGTGCGACGTCACACGTGTTGTCACGAGGGTGAATTTCTCATGCATATTTTTCCTGCCAAATTTAGCGAAAAAATTTCGCCGCTAAATATAGCGGGAATATACGCAATGTTGAATGCGTGTGACGTCACGTGACGTCAAGCATGACATCATAAGACACAACTTTCCTATGATGAAGTCAAACGTAACGCCACGTGTGACGTCACAAGGGTAACCCTCGTGACCCTCGTGAGGGTAACCCTCATGACTCTCCTGAGGGTAACCCTTGTAACCCTCGTGTGGGTAACCCTCGTGACCCTCGTGTGCCTGACCCTCGTGAGGGTAACCCTCGTGACCATCGTGAGGGTAACACTCGTGACCCTCGTGAGGGTAACCTCGTGACCCTCGTGAGGGTGACCCTTGTGAGGGTAACCCTAGTCCCTCGTGAAGGTAACCCTTATGAAAGCAACCCTCGATTGTGACCCTCGTGAGGGTAACCCTCGTAACCCTCGTGAGGGTGACCCTCGTAACACTCACGAGGGTAACCCTCGTGACGGCACACGTGACGTCTCTGTGACGTCATTATGGGAAACGTCCCATAATGCAACGCGCGGTTACGCCGAAGGCGACGCCGACGCCGACGGCGACGGTGTCGCCGCCGAAGCTGGCAAACGGGCGCCTGGTGAGGTGAGGTGAGGACAACGTTTATATAAACCTAGGACAAACGCCAGTCCCCAAAGCGGGGGCAACACCGGTCAGACACAACACAAAAGAGTCCTCAGACATATTTGAGCGCGATCCACCGCGAAATCCGTGCACCGAATGGCGCGGGGCAACAAGTTCAAAGAGAAACTCGGCACGCGCCACCCGAACCACGAACACCGCGGGTACTCACATCCGCAGGCCGCCCCCTGCACGATGCAGGAGCAGCGCGCCCCGTCTCAGTGGACCGACGCGGCGTGGTCACTCTCAAGCGTGGCGTCTACATATCCTTGGCGGCGTCAAATGATGATGTGTATCCTTATAACGGGCGCCTGGGAGCTGCGCTCTAAAATGAAGGAAGCAAAATAGAAAGTGAAGGAGTCAGCGTTAGCGCTTCCCGAGGGTCATGCTAACGCATTAAATAAAGATCCGCCAATGTATCTTCCAATAAATGTTCAGCCTTTCTCAAGCGGTCGCATTCGAGCGTGGCTTGAAAGTAAGAATTTGGCTAGAGGCGGGTGCCGAGTTCGCTCAGCTCGAGCAAGCTGAGTACAGACTGCAGCACCCCAAAATCGTCTTTCGAAATCTCCCGTCGGCTTGGTCGAGGACTCGTGTCTCCGGGCCGGTCTTCAGGGCGACATCTTCCTATGATTGCTTGCGAGGAGTCTCGTGCTCTTTGCATTCCCGCCGCACGTGACGAAGTTTCGGCGGAACGGGGCACGTCGCAGTACGAGCATTTCGGGTCTAAGGGAACGTACTCGGTATCCTCCTTCGCAATCTTAGCATTCTCCTATAGTTGCACGAGATAACGTGTGATCGCGGCGCTGGTGCAGACACGTCTGAAAACAAGAGTCTAATGTATCTTGAAACCTTGCGGGATGGGGTCCGGATCTTTTTCGAGACAGGCCTTAGGCTGCTTGGTTAGGGTCCTTCTAATGCTTCGAAGTGAAACGTCTTGGTAATATACTCGTCCTCCCTGACTTCATCATCGCTTGCGTCGACACCGAGGCTGACGAGCGTACGATCGAGATTGTCCTCGGTGCGCAGAGTGAAGGCGTGAGATAGCTCCTTCAGGGGATCCAGCGAACGCTAACCCACGCGCCGTGGCGGCGATGAAGCTCGAGGGCAAAGTCGAAGATTCCTTCGACGGAGGGACTCATGGTGGAGTACCTCTTACAACAGCGAATCATTTATTGCGATTTTGTGAAAACAAATTTATTTCGTAGGTCACCCCCCCCCCCCCCACCCCTTCCCCGACGTTCAAGAGGGCCGCTCGGACGACTTAAAGACCGACCTACAGAACCATTTTCCGCAAGGTAGGAAAATGCCCCTCGGGCCCTTCTCTTCTCACCCTCTCCCAAAAGTCACGTGATGGCAGGGGCTTCTTTCGTGTCGGCTTTTCCTGTAGGGATAATCCTCGAAAAGCGAAAAATGAGCGGCGAGCTGCGAGCGCGACACCGACCTTGAGACTTCACGGTGTCTTCCCCTCGTTGACGCGGGCTCGCTCAATCCGCGAAACTGAACAAGTACCGCGAACGCAGGCTTTTTGTTTCTTTCATCTACTCAGCGGCGGGCTAGCAGGCGCACATGCATAAGGGTATTATCCTTTCTGTCTAGCCTTGCATGCCGCTGAGTGGGCCAACTTTCTCGTGCAAATAAAAATTATTATTATTATTATTATTATTATCAGCTGCATTGCAGGCCCGAGGCCGCTCGGTTGGTGGAAATCAAGAGGCCGTCATATGCTGGTGTCGTTCCAGCAGCCGCCCTCTGGCACTGCGCGGCTGCTGGAACCATTCCCGTGTCTTCACAAGGATTGGCTTGCGCAATGAAGGGTTCAGATCATCGATAATCCATTTCTTTCCGAAATACAAAAATCAGGTTGCTTTCCCAAATCCCTTCATTACTCTTCGAAACATACATCTCCTCTCATATGTTGTTCATCCCATTTTGCACTATTTTGCGTATTTATTCTTCCTTACCTCTGCTTGATGACTGTTTTATAAGTTGATAAAGGCCTTTAAATATTGGCGCTGGCTTGCTCGACTACCGCTGTACTGGATTTATCTAATATTGTACAAGATTGGCGTTAGGAGGGTGGAAGAAGCAAACCGAAATTCTGGCTTCTAATGAAGACGGCACAGTAGTAAGATAGGTCTTTGCTTCTCCCGCCTCCACAACGCCCCATCGTTTACACTATCACAACTTCTCAGTAGCCTAACTGTATACCATATTTTACTCATAGTTACTATAAATGTGGCCCCACAGGCTTTCCCGTTATGAGCGAGACGACTTTTTAACGACCGGCGAATCTCCCGATTGAGAATAAACATTATCACCTTCCCACAACAACCAATCTTTTCTCTCCCCTCCCCGCCCCCCCCCCTCCTTTTTCTGAGTTAGGGAGACATCAGGCCACTCCAGGAAGCACCTTGCACACAGGGCTTTTTGGCTAGTCATTCTCAACACATTCGAACTTGGAAGTAAACACATCGCATGAACGACGCCCAGTTCATTTGCAACCTAATTAAGGTGGCTCTACTGTTGGGACCCAATCAATTTCATCATCAATCATTATTTGTTATGATTTCATGGTGCAAGTATGTTCGTCGTGATGCCACAGATGTGATCGATTCAAAGGGAGAAATAGGTCCTCGTATTTATTTTGCAGAAATACTCGCTCCTCTGACGCTCTAGTTCGTAAGGTCAAAGCACCCGAGGCAGTTCGTAATACTTTACAACTGTCGTTGACGATAAAATATTTGTGGGAAGTGCATACAATTGTTTTCACCACATTGTAGCACCCTAAACAAAAACATGCCTAAACACAAGAAAATGTCGCAATTGCAAAAAAAAAAAAATAAATAAACAAAATCACTCTGCGAAAATTATTGACCCCTTCCCCTCCTCCCTCTATCTTTTTTTTTTTGCTCCCCGCGCCACTACAAAGAATTTCCATCAAAAACCTCGCTTCTTGGGAGGTTTTTGATGGAAAAGCAACGAATTTCCATCAAAAACCTCGCTTCTTGGAGAAAAGACTAAAGGGTATATGGTGGTGAATATGTTAGGGAGTTTGTAGAAATAATAGGCGACCATTGAATCTAGCCTTCTGCACAAATCATACCCGGGACATTTTCTTTTTCCTTCCACGCGATGTGCACTAGCATGCTGCTTCTAAGAGAGAGTGCCAGATTTATAGTGCATGTCAATTGACATTTAAATAGTTTAATCACTGTTCACAAACATTCGCGGCTTGGAGGATGACATGGAAGCATGGCGGAAAGTAGCTTGCTTGAAATCGAAGTCTATATTGCATTGCACTGATGTGAAATTGTATTACGTATTTTTGTCTTATTTCCATTCACCAAAATAAAAACAGCGTTTAGAAACCGAACACTGCGTTTTGAGGAGCGCCGAAAGGACTTAAAAAACCGGGACAACCTGAACGATACGAGGCGCCTAGCGTCACTCAGCTTGTCCTGGTTTCTTGTTTTTCTGCATGGAGCCTTTCAAAAGGGGATGAAAAATTATGAACCGACTGACCCGACTTACCACATTAGAGCAGTTAATTTTCCTTACGAAAGGCTCTCTTCAAGCGTCTTGCATAGTTAAGCTTGTACTGGCTCGTTTTTATTGTCGGTTCCTTTCAAAAGGTGAGCTCTAAGCCACTGCACCAACTATTACCACATTCTTAATTTGCGGAAGCGGAGAAGTGGAAATGCGACAAAAGGAAAGATTCGCCCGCGTTATTTGAGTACTATAGAAAAGCGGACCGGATACAAGGGGGCCGAAATCTTTTACAAGAAACGAACAATCTTCTCTATAATTCTGTCTAACAGTTTGATGTGAAGGTACACTTGGACGCCGCCATTATTCGTTTAGAAATGCGGGGAAGAACGTAAGTGGGCGAACGAGACGCCTCTGGGTTTTGCGTCACGCCTGCATTTCAAGGGTCAGACTAATTGGTTCCCTACACCAGCACGATTGACGGCTCCGCCCGGGTATTTGATTGTTTATTGATACGGAGAAGAAGGGGAAGAGCGCAACGGCCCGCGGCCGTAGTGCGTTCTGGCTCGCGCTCAGGCGGGGAGCCAGATTAAAAACCCACCGCTGAAAACCACCCCATGTACGGAGTCGAAAACATGATAATCATAGAATGGGAGTGGACGTAGGATGATCCGATACAAAGTTTCACTTGATTCCTGAACGAATAATGCCGGCGTCCAAGTATACCTTCATATCAAATTGTTAGACAGAATTGTAGAGAAGATTGTGTGTTTCTTGAAGAAGATTTCGGCCCCTTCTATCCGGTCCGCTTTTCTATGGGCCTCAAATAACGCGGGCGAATTTTTCCTTATGTCGCATTTCCACTTCTCCGCTTCCGCAAATTATGAATGTGTAGGTTAGTCCAGTAGCTTTGAGCTCACCTTTTGAAAGGAACCGAATATCAAAACGGACCAGTACAAGCTGAACTATGCAAGACGCTTGAAGAGAGCCTGCCGTAATGAAAATGAACTGCTCTAATGTGTAAGTCGGGTCAGTCGGTTTATAATTTTTCATCCCCTTTTGAAAGGCTCCAGAAAAACAAGAAACCAGGGCAAGCTGAGTGACGCAAGGCGCCTCGAATTGTTCAGGTTGTCCAAGTTTTTTATGTCCTTTCGGCGCCTCAAAATGCACAGTATTCGGTTTCTAAACGCTGTTTTTATTTTCGCAGAGAAATAAGACAAAAATACGTAATAATGTTTCACATCAGTGCAATGCAATAGAGACTTCTATTTCCAGCAAGCTGCTTTTTTCCATGCTTCCATGCCATTCTCCAGACCGCAAATGTTTGTGCACAGTGATTAAACTATTTACATCTAAATTAACATGCACAATAAATCTGGTACTCTCTCTTCGACGCAGCATGTTAGTGCACATGATTTACCCCCAGCGTCTTGCCTTCTAATCGCGTGGGAGAAAAATGGAAATATCCCGGGCATGATTTGAGCAGAAGGCTAGATTCAATGGTCGTCTATTATTTCTACAAACTCCCTGACAGATTCAATACCATATACCCTAGAGTCCTCTTTCCAAAAAGCGAGGTTTTTGGTGGAAATTCGTTGCTCGGCCGCTAATCTTTGTAGTGGAGCGGAAAAAAAAAGAGAGAAAAGGGGGGGGGGGGGGGAGGCAACAATTTTCGCAGGCTAGTATATATATATATATATATGTATTTTTTTTTGTGATTGCAACATTTCGTTGTGTTTAGGTATGCTTTTGTTTAGGGTGTTACATTATGGTGTAAAACATTTTATTCACTTCCCACAAATATTTCATCGTCAATGACAGTTGTAAAGGATTACGAACTGCCTCGGGTGCTTTGACCTTACGCACTAGAGCGTCACAGGAGCGAGTATTTCTGCAAAATAAATACGAGGACCTATTTCCCTCTTTGAATGGATCACTTCTGTGGCATCACGACGAACATACTTTCACCATGAAATCATAACAAATAGTCATTGATGATGAAATTGATTGGGTCCCAACAGCAGAGCCACATTATTTAGGTTGCGAATAAACAGGGCGTCGTTCATGCGATGTGTTTACTTCCACGTTCGAATGTGTTGAGAATGAGTAGCCAAAACGTCCTGTGTGCAAGGTGCTTCCTGGAGTGGCCTGATGTCTCCCCAACTCGGGAAAGGGGGGGGGGGGGGGGGGGTAGAGACAAGAGTGGTTGTTGTGGGAAGGTGATAATATTTATTCTCACTCAGGAGAGTCGCCGGTCATTAAAACGTTGTCTCGCTCATGTTGGGAAAGCCTGTGAGACCACATTTATAGTAACTATGTGTAAAATGTGGTATAAAGCTAGGTTACTGAGAAGTTGTGATAGAGCAAACGATGGGGAATTGTGGAGGCGGGAGAAGCAAAAACCTATCTTACGACTGCGCCGTCTTCATTAGAAGCCAGAATTTTGGTTTGCTTCCCTACCCTCCTAACGCCAATCTTGTCCACTATTGGATAACTCTAGCACAGCGTTGATAGCGCAAGCCCGCGCCAATAGTTAAAGGCCTTTATCAACTTATAAAATAGTCATCAAGCAGAAGTAAGGAAGAATAAATACGCAAAATAGTGCAAAATGGGATGAACAACATACGAGAGGAGATATATGTTTCGAACAGTAGTGAAGGTGTTAGGGAAAGCAACCTGATTTATATGTTTCGGAAAGAAATAGATTATCGATGATCTGAACCCTTCGCAAGCCAATCCTTGTGAAGACACGGGAATGGTTCCAGCAGCCGCGCAATGCCAGAGGGCGGCTGCTGGAACGACACCAGCATATCACGGCTTCTCGATCTCCACCTACCGAACGGCCTCGGGCCTGCAGTTCATGGAAAAAAGCGTTCCGTCGCGCTGACCTTCTCAGTTTCGCAGATTGAGCGTGCCCGCGTCAACGGGGGGAAGACACCTGGAAGTCTGAAGGTCGTTGTCGCGCTCGCAGCTAGCTGCTCCTTTTGCGCTTTTTGAGGATTATCCCTACAGGAAAAGCCGACAGGAAAGAAACCCCTGCCATCACGTGACTTTTGGGAGAGAGTGAGAAGAGAAGGGCCCGAGGGGCATTTTCCTACCTTGCGGAAAATGGTTCCGTAGGTCGGTCTTTAAGTTTCAGCCAACTCTGGAATGCCGGCTTTAGTCGGGAGCGCCTTCGTGTTACCACCTATAACATCGAAAACGATTCCCAGATCCAAAGGTTTATTGACACGTCAGTGTTAGGGAAGAGGGAAAAATTTACAACCTAGCGGTAGTAAATTTCCTGTGTTCATTAGTGTTCAGCTGGCACCACCCAAGGTTATAATCCAACTAGCTCAGCTCCAACCAGTAGTGTTAGGGCTTCTGGGATTTCGCGAAAGGTTTCTACTTCCCTGAAGTGTTTTGCGGCGAATTTTCGTCTCCGTTCAACATACACATGGGTTCCATGTTTTCGGTACAAGAGTGGCGGTGAATGGCGGTTGCGAGATGTTCGATAAATGAACTGGGGTCTGGCTCTCGAGTTTCATGAGGGCCCAACACTGCAGCGTCTGTTCCAGGCTCATCAAGTGCCTGTCAACTTGTTTGGCGGGGATGTAACGCAAGACAACGCATTTTCGCAGTTCCATAAGGTCGGTGTATTCGTGGCAGGTCAGTGACGGTCCAGCTGGCGTCGTTGAGCAGCGAGTCTAACTTCGTCCAAGAGTGCTAGGTGAAGCGTTAGAACCATAGTCCATACATTACCTAGAATATCTACAACAAGAGTTTGGCTACTTATTCGCCCGCACCACCCATGAAGTGCAACATGCGACTGACGAGTTGTAGCCAGATAAAATGTTGAACTCTTCATGCACAAGGTAACCATTCGTTGAAACTTTCCTTGAGGCTTTTGTATGATAGTATTCTTGTTTTTTTTTTAACTGTTTGCTCGATTCAATTAGTGTTTATTTATTCATTTCATACAAAACACTAAGGTTCACCTTGGCTCCATGTCAAGTAGCAATCAAAATGCTTAGCACCTGTTCCGTTCACCTTCATCTCATATTCGAACTTCAAAAAATAAAACAAAAAGGCATGAGGGTAAAATTTTTTAACGCTGGGGTTAAATAAAACTTTAAAATTTTCGCTGTCACCAGCGACTCCCTTTAAGAATGTTTTGATTATGATGATGTGTTACATTTATGGGGGGGGGGGGGGGGGGGGAGTAGATACGCTAATTATTCCAAAGAGGTACGATATAATTTTAGCAATTTTCGGAATTCTTAAGAAAAACGTGCCTGCTGTTAAGTGAAAGCTCGCTTTACAAAAAATTTACATTTAAGGAATAAAACTACAGGTTTTTTTATCATATAAGAACATGGGAAAAGTTTGGAACTTTATATTTTTTCTCAAATGGGGCGTATTTGCAGATCACAGTTTCAACCAAAAAGTTTTCATTTTACTGCGAAAATCACAAAGTAGATAAGACTAGTTAGTGTTTACGTTAAAAGTCGTCTTTGTCTCAAGAGAGCTACAGGGGTCGCCTAGTTTCTTATAAATTCATGCACCTTAAATATTTTCCAACACCATTATTGTATAATATATGATGAAATTGTTCTCCCATGACGAGGAACTGACGAGCATGCAAATACTTTCTTGAATAGTTCATGAACTGATTCGATTCGCAGGCCTCCGCCACTACACGGGGTGTCATATGCCGCAATTTTGGAACCTTTATGTTTGTTTCAAATAAAATATCTGTCACTAATATGTGTAGGGTGATAAGATATAGGCAATGGCTATATTCGCGTTTATGTCGACATTGTTAGTTTGGTTGTTTTCTCGCGCTGATTAAAACCTCCCGTGACTTCTTCGCAGTGCTAAAAAATGTTGAATTCTTATGAAAGTTAGGTAGCATTCAGTGGAACTTTCGCAAGAACATTGGCCGTTTCACAATATCTTGCTTTCTCTAGAACTATGCACTACCATCATCTGTCATCATGTCTAATGCCTTTAAAGATCGCGCCAAAAGAAAGTGTAATTTCTTTCTTTCTTTATACTGGATTACGGAAGGCAAAAAATATTTTTAATAGATTGTTACGAATAAAGCTACCTTAGAGAGCAAAGTAATCAGTTTAAAATATTTAACAGTATTCCTGATACCATACATATGTCGATTAGACATAAAATTTAAAAACATCTACTCATACAAACTCTTGTGTGCAGTTTTGTATGTACAAGAATATAATTTATTTATCTGTTGAAGAACTGCGCATATTGAAGATGCCAAAAGCACTCAAGCTCGCTTGTTCTTCCATGGTCATCATCGCTTCCAAATTTTCCCATATCCTGCAAAAAAATAAAAAATGGTAAGAACAGTCGGCTCATATTCGAAAAAGTACAACTCTTAAAAAATATTCACATCTTAGTTTTGTGTGCACCATATATCTTTCCTATAATATTTTTAATTAACCTCCATAGACTCGCAGGTTGAACAAGTTCTATTGTTCATAGTGAACCCAGCGCGGACAGAAACCAGGACCAAAGGAGAGAAGGAACAGGGTCAAGCTCTGTCTCTCGCGTTTGCTATAAGAACTCTTGTGCTTTTATTTTCCATCGAAGAGCTTGTTAGATCCAGTCGCTCCAGTCTACGGAGGTAACTTGGTGAATGACGGGCGTAAATATATGATTAGACCTAACAAAACCGTCAACGTTGTGACAATGATTGCTACTTTGCAGGTGGACGTGCCATGAAAAGTTACAGCGCAGTTTCTTCAGGTCTAAACATATTTTGAGCCCCGTGATTCATCGAGCACCCTCTGTTGATTTTAGCGATTGTACTTCCAAGACATTCTGAGAAAAGATAAATGCATCATATTTCTTAACGTATTCATTCGTCCTTGTTTACCGCCTTGTTTTCACCATGAACCTTCATCTTTATTACAGTGCTAGTGCAACGGGTACAGTGTTGTTCAGCTGGGTGTACTCGATCACATCCTGCTCAACTTCTCTAGAATACTTACAGTAGATCAACTGGAGGCGTCATTGTAAGGTTTGAGGACACAAGGTTTGCTAATTAGGGTATAGGCATAATGACCATTATTTAAAAGAGAAACTAAATTCAGTAGCGGATAAAGATCACATTCATTTATTAATTAAAAGCCATTGCTGAGCCGCCTTGGATGAATTTTATGTCGGTAAAATCTTATCTCTGCTTCGTATTTATGTTTATCAGTCTGGGGACGAAGTCCTATTCTAACAGTTTGCAGAATCCAACAAAAACTGGAGATGATCTCATTAGGTATCATTATGAGCCGCCAAGATGGAAGCGCAGCGTGCTCCTCCCTTTTTTAAAGAACTGAAACCTTTTTAAAAATTACTCAGACCAATGTCATGGGTGAAAATATAGAGTTTAAGGTTATTAGGCCTCGCAATTGAATACTTCAATATCTGTTCCGCAGATGCCAAACAATGGGCTTACCCAGGGGCGGATGCAGGAATTTCCTGAGGGGGGGGAAGGGGGGGGGGGGGTCAGGTATTGGTCAGCGTACCATTTGTTTAGGAACCCCTTCCCCCTCTCCCTCGTTTCACGCCCTACATTTTACACATGCAGAAATCAAGAGGGGGGTCAGGACATCCGGACCCACCCTCTAAATTCGCCTCTGGGCTTACCGTGAGTGCGTTTCAAGAGCGCGGTCTTTTCGTGTTTGCCAACGCCGCGCGCTTTTTTTACTTTTTTTACAACTATTGCATGACAAAAGATAGTTCAAATGCTCTTTATACACGGTTCATTTTTGACCGCCGTTTTTGTTGCTATTTCTTTTTTTTTTTTTTTTTGTCTGAGTGCTACATATTTACCCCGAAAAGTGAGCTTTGAGATATTAATTATAGAAATTGCTGCTCAATTTAAAAGTTTTGGCACCCAGTAATTGCAGCCTAACATAACTCCCCCAACCCTCCGTTTCTACTGCACCAATGTTTGGAATGAAAGCCTCTTAACCGTGCGACAAGGGCGAGTTCTTTTTTTTTTTATAATAGAATGCATAGTTTTGACATTGTGCCGCAATCGTTTAAGGCCCTTTAATTGGTGCAACTAATTTGTACTTTTGTAAAATACTTGCAGGCATATTCATGCTACAACTACAGAATCTAACTGTCGTCCGGTACTCTATAGCCACAGACACCATAAGAAATGTAAGGCAGTTTATGTTTTTGCGAGGCTGCTCATGTTTAGGCTCATTTCTTCTTGATTGGTTATTCGAAGTTCTCATCGGCCAATGCTGCAATCTCAGTGGCTGCATAGCAAAATTAAGATGCTCGACACTAGCTACACCCTGCATTTCTTAGGATGTCAAGGACTCTAGACACAAGGGTGTGTGAGGCGCTTCTTTTTAATAAATGAGGTCAGATGTCGACTTACGTAACGTCGCGTACTGTGGAGATCGGTAAAAACCTTAGCCGTAAAAGTGTCCTCCGAAACCATGCCCACCATAATGCGGGCCATAACCGTAACCGTGACCGTATCCGCCATATCCGCCTGTATCCGCCGTATCCGCCGTATCCGTAGCCTCGGCCATAGCCGTAGCCACCGCCATGGCTAAGGGCTCCGAGTCCGACAGCACCGAGGCCGAGGGCTCCGACACCAAGGGCACCAAGTGCGGCAGCCTTGAGAAGTATTGCCGAGGACACAGCAAGGAGGAGGGCGAAGATGGTCACTCCGAACTGAAATGATGCCGGAAAAGTGTGAGGTCTCTAGGAAATTCTGTAGGTTTGTTTTAAAACTCTGTCGGTTGGGAAACACGTGTAACATTTCATTGAACAAAGTGTAACTCCACAGCATCCTAAAATATCTGTTTTCTAGCTTCCCAAAAACAGCATTCTCCGGAGGGATATTAGTGACCGATAAATTAGATTGGCTTCGGAATATTGAGCATGAAGATTTTTTTCTTTTGTTTCTGCAAAATATTTTTTAAATAAAATTATTTACTTTTAATTTTTCGTGAGTCATGACTACCTTTGTTTTTTACATCTTGTTTATGTCTTTCCTCGTGGATACTTCAACGTCGTCGCTGTGACGAATGCGCCGTAGCATACGGCTTTCCTAAAACTCGCACTGCAAAAACTCGCACTGCAAAAACTCGCACTTGCGAGAACAGGAAACGAATATTCAATATTGATATACAACCCGAAATTAAATAGCTAATCCTAAACATAGCCATATATTTACGAAGGTACAAATACCTATTAATATGTCAGCTGATTCTTTTAGTAAACATCGCAATGCAAGATTATTGTGTGCGGATTTTAATTCCTAATTGGTTATCTATTTTCTTTTTATTCTTCATTGAGCATTCTTGTTGTCCAGCTCCGTGTATATAGGAGCAATTTATCACATATCTGTAAATGCAATTTCAACTGTCATTTATACAAATATATATAATTTTATAGATTAATCTATAATTACATCCCTCAATTTCATGCCACTTTGGGGCAAGAAATCTAGAATGGAGGCAACTGTAAGAATCCCTACCGACAATTCTTTGGCGCTTTCAGCGCTGGCACCTAACGGTCTTCATGTCCTCGCCAGAACTTAGTTTTGCGCGCCAAAGATTATAAACTCAAACGGAAGTAATTATAGCGCTAACAAACCGAGTCCTGTGACATCCGAGCCTATGGCTCACATTTTAGTGATGCACGGAGTCTTGCTTTGGTTTGAAGTTAGCTGTTTGCCTCGCAAACGCTACTGAGAACAAAGAATGCACGCGACAAGTCTAGGTACAGCAAGATAAACTACTATAGGAACCAACGGCATAAAAGCGCAGAAATTGGCTGATTATATTAACACTTCTTCCTTAGTTATTCATTCTTCAGCCTTCTTATTGGCTAAGGCCACCATCTCATTCCCTGTGGAGTGGTTATGAGGTACTTTGAATTTGCGACGCCTTGCGTTTTTTAATCCGACAGTGGCTCTTCTGCGTACATATGGTCTTCCGATTATTCTTTGTCAAATATTCGCAACGATACGCAGTATGCCAATGTTTTCTTATGAAAAAAAAAAAGCAACTTTCTAAGAACACACAAAATCCGCCCAATACTCACGAAAGCCTTCATTATTTGGCCGGATATGAGGCTTGTTAAACCAGAAGAGCAGTGAATCGATATGCAGTAATCCTTCCAAAGTACCGCTTCTTTTTATACCCTCACGCTCACTTCTAACCCTGACAAGAAAACACTCGCCTCGGTTCATTCACCTTCCATTGTGAGCGTCATTTTCGGATTGTCCTTGCCATTCCTAGAAACTAGGGCAGAATTCTTCCACATAATGCCTTTTAGAAGCATACTCCTTTTACGCGAATAAGTATCATGCATTCTGCAACTTTAATGGGGGTAGTACGCTTGGTGAGTAGGAAATCGGGTCCGATCCTCGTAAAATGCCTGCTTGCTACGTGCAACTGGTGAGCAAATGTATTCAGGATCTGCACGCCCGCTATTTAGAAATGGCCCCACGTTTCCGTTTACAATACCGTGTATACGTGCCTAATTCAAGATTTAAAGATAACTTTCAGATGCACGCGCACGCTGTTGTAATATGACACTCCCTCCGTTTCTTAAGCTATAATTCACTATAGAAAAATGTTGTATCAACTGCACGATTATTGAGTGTGACAATAGGTTTTTGTCTTTATTTCAAGATATTTTTAGATAACTTTATTTCAGGTACACTTCTTCGAGCTATGCGTGACTTCCCACTTTGTTTTTTTTTTTTAAATTGCAATTGTGAGAACCAACAAATTTCCATTCACTAGTCCCAATCTATTTCTACACGACCAAAGTGCCACGGAAACCATTGCAAGTTGGCCAAGCTAGGTCAAAGAACGCCTTGCAACTCATTGCATCTTGCTCCTTCAATTCATAAGAAAGTGCGCGGTCAACAATTATTGGAAAGAAATATAATTAAAATTTCTTTCAGGCGGCCGCTAATATCCGGTTATCATAACCACCCAAATTAATTACACCGAAATATTAGTTCGCTTCGAACCTACATGACAACCAGTAAAACGACATTTTCTATTAAAAAGCAGACAGTTTTTTTGTTTTTCTTTTCGCATTAAGAAATTGCAGCTTTTTAATAGCAACGTAAACCAAATGTTGTAGTTTAATTTTTAACAATATTCTGAAAAAGTATAGAAATACATTTGCTACGCGCAATGAAAATTTTCAGCTGGGACAAGTTCATGAAGAATATATGGTACCCTGCCTTCCTTGAGAAATAAATACCAGGTGCACTGTCTCGGATGTGGCTGCTGTTATATATGTTCGAAGATAGTGTTGGCCATACAGTGAGGAACTGAGGGCGAGGAGAAGATTAAAGCCCGTAGAAACGCCAGAGCGCCGACCTCTCAATGGTATGATTAGTGGGTGGACGCAAAGCTATCTGCCTTCGTTTCTACTCCCTGTTTGAACCCGTTCGAACGTGAGCGCTGAACGCCACGCGCCGGCGTTTAGCGTTCTAACGAGTTCGAAGAGTGAGTTCAGACGAAGGCAGATAGGCCTCCTGCGCTGAAGCTTTGAACTGTGGCGCCCTCATTTTGAGTTGTACAAGCTCACCTGGTTGGGCCTCGCACTATTTATGGCACCTCCGCTGAGCTCTTTTTTTTTCTGTGTAGTGCTGAACAACGGAACAACACCTTCGGATGTCCGAAATCGTTTAGATTCAACGCCACAAGACAATCGAAAGTGCCAAATTCACGCCACCACAGTAAGTGTACGCTTCTCTTATCTCTGTGTGGAAACGGAAAAGCATCTGGCGTCCCGACGTTTTATTTTTTTTTTACAATTTATTTTTTCTTTATTTTATTTTTTGGAACGCCTGCACGGCGTTTTTTCGATCATGATCTTAGCGACTTAGCTTTGACCAGTGCTTCGGCGGGGTTCGTTTTTTTTTTTTTGTATTTTTCTCGTTATTTTGCATTCCACAAAAACGGAGGCACGCCTCTAGATTTGTAACAATTTCAGACGTTCAAGTTTTAACTGCCCAATATATGTCCTAACAAGTAACTTTTCGCAGCGCCCCCTGGGCAACGCAGGAGGTTTATGCAGAGCGCAAGTTCGTCTGCTCCTTTAGCAGGAGGTCTGGTGACGTCAGAACGCCGAGCTGTGATTGGCTTTAATTAAAGAATAGTCGGTAAGCTTCAAGAGAGCTTGCCTTCAGGCCTACCCACTATTCTTCAATCAGAGCCAATCAGAGGCTGGCGATCTGACGTCCTCACAACCCCTACGAAAGAAGCCGATGAACTTGCGCTCCGCGTATCTTTTCGTCTACCCACTAATCCTACCATTCAGAGCATGCCGCATGGCTGTCCCCGATCGCTCACATCTCCTCCTCCACATATTGAGTTAACCTGAAACTTGGGAAACACGGAAACATCACAATGTAAAAGGAACACAAAAAAAAAAAGACTGGACGACGTCATCCTGGCTATTTCTCGTTCCTTTTATGTTTTGATGTTTCTCTTCCCCAGTTTCAGGTTCATTCCACATGCATAATATTCACCAGCTCACATGCACGTTTTCTATATTTCCTGAACCTTCTCGCCCTCAATTTTTACACGTATATATAGTTACCATGAGCATAAATCTCAGATCAGCAAACGACACTGAATGCCCACGGCTGCAACTTGAGATAGTGCGGGTAGCCGTATATTTTGTGATTTAATTCTTCTGGTTTGGACATCCACAGGTTTTAGGTTTTGCACCGGTACTTTTGTATTTATGACGTTGAGATTGCTGCGATGTCGCGTATCATCTCTTAAAGTAGGTTCTGCTGATAACCTGGTACGCTTTGGCTATCGCGGTGTTTTCTCGTTTGGTTCGAAACTCAACTCATGCCTGTAGTCTGAGAGTGCGACAGCCCCGTACGCCTAAGGAAAATAAAACTATCAGAGCTCCCCAATAAGATCCTTCGGCGTCATACGTCGATTGGATTCCTCCGACTATACAGCACAAGGACTACCATTTGCCTGCTGCGGACGAAGATCGCGGAGTTCGTTTTCGGCGGCGACGACCCGGGCAAGCTACAGCAGCCGTTCACGCTCAGACCAAGACCAACCGCAGTACTTTAAGTCCACACTGATGCAGACTACAAGAGTGTACGGTACAAAATGCCATGTAAAGAAACTTTTAATAACCACACCTCAACCATTGAACGTTGTATCCATCGTCATAGGGACAAGAATAGTAATACAGACCATACTCCCAGCATACTCCAACAACCCAACTGCCCAGACAAGTCCCCCTGCCTCCCCGTACCAACTCATGTTTCTCCGAGAAAGAACACTAATGGAAACGACTATACGCTCAATAACTTTATTCTAGGCAGATTCGTTGACAATTTTGAACGACAACCCTTTCATTAGACACTTCACTGCGTTCTTGATGGCACTCGATGGTTTTATGGCCATCCTGACATTGGATTTGTGGTTTTTCTCGCGGCTGCGGCTTAAATTTACATATGACGTATCGTGTAATGGCTGACTTCTTAGCACTGTTTGATCGGCATAAAGATGTATCAAACCCAGTTTTAGACTGTTTCATTTGCTGCTACATCTTGTCACAGTCAAAACAGATTGCAGCCATTAGAATCAACCTATTTTTGTCTCACGGCAAAATTAGTCATTGTTGCAACATGAAACAAAATAAGCCTTTGACTTTATTATATGTGAAGTTTCTCTCGTCAATTTGACATCTCTCTTACATGAAAGTTCATCGTCCGAAGATTACTTTTCACTTTAAGGTACAAGTGGCGAACTAATGGAAGAAACTGCTGATATAGCTCGCTGTAATACTGTTTTATTACTTCTATCTATATACATGTACATTCCCTTACACATCAAGTATACCGACAGTTGTCGAGAACTCTGCACCGCAAATATTGTCCTTGCTAGCCTTTCAGTAAATTCAGGTTTCGTTTTACAGCTGCTTAAAATCAGCAGGAAATAAAGGAGTCTAAGCATACCAACATTAAAGGACTGTATGATATGTAATAATTGCTTTCAAGAGACTTTTGTTGTGACCAATAATTGGGGCTGACGCCCGGAGCAGAAAGCTGGTCACTTCACTTCTGCATTCACAGGGTGATATACAAAACACGGAGCTAGTACACTTGCCAGGGCGCTCAAATTGGTCTATTCGCAAACGGAAAGCATCACGCACGTAGTTGCGTGTCCTTTACCGCCTTTTCACGTATCTCTTCTACCGCTCGGTGAATTTTCCTCTCAAGTGCGATAGCGCTTCTCTAACTCACCTCCCCCCCCCCCCCCCAATTTGTTTGTCAACACATCAAAACGCGTGTGCATGTGCGGGAAGGATGAGGTACACTTGCCTTCCTCTTTTCATCGCGAGACTACGGAGGTTGCGAGAGTGTAAGGGGGCGATACATCTGCTGGTCAATTCTCCTTATCGCGCTCATGCGCCATCAACATCAGCATCACCTAGATACAAAGCCGCAGTGCTGAGTTATCTACGTCAGCTACTGACGGCCAGCGCTGCCGGGAAACATATCGGACACCTGTGTTTAGATATCTGCGTGGGGTCGGGCAAGCCCGAAAACCTGAACCTAAAACGACTCTCGGTTCAGGTTCAGGTGATGTTCGAGCCGTTTTATTTCAAGCTGCGTCGGGGTCGGGTCGGGCCGAGATTGAAGACTGACAACCCGACCTTGCAAGATCTAAAAAAAAAAAAGTATTTTGCAAATCAACCGATTTCTGGTATCCACAAGGTAGCAAATTAAAAATTTGTCGTAGACATTTTTGTTACAACGGGTATAAATCTAAGTGGCAGAAAATTTAGTTTGCGTGCCATATAAATCGAAGGTTTATACACTGTTAGCAAAAATAACACGCCTAGACATGTAAACCGTTGTCCCATAGCGGACACGTCAAAACGTTCATTTTACACGCAGCCTGGTGTGTTATTCGTCTACACATGAGGTGCCGTGTAAACTTAACACGGTACACCGTGTTTGCCTTCCGCGAAACACGGCTGAGAGTACACATAAAATATGGCGGCCGGCAGCCGAGAACAGGCGAGAGACGAGCCCAGCGAGCCACGCGCCTTTTTGCCGAAGTGAGAGCACACAGGACGGCGTTTGTTCTCGTTCAATGTCTTTTATACACAGTAAACAGTCTCCTAGCAGCGGACGTAACTACGTGCAAAGGTACGTACCTATGTCGGCGGCATCGGTAGCTACGACGGGCTGCTAGACAGATTAACAAATGCCGAACTTTTTAGAATAGATAATTGACTCGAGGAAGCGAATTATTAGAATCGGGCGACGACTCCCGCCACCTAGGCGTAGCGGCGTTGGGCAGCTACAACGCAATTGCTAGACAGACAAACGAATGCCGAACTTAGTTGAATAAATAATTTGAGCAAAATATCTGGAATCGAGCGGTAACTTGCGCCACCTAGTGAGATTTTTAGCAGCCTATGAAAACAAAAAGTCGTTTGTTCGTATGCTCCGAACGATCACGAGTAGACAGGAACCCTACATACATCGCAGACAACACGAGCACTACATATTACACAGCACCGACATAGACATACAGACAAACATACGACGACACTGCGCCTGACACTTCCTACTTGGCTTTCATTTCTCCAGGCGGCGAATATAATTGCTTGACATGTGCGGGTGAGCTCTTTGGTCGCTGAGCTTTACAGATTTAGAGAAGAAGACACAAAACACGGCGCAATGGACAGCCGTCTGTTAGAACTCTTTGCATTTAAAACGTATGGAGGCAAAATCTATAATGTTAGTCCGTTGCGACAAATAATGATATATTAACATTAAACCTTAAACCGGTCTTGCAAAAAATAATTTTTTTGTTATTCTCTCGCTTGACCAGTGTTATGAGCAGTCCGACTAGCTTGAATCAGATAGAAAAATAATTATTGTGATTTTGTAATTTTGTATTCAATAATAAATGGAAATGATCCTTGTGCAAAGCATTTTTTATGTATTTTTGTGAAGGACATCCGCCCAACACTTCACTTCCGCTAATTGCAGTACGCGTACGGGAGCTGGCGCCTTCACTTTTGGGGCGTTTTGATGCAGTTTGTTGTCGTATGTCGTGTCGGTGTCGAGTGGAGCGGTGGGGCTTGGGAGTTTGTGACCGGTGTTATTCGTGATCACTGTTGTGGTGCTGATGCGTTTTTTCTTATACCGCCAGCATCCCGAACTTTGAAACTTCATGGGCGCGTGCCACTGCATTATGCTGAATCGCGAGCTCCTTCTCTGTCTACGTCGCTTTCCTGGTACCACTCGTAGATACTGCAAGCGTTTAAAGGGATACTGAACCAAAGAATTTGGTGCCCATAATGAGTGGCGCACGTTCTTTCCACGAGCCAGCGGCCGCCGGTGTGCGCGAGCACACGCAACGAAAATGACGTCAAAGACCTCCATTCGCTTTTAAAAGGACAGTGAAATGCATGGGCTTCGGGCCAAAGGAGAATAAAGACAGGCTTTCATCTCTACAAGTGAAAGCTACGTGCTTGTTAGACCAATTATTCGCTTACCTTTAACACCAGACACCACTGTGTAGATGAAAAACTTGTCTTTATTCTCCTTTGGCCCGAAGCCCATACATTTCACTGCCATCTTAACCGCGAATGGAGGTCTTTGACGTCATTTTTGTTGCGTGTGCTCGCGCACACCGGCGGCTGCTGGCTCGTGGAAAGAGCGTGCGCCACTTATTATGAACACTAAATTCCTTGGTTCAGTATCCCTTTAAACAGTATGCACCGTCTAGCCTACATTCCCAGTGATGTACTCAACCCATTTCAACTTATTGTTTCCGTCATTTTGGAGTACGCAAGGCCGTTATCTTGCTGCTCTGGTTTCGGTTACAAAAGCAAGGCAAAACGCTCGTAGTTCCCGCCCTCAGTACAGGTTGGACATCTTCCACACTTTGACACCAGATAACTAGATAAACGACGATTTACATTTACTGCAGAGGTCACTCTCGCCGCTTCCTCACCGTCGAGCAGCAGGATCAGCTGGCGACAAGCCGCGGATGAAGGGCTTGACCATCAACAGCCCAAGTGCACTCGGTGCCGATGCGGGCGATGCGGGTTTCGGTCAACCGGTAGGTCAGCACAAACCGTGACCGTTCCAGCTCTTCGTCATGACACGGTGTTGCAGAAAGCAGGGTAAAATACAACTCACTGACCATCGAAGCAAACACACAGTTATCGTAAAATCTTGGATTGTGATTGCGCCTTTGTAGATCATCTTATTCGTTTTGCTGGAGAGACGCACACGACGGGCATAACAAAATCGTTTGCATTTTCTGCGTACCTCGCAAAAGCACTTACCCACTCACCTAGCGAAAAGCGCGAAAAACGGAGTCCGCACCGTCTTGACTTCCCAGTCTTTTACCTGCTTTAAATCAGTTTGTACCTGCTAGTAGGTATCCCTACTGAAACTGAAACTTGAAACTAGGGGCAGTGCCAGAGAGAATAAGACAAAGTCAGGAAAGCTTGCTCGCTCTCCCGATTTCACAACTCTCAAGAGACCATAAAAAATGCACCAACGCCTCTTTCCAAAATAAAAAAGCCCTATGTTGACTACGTAAAAAATTGTCTCAGTTCATGCATCTGTGGGCAGGTAGAAAATCTTGCCCTAATTTACTCACACCACATGATGAGCGCAACAAACTCACACGAGATTTGCAGGAAAATATCAGTGGTAACTTAAGGTTCCCTGAAATTCTGCATAACCGTCGTTTGCAGGACCGAATCATCTACTCGAGCGGTGTGCGTCGTTGTGCAAACAAGTCGCTGTGCAAACGCAGTCCAACAACACGAAGCATAAAAACGGCAAATTTAGGACAGCAATCCAAATCCATTGTTCAATTAAAACGACGTAAGTTTGTTGAAAACGCCCGCAGCTTTTTGCTCACGGTATGCATCGAGAATCTTCCCCATTTTGAAACTGAACGAAAGAAAATCTTTGAAAAACGCTTGTTGCGTCCTCCGGACCAGCTGGACCGGATCAGCTGACGACGGGGGGACTGACCCCGTTGAACCTCAACCCCACAACAACCAATTTGCGCTCCGTGTTAGCGTGGGTTTCTACCTCCAAGCACCGCACCACACATCACGAATGTTTCACCTCTTTGTCGCATCGCCGTATTGCACCAAACAGAACGAGATCGCCGAAGTCAACGCAGCGCTGTCGTGGTCCTTGGCTTGTGGTTGCGCACTCGTGGACCCTGTTACTCCCTTCGTTTTCAAAGCACACACGACGATTACGAATGATACTTTCCGTCTTCCGGCAACATCACAGGGGCACTTCTTCGGTCACGTCTTCGCTACATGTGATCGCAAACCGCGGAGCTTCTCGTGTCCCCTCAACCAAAATAATACCGGCGCCATGTTAAATGTGCGTTCTTGCCAGATTTTCTCCGACTAAACAAAAACAACGAAAGCAAAACCGGCTCTAGCCTCCAGCGTACATCGGCGTTTCGCCGTGGCCAGATTTTTTTTGTCAGCTCTAAATTAAAGATGACCTACAGATGCAGCTTAACTGGTACGGCCGTTTCGCTCGCAGTTGAAGGGTTGAAGTTAAAACGAAACCAACTGCAATGTCACGTGTTCAAATCGAGGACACGCTTTTTATATTCATTTTAACCGTTTAGAACGAGTAATTAGGCCAAAAATTTTATTTGTGGTGCGTAAGAAACTATTATCAAGACCTCTTTATAAATTCAAACATGGGCGACATGAGGGAAGCCGCAGTGCCATTGACCAGAATCAAAGGCTGCGCGCAACAAGCGCGGGATTCGCACCGTCCCGCGACATGGCGTAATTGGTTTTCGTGCAAATCTGTCTCGGAGAAATGTTTCTTTCCGCGGCATTTGTCTCCACAGTCCTTTCCAGGTGTGTCCCCGAGCATTCCGGTGCTTCGATAGCCGGCAATGCTGCCGTCGTCGCCGGGGGTGGTGCGTGTTTTAGAGGTCGGCTACACAGTTATGCGTGTATGACCGAACCAAAACACGTTTTTTACAACTTCACATGATTTGTTAACGAATTATTCATTACTCACGTGTAAATTTATGCTAATCTGTGTAAATAGCGTGTTTTTCACCCCAAATATTCACCAAATACACGGCACTTGGTGGCCGATGGTGAGCGCCTTTACCCATAATCGTGGCTGAGACAGGTTGCTACTAACACAAAATGTGTTAGTAGCACTGTCTCAGCCACGATTGTGGTCTAGACGAGACTTCGTGATTGCGAAGCCTCTTCTAGGCCACGATCAACTTGCAAACAACATTCAACCTTGCTTCCTCATCCTTCAGGTTCGGCCAAGTCATTCTGCGTCAGATTCACAACGAAGAGGTTCCGGATTTTATCTAGAACATGCACTTCCTCTCATCTTTTTGTTTTTCTAGCGAAGTTCACCATGACGGTCAAATCTCTCCTGCAGAATGACGCTCTTCCGTTTCCAAAAATTCTAGGAGCCAGCCATGATAAAACAAATTCTGCGTTGAAGAAAAGTTGGGCTCCGGCCGACTTCGGATCGGACTCATGTTAAAATTAACAGTTGGGATCGGGCCGGGTTCGGGACGACATACTTAGTGATCGGGTCGGGCTCGGGTCGACATTCACAAACCATAGTCGGATTCGGGTCGGGTTCGGGTCAGGACGTTATCGGGTCGGGTCGGGCTGGGTCGGGTCGGACCGGGTCAGGGTAGGTCGGATCGGGTCGGGTCGGGTCGGGTCGGGTCGGGTTTGGTCGGATCGGGCCTCAAATGTTCAGCCCGCTTGATCTCTGCTTGCGTCACTTCACCGTTCGGATGTAACTCGCTTCGAATCAGTTAGGAAAAGGACGAGTTCCTGCCAAACACTGACACAGCACTCGTGTTGAATCATTGACTCGCACTGGCCCTCAGTAGGGGCCGTAAAAAACCCGGAACTGCGGCTTTCTACCTACGGGGGTTGACAAGGTTTACCAGAGAGCCAGTCTGTACCTCTGGTTTTTCTCGGTCAAGTAAAAAGCGAGAGCGGTGCGATGGTGGGACATGGAACGAAGTGTAAACAAAAATACACTCGGCAAAACAAATGCGGTACTCTGAAAACATATTTAGTGGTTCCAGTTATGACTAGACTCACATGGTTGTAACGTGGTCAAGCGTTGTCAAACTCGACATTACGAATGGGCCTTAGGTTCCACAACGTTGTCTAATGAAGTAAGACACTAATATATACCAAGGTGCATTCGGTGCATTGGTACATTCCGTGTTTGCACTAGAGACTCATCTTTGTAAGAGTAAGGAGACAAATAAGACGGTTATCTAAAGTATTGATTATATTGTTAAAATACAGGCAGAGGTCCCAGTTTGAAAAACTATAGTTACAGGTGAAAGTGGTAGTATATTACTTACTACACGAAACAACTGACTTCTAGTCAACAAACGCCGACAGAGTTTTTCTTTAAAATAGACATTGCGGCCCATCGACATCGTTGGATATTTGTTCTGGGATACCTCTGTGTATGCATCGTCTGATCTTCAAGACGCTACGCGCCCGTGGTTGCCAGACTTGAACAGCACAGCACATTTTCCTGATCACATGGGCTAAACAAGTTTTGTAGGGCTGTCTAATAAAAACCCGTACAATGTAATGAAAGATTTACAAAATTGATGGAAATAACTCGATTTTGTCATCTAGCAGGACTGAACACCGTGAACCTGAAAACACCACCAGCTGTCAGGACATTGCAACATTAAATGCGATGTTAATGTTTTTTGTTTCTGTGTTAACTCCTACTCCTACAAGCAATACTCCTTTACTGAGATATCCTCACTTTTGCGGCACAAGATTTGAGAAAAGCAGAAGGATGCTCATGTACTATACTCTGCTCTAATTAAGTTAAACCAATTTGATTATTTTTTGCTGAGCACATTTCCTACCGGTGTTTAAAAAGTACATCTTGAAACTCATTCTCTAATGGAAACTCACATTCTACATCCTTAGATTGCATTAAGAATTCGCAACAGAACACGCAGACCATACGGAATAAATGATCCAAGAAAGAAATCGTGCATGGCACGCTAACAGTTCACCTTACGAATGTGAACACACTATTGTTGGGCTTTCTCAGTTCAGCCAACAGATAAGTAAAATACATTTTCGCATTCATAGGCGTACTAAGATATTGTATAATACCATGCAAGCACTCCTTTCGCAACTCGTGAGGTACAAAAGGAATATTTAATTTTCATTCGCCTCAGAACTCCGCCCATGATCCCATAGAGGTGGAACTAGTATAAAAAGGGCTTGCCGTTTTCTGCAGCCACCACAACCAGTCTTGGAATAGCCCCACTCAGACACAGTCAACCGACCCACACCATGAAGGCCGTGGTGAGTCAAGGCAAATCTTGATACCTATATGGGGTTTAACAGACTCATATAAAAAGTTACGCCTTCTGATAAATGTGTTATTACCATTTATTACTTTAATCGTCATGTCGATATTCCTAATGTAATCTCAGGGACTTCAGTTCAAGGTTCATCGATTATCTCCAGAATATTATTAACAGAGTAGGCATAGCTATACATTTACAGCAGATATTCTAGAGAGCAAACCATTTTAATCAAAAGTTCAGTTTATTTATTTTTTTTCGTGATGCGTAGAACAGGTCATAGTCTGTGACCGGTAAAGAGTTCAATTAAAGCTCCTCCCACCTCTTTCTACTTCAGCGCAGCGAATGGTGAAAAGAAGGTCGCCTCCTCTCCAGCGTTTGCTCTGCTAAAGTGGAAAGAGGGGGGAGGAGTTTCTCCTGAACTCTTATCCTGTCACCAAATATAGGATACATATAACTTGTGGTATCAACGCCACGTTAAATAGTTAAATGGATAGACAGCTCCAAAGCTGCTGGAATCAGAGCACCAGAATAGTTTAGGGTCGGGCAATAAACCAAAGCGAAGAGATAAGCAAATGAATGGTAATGTCCACATTACACCTACTCAGTTAGATTGCTCCAGGGTTTCCTGATACATTTAAATTTTTGTACCGTATGCCACTCTAAACTGTCCAAACGTATTAGGGAAACATCGAGAGTAAAATACATTTTTTAACGCGTTAGCGTTAAGGAACTCGTATCGCAGAAATGCCGGCGTCGGTGGCGTCCGCTAAAATCCAGGATTGGTCCATAGAATTATGACCACAGAGCCACATGACTTCGCTCGGGAATTTCAAACAACCCACAAAGCTCACGTGAAACGGAACTTCACGCGTAGAATGAAAGTGATTAAAACATGAACGTTATGCGAATTAGAGGTCGCCACATGTCTTAAATGATCTCATTTCAAAAAGGTAATTCATTTGCCTTAAGGAAAAAAAATTATAGAATTTTAAGCGGGGTACAAACCCACGGCCCTTCGACTGAATACAGACAGGCTACTTACTACGCCACGCAAGGCAGCCTTGCACGGCTTGGGAGCGAGCTTGAGTTTATATGTTTATATGCGTGCCCGTGAAGCCGAAGTCAGGCGACAGCAGCGACAGTACGATCCGGAGATGCGATAGCGTCTTCGGATATCGGAGCCTACTCCCGTGACCGAGCATGGGAAGCGAATGAGAAGGCGATGTGAACCGAGCCCGACAACGCTTTCGAGTTCCACTCTTCAAGTCGAAGCTTAAGTATCCTCCAAGTTTCTTAATTAAAAATTAATTATAAAAGCACATCTCAGTGTTCGCCTCCTGCCCTGGAAGTCCCGTTTCCCGAGAAAAGCGACCATTCCTGAGAGAAATGGTTGCTTTTCATTTAAAAACAGCTTTTAGTTAATATTTTCTAAAACTCTGTTCATTTTATGCACCCTGTGAAAGGTGGTGAGCTTATACGGCGGGCAAGTGTTCTAAATACGTCTTTGGCGCACCTGAGTGAAAGGAGAGGCCGACCAATCAAAGGGAAGTGTAGAGATCGCGGAGGGAACGCGAGGGGACAAGCAGCCTCGTGCACGCCGTAATTGGTTAGGGTCGGGCAAACAAAAAAGCACATGGGTGCATCTAGTGTGTAAACAAACACACGAGTTGCGCAAAGAGCGGACGAACTTGCACTCCGTACTGAACTTTAGGTCATTTCAGCTAGCATTTAATTGATAAGTAGCTGAACGATATCTTCCTGTGGAAATACATGTTTTACACGCGAGTATGCAGTGTCTTTTCTCGTTTAAAGTATGAACAAACCGCTTTATGCACGCGTAGTGGTATGTTTGTATTGTGTTAAATGGTCTGCCCCGTTCTAACTGGAAAGTTTTCGGCAGACCGACTAATTTAAATGTTACCTTCATTCAATACTCAGGCTATATCAAAATGAATCGAACGAATTCCCTGTGTTTGTTATTTCAGCTTTCCCTTGCTGTCCTCTGCGTCGTTCTCGCCGTCGCCGCTGCTGGTGGCTTCGGCGGCTACGGCCTCGGCGGCCGCGGTTTTGGCGGCTACGGCGGCTACGGCCTCGGTGGTTTCGGCGGCTATGGCGGCTACGGCCTCGGTGGT
Organism: Ixodes persulcatus; assembly: GCA_013358835.2. Classification (NCBI taxonomy): domain Eukaryota; kingdom Metazoa; phylum Arthropoda; class Arachnida; order Ixodida; family Ixodidae; genus Ixodes; species Ixodes persulcatus. Next base: position 120,705 of record JABSTQ010010123.1, read on the forward strand.
CTCGGCGGCTTCGGGCACGGCTTTGGTGGTCACTATGGAGGAAGCTACGGAGGAAGCTACGGTGGATCCTACGGCGGCCACTACGGCGGCATCGGCGGCGGATTCTTCGGCTAATCTCGTCTTCTGACTTATTCTAGACATTACTGGTAATTATTATACAGCTAAAAGATCCATTCACCCAAACTAATGGCAAATCGTCATAATAAACATTAGCTTTTCTTTCGCGTCAAACAAGCTTCATCTAATATATAAGATGGCATATCAGTCATGGTTAGTTATCTCTAAGGCTTTTATTTTGTCTATTCTTGCAAGAGAAAGTTTGGTTCAGATGTCCCAGATGGCACTAGCGTGGACACTATACGTGGTCGCGAATGCTCCTTTTTTTTTTTTTTAAACTTAAAGTGCTTCTGCGATATAATTATCTGTTGACTGCTAGAAACTGCAAGATTTCGAAAGTATGCATGGTTCCGCCTTATCAAATTATGGCGAGAGTTGGGTGTTGAAAACTTGTCCCAACAAATTTTCGTAGTAAGGGCAGAGAGAAAACGTGGAGTCTTACATTTTGTGGAAATGAATGTCAAATTAATTCGATCTTATTAAAGACTTCACGTAAAAAAAAACTAACACTATGCCTCGAGGTTTTGGAGAATCACCTTTGCAACTTCTGACATTGTGATAAGTGCAGATAGCAGACACATAAGAAAATTCACGTTGGTTTCATCGCACATTTATCTTCCTTTGTTTAATTTCCTCAACGCAGTCCGGAACAAACGTTCCCAAGGTTGTCTTTATAAGGTGTGTCTTTATAAGGTGACATGATGTCGGCCATAATAGATATATAAAGTTACTTCAAACTGCCATTAAGCTCGTCGATGCAAAATAAAATAAATTGTGAGAGCTGTTCATAATTTGTGAGGCACAAAAACAAGATAATTATAAAGTACTTTGTTTACTTTCAGTTCTCCCGTGATCGTCAACGTTCAGGCCCGTCCCGAAATCAAGACGCACAATATTCCGAAAGGTCACAGCAACGAATCTGCCTTAAAATTCAAAACACATGTGTTCAAAATAAACACTGTAAATATCTCAAAGCATTGTTTGCTTGGCCTTTGACTTGTTTGAATTTTCTGAAGACTCGCCTTTATTAATTTATTTGGTAATATAATTCCACAAGGCAATATTAAATATACCACTTTTTTCTTTTTTTTTTCAAGTTACTTAGTAAGCTAAAGTTAACGTAGGCTTTAGATGGTTAATTGTGTCCTTTTACGCCAATTCAAGTCAGCCCAATCTAATCTCGATCAGAGTCGCACGGAATGTTTCTCAGTCGACTGCATCTGTTGACAACGAAAACCTCTGGCATTCTTCGAAGTAGAAGGGTAGAAGCTGAGGGAGTAGAAGTTTCAATATTCGAAATTGGTAAAAAATTGCGTTTCACGAGGAATGATGGATGATTCGCCGGTTGAGCAAACGTTGTTTTTTCTTAACGGGCTGTTGCAGAACAGTCGTGCAGAGCAATAGAAATATGAAGGACCAGTGTTTCATGACCTCAACGGCATTGATCCCAAATTGCTGTAAAAACTGTTAATAAGGAATGAAAGAAAAGTTTTAAAAATCCTATTTAGGCTTGAAATGCAAATATTAAATGCTAAAAACACTTCAGTTTTAGGAAGGGGTGCAATACAGTTAAGTATAATTGTCACACGCAAGATCGAGACTATCGAAATGGTAATTCAGCAAATCGCGATTAGACAACAACACGAAGAATGGACATGGACGGAAATTAAGGGGGTCAGTACTCCCCCTAATTTCCGTGGACGTCTCCGAGCACCTTCCAACTGACCCGAGGAATGGAGTATCAGGTAAACACTGCTAAGAACCAGTAGATCTGCAGAGCTGCTACTTCACCAGTTAGACCTCGTCGCCTCATCGTGGTGATAAAAGCGACCTTATGAAAGCTGGAAGCAAAGATACCACTCATGCCAATTGTTTTTGGCATTGCCACATGAAAAGGTCTTCTCGATCTAAGTCTTCGCCGTCCAACGCACAAACGCTTCGTGGAGCGGCTTATCATCGACGCATTGCCGTATACCACTGCCGCCGACACTCGTGGACGTTGGAAACCGCTGTAATGAAAACCATGTGACCTCCCGCGTACCAAAACCCTTCTAACGGATAGAAGGCGCTGGTGAGCGCTTTGCGATTCTAAGAGAGATAAGAGACTCCGGAGGGAACAGTCGAATATATAGGCGCGCTCACATTTCTACCCTTGGTCAACCATCTTACGATGACAATAACATACTATAGATCGATACAATAGACCGCCGGGCGGGAAAATGCTGAGTCCACTGAGCTGTGGACGCATGCGCCAGCATCCGATCTACTGCACAGCGGACCAACAGCGCATGCTCAGAAGGCGTTTCACAGCTCAGCAGACGAAGATGGCAGCGCGCAGAAGGCGCTTTTTGGAAAGGTCTATAGGCGCGCTCACATTTCTACCACTCGGTCAACCATCTTACGATGACAATAACATACTATAGATCGATACAATAGACCTTTCCAATAATCACGTTATGCGGGCTGTCATCGTTGTTTACTTGGCTACGGAACGCGCTCTTACCATGCGCACTAGCTCTTTTTTTGCGAATATTTGACGCCACGCATCCACCGCTTAGTGACTCGGAATTTTTCGCCTGGGCGACGATAAGCGCTGGAAATATGTATGCCTCGCTTTATCACACCTCAGAGCGCAGTCAAAGGCTAGAGGACTTACAAACACACACGCACCTGCTCACACAAAATTCACACGAACAGACACAAACAAACACACACATGCATATGCACAGTAAAAGCGCAAAGTCACGGTTACACCAATCAAGCGACCCTCACTGAGCTTGATAGGCTTAGCTGGTGATCTCACACGCTAAAAAAGACTTCAAACGTCCTTGCATTGCGCTTTAGGCTCAGCGTAATCAAATACCAAGTAAGCCAATACTGGCAACCCCCGCGGATCGCGGGCGAAAAGTGATCGCAGCGCCCCTGGGGAGCTCGGAGTCTCCGCTAGCAGACGAATTTTACACAACGACTTGGTTTTGCCTATCTCCTTGCGAGGTGACCGATGAAAAAAAATTGTCACGGTCATTCGCTGCTTTGAATGTTAAAAAGTAGGTGCCACCTCATGAGTAAAGGACATTTTCTTCGCGTGGGAAAGATGTTACAGCTTGTAGGGTGCAACTTTCGGGTTCTCCTGAAGAGAACACTCTGTCAGAACTTTCATAAGTCAGGCAAAACACGAATCTACCTTCGCCCTGTTTCTTGAAAAAGGGCAATGTAAAAAATTTCAGAACATAGCTACGTCTCAGCTTTACTGTTCTTATTGATTAATGCGTTTTGTTGTTGCAATTCTCATTTCTCATGAATGTATTGCTTAAAACCGTATCGTCGAATAGTCGGGCTGGCTAGTCCCGATCGTCTCCGGATGAAGAAGCAAAAGGCAATTTCGAACCACGTACCTTTCTGCGATGTCAGTATGCTCTGGAAGAAGTCGATTTTGCACATGCAAATCTGACGCTATTACTAAAACTGATAAAAGCGGAGTTACAAAAGGAAAACAAAAGCACCCGTTGAACGGTCGTGCACCTCCTACCATTTTTCAGTCTACTTTCACGCCACCGCGGTCTTTCTTCCTCCTGCGTTTATGTTTTTTGTTTGCTCTTTTCTTTGCTGTGTTTACTTGACGTTCGCGTATTTTGCTTTGCCTTGTTTGGCTCAGTTTTTACTTTCTTCCCTTCGCTCCGTCGCTTACTACCGCCGGTTCGTCTGCTACGCTATGCCTGGACATCTGGAGGGCCGTCTGCAACTTTGTTGTTATTGTTTTTGTTTTGTTTTTTCACTGTCGTCTGTGATAACCTCCTATGTTCGCCTTCGATTGAGTTTCTGATCCGAAATCTTCATATGTACTTTTTGATACTTAATAAATATATTAAAAAGTGTAAGCTCGTCATACATTTCTATTCGGATTTTATTTGAGTATACGCGGTCACGACTGCTATGGGTCACTGTTGGTTGATCGACCAGCCCCCTTCGGGCATTCACCAGCGCATACTTGGATAATGCAGGCATGCCATGTTCTGCTTACCACCGCAAAAAGAAGATTTTGTGATGTGGTAGAAAATCCTTCTTCCGCTTCCATAAGACCAAACAAACAAGAGTAATTTATTTACTTCAAATTACACCGCAAGAGCTATCCAAGTCTGGCTTCAAAATCGGCACTGACGCCGCAACAGACGAATATGACAACTCCACGGAGATCACTGAGAACTTCACGGACGACAAGTCAGATGCACCACTAAACACCCAACTCAGTCCTATGTAGCCGGGTGGGCACCCAGTTAGATCGGTCATCATGCTTACTATCAGAAACATGGAACACCTCGAAAGACATTCCGTTGAAGAACAAGAAATACTCGCATGCGAAAATGACACCACTTTAAGACTTAGCTCGTCACCTAGCCGGTAACACCAGCCGTGCCTATATTTCACCAAACAAGAGCTGAGATGAAAACGCACTTGAGGCCGCTGATCGACATTTAAAACAAAGGCAGGGTAGGCAACGATTGCCTGAAAGTGTACGAAGTACGTGACAAGTACTTGAACGTACTTTTGAAGTGCTTCGCCAAGCGAGCAAACAAAGTTCCTGCCAAAGTCACTGGGAAAAGAAATGCGAAAGCAAAAAAAATGTCACACACTGCTCGCACGAAGCAGATAGCAGCGTGCGACTCTTATTTACCGGGCAGTGTGAGCTGGATTACGCTATTCCTTCCCTCTGTTTTGTTCTTAGTTCCTAACAACGCCGCCCGCGAAAGAAAATAAAAAAAACGAATGACGCGCAGCTGAAAAAAAAGAGCTTCACTCTTTTTTTAAATAGTTTTGTCGTGTTGTTTTCGCTTTGTTTGTTGTTGACTCAACACCGACGGCGAGCACCACCTGCAATTTTTCAATGCTCTTACCGGCGCCCCGCGCGATCGTCGTCGTTGAAGGAGGTCTTTGCTGTGTGATTTGTATCTTTGTATCGTCTGCTAACTTTTTTGTTTTATTCGCCGTTGTTCGCGACTGTTCCCCATTTCTTTTTATTTTCGTCTGGGATGGGGACCCTGGGACCCCAACTTTTCTGCAAAGTTCTGAAAGTGTTTGCAGGATCATTTTCTCGGTACTTTTTGTTTTTGTAATGCTCCAGAGGCTGGTGCGCTTGCTCTGGTAATTTTAACATGTTGTTTGCGCACGTTTTAATAATCACCTATTCAGGTAAGAAATTGTGACAACGCAGTTTGTAACGGATAAACAGTAACCTCTTACGACGTAGTTCGAATAGCTAAACGCCTTTTTTCTAGTCTTGTGCGAATAGTGGATTTTTAGTTCGAAGCGAATTCGAAGCGAATAGTGGTTTTGGCCGAATATTTTCGAATCGAATATCGAATAGTTTTTCCACACCTTTCACTACCATTGCGTAATGCTTATATGAAAACCCAGCTAAACTTGTGAAGGTTGTTCCACTTGTTCATTTACAAGCTAAGTTTAATCTATCTATATTTATGAACTGTGAACTAAGAAGGTCTGATGTCTTGGGATGGCAAGTAAACGACAGATTTGGCATAAAATGAATCCTATAGAGATGGCCAACTATACCCAATTGAGTGAATTTACAAATCTTGCTAAATAAAATATTCTTTCTTTAATCTCTATTTAAGAGAGAATGAATCGCGCATGATGAATGCAGGCTGTAAGGGCATCTCTGCCCAACATAGTATACTCTTGCATAACAGTAAGTTTAATTTTGAAACTTTTACTACAATGTAGATATACACACTCACAAAGTTTCCATTTATTTTCAAAGGCAGACGACACGCGTGCATCATCCCGCTTTGAATGTATGCTTTTCTTCCAAGCACTCAAAGGCGACATTCATACTTTTCCAAGTGTTTATCGCGCCAGGTTACCCCGTTGAGTGTGCTTCTTACCGAGCACCAATGTAATGCAGAGAAGCAACACCCGCGGAGCTCGCCTTAGCGGGTATTGCTTCTCCGCAGTGTTCCAGTGCTCGCTAAGAAGCGCACTCAACGGGGCTAACCCGACGCATTCAACACTTCGAAAAACGCGAATAGTGCAGTTCTTCTCGAAGCGAATATCGGATAGTGTATTATTCGAAACTACTATTCGAAATTCCGAATATTCGCACAACCCTACTTTTTTCCGCTTCCCAGAAGCGCTTCAAACGCGTGTGTTTCATTGAGTGGCGTTTGAGACTGCTAAATGAACTGCTCTATCTTCGTTTCTGCGCGCGTTGTTATTTGTTTGTTGCTGCTGTTGCGATCAGTGGATTCAGCTTTACAAGCGGACTGACCGTAATGAATTGTTTCTGCTGTTGGGGTGACGAAACAGGGCACGCAAAGCTCGAGGACGTCGCGGTGCCTATACTTTTCCATTGCATCGTCTGCTTCCGTAGACTCCGAGTCCGCTAGAGGCGCCACTGTCACGTTCGCCGCCGCTCCCATAGGTTTTCGGAGGAGTTTCCAGTATTGGCGGAGCTATACCGTATTTAGCGTAATTGATCCCATCAATAGGTTAGCAGCACCGGCTATGCTCTGACTTCCGATAAAATGAAGTATAGCAACAATAAAAAGCGTGCATCCCACAGTGCTAAAGGTATTTCATACAATGCTGAATACCCTTCTGATGATGAGTATTGCTTTGTTTTATTTACGCACGCGTAATACTGTACATAAATCTATACTCGCTTTCACCTAAAAAAACAAGTGGATCTGGCTACCGTGCTGTGTGCCTATTGGTTAAATTCCGTTTCACAGGTTCATCCGCTTCTCCAGATAGCCTTTGTGACACTTCGCTGTCGAAAAACATCGGTGCATATGTGAGCATTGAAGCTCATGATTTCCGACAAAATAAATTGAAGATGACCCTAACACGTTGGATACGTTTTTAAATGTAAAGCGAGATTCAAAGGTCGGTTTATTGCCACTGGCGGTCACAATAGACGCATCCCCTCGAGTATACTTCAAGTACCCTGTGAGTGGAAATGTCCTGTTGAGCTCTAGCCAAAAGAAACAATTTATTTTAAACGTTGTTGCTTTTTTTTATGTGCAGCCATTATTGAGAAGAAAACGTTGATAGAGTTGTTAATCTTACTGCCAGTACGACAGGCGTCAGTGTGATCTCTCTTTCCATGGCAATCAAGTTATGAGACCTCTATCGAAGAAATTCCCGAAAGCTGGTGGAAAACGAAGGTGGATGGCAAACTACGACATGTGGAAACCTGCATGGTTCCGAACGCTGTTGGAAACCTGCATGCACAACATCCAACCCAAATTCCAGAAATGAAGAAAAAAAGACGTGGTTTGTGAAATTAAAACGGAACCGCGAATCTCCCCGAATATACAGGGAGGATATCCTAGAGTGGTCTCCACTCTGGGATATCACTCCGAATGATCACGGAAAACAAAGCCACGAACAACTATATTACAAAAGTAAAAACTGGGTCGATACCGTTCCTATACTGCATAAGAGTGGTGTCGACCCAATTTTTACTTTTATGATTTTACGACAGTGCGGTAAAATGACGATATTTTTTTAATGCATTTAGGGAGTACCGGGCTGAAAGGCCTTTTGACAAAAGATGGACGTATAATATGTTACTCAAGCAAACAATGAAAGATGCTTTCTTCCCCGATATATGGCCTGATTCTTTTCATCAAAAAATAAAGATTAGGAAAGGAAATCGATTCAAAAACACATTTAGAGCGTGTTTTCTCCGTCTGCTGGGCGGCAATAAGCCCAATAGTGCTATTTTAGGCAATAATGCACTGTATCACAAAAAAGAGGGTTGAGTGTGTCCTGACGACAGCCACAAAGAAGAATGACATTCGAAAATGGCTGGCTTTTAAACACCTTCTTTGGACTGCCGCAATGAAGAAATAATTCTCGGCACCACTGATGTCCGTCTCCGCACTTCTGGCTTCACAAAACATGAGATACCTGATTGCACGGCTGGAAACATGCACCGATGTTCGACCTTTTGTGCCATTCAACAACCTCGAGAACTCTACCGAAATCACCATGGGTGAGTCGGTACACGGTAGTGAATGGGTCATTCAATTAACGTAGAAACGAGCCACTTCTTAATTTAAGTGAGGCCAAGATCATCATTCAACCGGTACAAAATCTCCAGGTCATTTTCAGGTCAACTGTTCCAACTAAGTTTACTATTACAATTGGTGAAGGAAGGGTCCTCAGTACTTAATGTCTATCGCAAGCTGGATGGTCATGTGCGGATACTACAGCCATCTCCCGTAAAAGCGGCTAGAAATCCGACTGTATGAATAAATTAAATAAACTCTCAACAAATGATATGCATTACTCTTATTTTTATCACTGTAAACAACACCAACATAACGGAATCAATCTGAAATTCGGTTTACAAGGTTTCAACAGCAAGCATTCTGCAAAACAATTTAACCATTTTTACTTCCACTGGTTAGCCCAGGTCCACGCAATTGCAAACAAAATGGTCCACATATATAAGACATAATAAAAACTATCATCATGACTATTAGCATAATGAATGAATACCAAACTTTTAAGGGTAAGTCTCCTTAAAGATAATAAACGGCGCTACGTTGCAGTTTTGTTGCTCCTGGAAAGTGCGGTAGTGCTGGCCGGCATTTGGATTCGGTGCTACAGATTTACAACCCACCATCCTCCCACATAGAATGGTGTTGTGTACATGGCACGGCGTCGTTTTATTAGAAAAAAACCGAAAGCGGTTTGATACCAGTCCGATTCCTTTCACTTTAGCTCTTGAGGTGACAGCTGGTATGGTCGCGTTATAGTCTTGTTAATGTCAATTAGCACAAGAATTGAACCGACAGATAATATCGCCCTAACATTTAATTGTCAATACGTTCATGTTCATTCTAATCTTCGTCATTTTGAATTCTGTGTATGCCAATGTTCTATTTTTTATTGCCGTTTCAGACTTGTCAAGTGCATGTCAACTTTTTTGGCGGGGTTGTCACGCAAGACAACGCATTTGCGCAGTTCCGTAAGGTCGATGTGTCGGGGCAGGTCGGTGACGGTCCGGCTGGCGTCATTGAGCAGTGGGTATAACTTTGCCCACGAGTGCCTGGTGAGGCGTTAGAACCGCAGTTCATACATTACCTCGAATATCAGAACAAGGGTTTGGCTACTCTTTCGCCCATGATGTGCGCCATGCGACTGACGAGTTGTAGTCAGATAAAACGTTGAACTCTTCATTCGCTAGGTAACCGTGCGTTAAAATGTTCTGTAAGACTTTTGTATGATTGTTTTATTGTTTGTGACTTTTTGCTTACTTGATTGTTTGCTCGTTTCAATGATTGCATATTTATTTATTTCACACAAAACAATAAAGCTTACCTTGGCTTTATGCAAAGTCGCGATCAAAATGCTTAGCAATGGTTCCGATGACCTTCACCTCAGTGTCAAATTTCAAGGAATACAACACAAAGCCATGATGGTAAAATTTTTAACACTGGGAATAATTAAAACTTTCAAATCTTTGTTGTCACCAGCGACCTTATTTAAGACAATTATGATTATGATGTGTTACATTTATGGGGGGAAGTTGATAGGCTAATTATTCCAAAGGTGTACGTTATACGTTTTGCGAATTTCTGAATTTTTAGGCAAAACATGCCTGCTGTTAGAAGAAAGCTCGCTTTACGAAACATATACATTTAAGGAGTGAAACAGCTATTTTCTTACCGTATAAGAACATGAAAAAAGGCCGGAACGTTATATTTCCCTCAAATGGGGCGTATTTGCAGATGTCAGCTTCAACCAAGAATTTTGATTTTACTGCAATAATCACAAAGTACATAAGATTAGTGTTTACGTTTAAAGTAGTAGACTTTGTCCCGAGAGAGGTACAGGGATCGCCTGGATTCTGTAAATTTATGTACCTAAAGTATTTTCCGACACCATTAATGTTTAATACATGACGGTATTCTTATCCCTTGACTAGGAACTGACGAGCATGCAAATAGTTTGTCGAAAAGTTCATGAACTGATTCGATTCGCAGCCGTCCGCCGCAACACGCGGCAATATTGAAACCTACACGTGAGTTTGAAATAAAATATCAGCCACTAATAATTGTAGGGTGATAAGATATATGCGATTGCTATCGTCGCGTTTAAGTCAACATTGTTAGTTTGGTTGTTTTATCACGCTGATTAAAACCTCCCGTTACTTCTTCATAGTTTTAAAAAATATGGAACTCTTATGAAACTCTGGTAGCATTCAGGTGAAATTTACCAAGAAAATTCGCCGTTTCATGAGATCTTGCTTTCTCTAGAACCATGCACTGCCATAAACTGCAATCATTTCTAATACCTTCAAAGCTCGCGCACAAAAGAAAATATTATTTCGTTATTTTCCTATAAAGCTTTATGGAAGACAAAAATATGTGATAAAGATTGTTGGGAATAAAGAAACGTTAAATAGTAAAGTAATCCGTTTATAATATTTCAGAGTATTTGCAATACCACGAATAGGTCGATTCGACACAAAATTTAAAAATATATACTCATACAAACTCTTGTGTGCAGGGTTGTATGTACAAGAATATAATTTATTTATCTGTTGAAGAACTGCAAGAGATTGAAAATGCCTAAAGCAATCAAGTTCGCTTGCTCTTCCGTGGTCGTCATCGCTTCCAAATTTTCCTATATCCTGCAAAAAAATAAAAAAACGGTAAGAAAAGTCGGCCCATATCCCGAAATGTGTAACTCTAAACAAAACTTCAAAGCTTTATTTTGTGAGCACCATATATCTTTTCTAGAATATTTTATATTAATCTCCGTATACTCGCAGGTTGAACAAGGTATATTGTTCATGGTGAACACAGCGCGGATAGAAAGCAGAACCAAAGTAGAGAAGGAACAGAGTGAAGAGCTGTCCCTTGCCTTCGATATAAGAAATCTGGTTCTTCTATTTTCCCTCAAAGAACTTGTTAGATCCAATCGCTGCAATCTACGCAGACAGCTTGTTGAACGACGGGCGTGAATATATGTTTAGATCTAACAAAATAGTCAGCGTTGCGACAATAAGCGCTAGGTTTCAGTTACACGTGTCATGCTAAGATAGAGCGCAGTTTCTTCAGGTCTAAACATACTTCGAGCCCCGTGATTCACCGAGCGCTTTTTCTTTTAATTAAAAAGGTCAGATGTCGACTTACGTAACGTTGTCCGGAGCAGATCGTTAAACAGCTTAGCCGTAAAAGTGTCCTCCGAAGCCATGTCCACCGTAATGCGGACCATAACCGTAACCGTGACCGTATCCACCATATCCGCCGTATCCGCCGTATCCATAGCCTGGGCCATAGCCGTAGCCACCGCCATGGCTAAGGGCTCCGAGTCCGACAGCACCGAGGCCGAGGGCTCCGACACCAAGGGCACCAAGTGCGGCAGCCTTGAGAAGTATTGCCGAGGACACAGCAAGGAGGAGGGCGAAGAGGGTCACGCCGAACTGAAATGATGCCGTAAAAGTGTGTGGTCGATCGAAAATTCTGCAGGTTTGTTTTAAGAATCTTCCGGGTGTAAAACACGTGTAACATTGCATTCAACAAAATGTATCTCCACAGCACCCTAAAACTCGTGCTACCGAGCTTCGCAATAACAGCATTCTCCGGGGGGATATCAGTGATCGATAAATTTGATTGGCTTCGGAATATTGAGCATGAACCTTTTTTCTCTTTTCTTTTGTTTTAGCAAATGATCCCTCTGTGTCAAATTATTTACCTTAAATTTATCGTGAGTCGCGACTGTCTTTTTTACATCTTGTTGGTGCCTTTCCTCGTGGATACTTCAGCGTCATCGTTGTGACGCGTGCGCCGTAGCATCCTGCTCTGCTAAACCTCGGGCTGTCAAAACTCGCACTTTCGAGGAGAGGAAACGAATAGTCAATATTGATGACTAACCCGAAATGAAATAGCTAATCCTAAACGTAACCATACATTTCTGTAGGTACAAATATCTATTAACATGTCAGCAGCTGCTTTTAGTAAACGCAATGCAGGATAACCTTCAAGAGTTTTTTATTTCAATTTCTAATTGGTTATCTTTTTTATTTTAATTCTTCATTGAGAATTTCTCTTTGACAGCTCCGTGCATATAGGAGCAATTTATTACTTTTTTGTGATGGCAGCTTCAACTTTCATATATACAAGTAGATATAATTTTATAGATGAATATATTACTTTTTTTATCAGCTTGATGCCACTTTGGGGCAATAAATATAAAATGAACGCAACTGTAAGAACCCTACCAACAATTTTTCTGCGCTTTCAGAGCAGGAGTTTAACGGTTTTACTGTCATCTTAAGAAATTAGTGTTGCGCGCCAAAGATTATAAACTCGAAAAGGAAGGAAGTAGAGTGGTAACAAACCGAATTCTGTGACATGCGAGCCAATCGCTCACATTTTAGCGATGTACGGAGTCTTGCTTTGGTTTGAAGTTAGCGGGTTCGCCTCGCAAACGCTACTGAGAACAAAGAGAGCACGCGTTAAGCCTCGGTACAGGAATATAAACTACTATAGGCACCGACAGCATGGAAATGCAGAGATTTGCTTATTATATTAAGGCTTCTTGCTTCGTTACTCCTTCTTCGGCCTTGTTAACGGCTAAGGCCACCATCTCATTGTCTGTGGAGTGGTAATGAAATGCTTGTAGTTTGCGACGCCTTGCGTTTCTTCATGTGACAGTGGGTCTTTTGGTTATATCTGGCTCTATTCTTTGTGAATGATTCGCGAAAATAAAAAACATGCCTAAGTTTTCCGTTGAAAAAAAGAGAAAACTTTGTAAGATCATGCAAAATCCGCCTGATACTCACGAAAGCCTTCATTATTTGGCCGGATATGAAGCTTGTTAAACCAGAAGAGCAGTAAATCGATATGCTGTGATCTCTTCAAAGAGCCGCTTCTTTTTATACCCTCACGCTTCCCTTTAACCCTGACAAAAAAAAAAAAAACACTCGCCCGGTTCATTCACCTTGAAGTGTGAGTGTCATTCTCGAAATGTCCTTGCCATTCCAAGAAACTAGGGCAGAATTCTTCCGCATAATGCCTTTTAGAAGCACACTACTTTTACGCGGATAAGTAATATGCATCCTGCAAGTTAAATGAGGGTATCACGCTTGGTGATTAGGAAATCGGATCCAATCCTCGTAAAATGCCTGCTTTCTACGTGAAACCGGTGAGCAAATGTATTCAGGATCGTCACGCCCGCTATTTAGAAGTGGCCCCACGTTTCCGTTCACGATGACGAGTAAACGTGCCTAATTTAAGAGTTAACAATAACCTTCAGGGTGCATGCGCACACTGTTGTAATATGACAGTCCCTGCGTTTATTAAGCTAAGTGTGGCAATAGATTCTGCGTTTATTTTGGTATATTTTCAGATAAATATATTTCAGATGCATTTCTTTGAGCTATGCGTGACTTCCCACTCTTTCAAATTGCAATTGCGAGAACCAACAAATTTCCATTCACGAGCCCCGAGCTATTTTTACACGACCTAAGCGCCCTGGAAATCATTGCAGGTTGGCCAAGGCCAAAGAACGCCTTGCAACTCAAAGCATCTTGCTCCTTGAGTTTACAAGAAAGTGCGTAATCAGAAATTATTAAAAAAAGAAATAAAACTAAATTATTTTTAGACACCCACTAAAATCCGGTTATCATAACCACCCAAACTAATTACATCCAAATATTTGTTGGCTTCGAACCTAGATGAAAGATGGTAAAACGACATTTTCTATTAAAAACCAGACAGGTTTTCTTTTTGCATATAGAAATTGTAGCTTTTTGATACCAACATCATCCAAATTCTTTAATTTTATTTTTAACAATACTCTGAAAATGTATAGAAATACATTTGCTACGCGCGATGAAAGTTTTCAGCTGGGACAAGTTCATGAAGAATATATGGTACCCTGCCTTCCTTGAGAAATAAATACCAGGTGCACTGTCTCGGATGTGGCTACTGTGATATATGTTCGAAGATAATGTTTGCCATACAGTGAGGAACTGAGGGAGAGGAGAAGATTAAAGCCCGTAGAAACGCCAGAGCGCCGAGCTCTCAATGGTAAGATTAGTGGGTGGACGCAAAGCTATCCGCCTGTGTCTCTACTCCCTGTTTGAACCCGTTCGAACGTGAGCGCTGAACGCCACGCGCCTGCGTTTAGCTCTCTAACGCGTTTGAAGAGTGAGTTCAGACGAAGGCAGATAGGCCTCCTGTGCTGAACCTTTGAACTGTGGCGCCCTCATTTTGAATTGCACAAGCTCAACTCGTTGGGCCTCGCACTATTTATGACACCTCCGATGAGCTCTTTTCTTTCTGTGTAGAGCTGAACAACGGAACACCTTTGGACGTCCGAATTCATAGATTCAACGCCGCAAGACAGTCGAAAGTGCCGAATTCACGCCACCGCCACAAGGGTACGCTTCTTTTATCACTGGGTGGTGACGTAAACCCACCTGGCATCCCGACGCATTTTTACTATTTATTTTTACGTTTTTATGTATGGAACGCATTAAACGGTGTGTCCCGGCTCACGATCTTAACGTTTTAGCTTTACTCAAATTTCGACGCTGGACGAATTCCTTTTTTGTTTTTGTATTTATCGGTGATATTGCGTTCCGCACCAAACCAGGCACGCCTCTAGATATTGAGCTTTTCAGACACTCAAGTTTTAACTACCCAATACCAGTCTTAACAAGTACCTGTTCGCGGCACCCCCTGGGAAACGCGGGAGGCCTATACGGAGCGCAAATTCGTCTGCTTCTTTTGTAGGAGCTCTGGTGACGTCAGAACTCCAAGCTCTGACTGGCTCTGATTAAAAGATAGTGGGTAAACCTCGAGGGAGCTTGCATTGAGGTCCATCATACAATTCAGACAGACCACTAATCATTCCATTGGGAGCTTGGCGCTCAGGTGTCCCCTCGCGCTCTAATTTCCTCCTCCACATATTAAATTAACCCGAGGCTGGGCAAGAAGGAAAACATCAAAATGTAAAAAGAACACCAAAAAGACAGGACGACGTCGTCCTCACTATTTCAGGTTCCTTTTACGTTTTGATGTTTCTTTTCTTCCACAGTCTCAAGTTAGTTCAAAGTGATTAATATTCTCCATCTCGCCTGCACCCTTAGTATATATTTTCCTGATCCTCCTATCACTCAATTTCTACCCGTATATTCACCATGAGCACAAACCTGAGATCAGAAAACGACATGAATGCCCACGGCTGCATCTTGAGATGGTGTGTCGAGCCGTATATTTTGCAATTTAATTCTTCTTCGTTGGACATCCAGAGGTGTTAGGTTTTGCACCGGTACTTCTGAATTTCTCAAGTTGAGATTGCTGGGATTCTGCGTATCACCTAATAAACTAGTTTCTGCTGATAACCTGGTACGCTTTGGCTATTGCGTTGTTTTCTCGTTTGAATCAAAACTCAACTCATGCCTGCAGTCTGGGAGTGCGACAGCCGAGTGAACCTAAGAAAAATAAAACTATCAGAACTCCCCAATCATATCCTTCGACGTACGTCGATTGGATACCTCCGATTATACAGCACAAGGCTACCATTTGCTTGCTGTGGACGAAGCTCGCGGAGTTCGTCTTCGGCGACAACGGCCCGGGCAAGCTACAGCAGACATTCACGCTCGCACGAAGACCAACCGTAGTGATGGCAACTGCACTACTTTAAGCTCGCACGGATGCTGACTAGAAGAGTGTACGATACAAAATGCAATGCAAAGAAAGTTTTAATAACAACTAAACTGCTGAACGTTGTACGCATTGTCGTTGTCACAAGCAATGTAATATGGATTCCCTAAGAACAGCCGATACAAGTGCCCCTGCCTCCCCGTACCAACTCATGCTTCTCCGAGAAAGAACATAATGGAAACGACTATACGCTCAATAACTTTATTCTAGACAAATTCGTTAACAGTTTTGAATGAACTGCCTTTTCATTACACACTTCACTGCGTTCTTGATGGCAATCGATGTTTCTATGGCCATCCTAACAGTGGATTTGTGGTTTTTCTCGCGGCTGCTAGCTATATTTACATATGACATAGCGTAAAATGTCTTACTTCTTAGGATATTGTGAATGTTATAAGGAAATATCAAACAAGTGTTAGGCTGTTTCGTTTGCTACTACATTATGCCACAGTCAAAACAGATCGCACCCATTAGAATCAACTATTTCTTGCCTCACCGCAAAGTTAGTCATTGTTGGAAAATGAAAGCAAAATAAGCCTCTGTCTTTATTATATCTAAAGATCTCTCATCAATTTGCCATCTCTCTTAGATAAAATTTAATCAAGGAAGATTTCATGTCACAGTAAGGTACGAGTGGTAAACTATTGGAAGAAACTGGATTCAGCTCGCAGAAATACCATTTTGTCACATATATTGTTACGAATGAAGAGGTGATGAAACAAAGAATAGCTGAGGAAACTGAAACGTTTAATGGGACGAACTTGTGCCCAAAACAAAATTGATTAAGGATAGTGTCGATAGCGTCAATGGCGGCGAAGCAGCAGGATCGACGCTGGGGTGAGACTGACTCGAGCTCGCCAAGCGGAGCCCCTTTTGTACACGCGTGGGCTTCTGGAACAATCGGCCTAGAAGATTCGTCGCGTAGAACATTCTGACCTAGAACAAGCAACTCGGTTCTTGAATTTACCAGAACATAATATTACAGAGTCAACGAAAATGCGTACCCGCGGCCAGGAAACGAACGCTGGCTTTTTGCGTGAAAGTCAAACGCGATAACCGTTATGCCACGAGCGCGCTGCCTGCTTCGTCAGGTGTGCGCGCGGCATTATTCCCTTCTTTGAAAAAAAATGCATCGTCCCGATGCAGCACAAGACGAAAACACAAATGCACAACGAAAGGACAGCAGAATCGCGAGTCACAGTTCACAGTTCACAGTTCACTCTTTGACGAGAGTCCAACGTTCTCTCGTTCGTAATACGACTTGAGCCGGACGGCGTGCACCACCTCGGGTCATGGCTGGCGTCTTGCAAATGGGCGCGTTCCGTCGGGAAGAACTTCGTAGTTCAGATCGCCGAGGCGTCGGATGATCTTGTAGGATCCGAAATACCATTTCAGAAGCTTCTCGCTGAGACCGCGGCGCCTTATCGGTGTCCACACCCATACCCGGTCTTCGGTTTAAAAGTGGACGTCCAGCGACGAAGGTTATACCGGCGTGCGTTGACCCGCTGTTGGTTTCGAATCATGATTCTTGCCAGTTGACGAGCTTACTCCGCGCGTTGAGAGATTAGTTGAGCGTCGTCGTTGCCATCGTCGGTTGGCACGTGAGGCAGCATGGCATCGAGCATCGTGGTAACCGTCCGGCCATGTACCAGTTGGAATGGCGTCATTCCCGTGGTTTCTTGAAACGCTGTGTTGTGCACAAACGTAAAGTACGGCAACACCTCGTCCCACGTGTTGTACTCTACGTCGACGTACATGAAGATCATGTCGGCGATCGTCTTGTTGAGCTGCTCCGTTAGCCCGTTGGTCTGCGGATTATAAGCGGTGGTTTGTCGATGGCTGGTGTGACTGAGCCGAAGAACCCCTTGAGTCAGCTGTGCCACGAAAGATGACCCTAGATCTGTGATCAGCACTTCAGGTGCGCCATGTCAAGGGAGCATGGACTCGACGAAGAACTTGGTGACTCCAACCCCTGTTCCCGATGGAAGGGTTTCGTTTTGGTGTATCGTGTAAGATGATCGGTCGCGACGATAATCCACCGGTTGCCTTGCGTGGATGTTGGGAACGGCCCAATTCATTCCGACTTGCTTGAAGGGAGTAGTCGGGGTACATATCGGCTGCAGGAGTTCTGCTGGCTTCGGAAATTCGGCGATAGCGAAATTCGGCGAAAGAGGAGGGGTATAAGGCATGTCCCTCCGACGTACCCCTCCGAGGACCCGAAGTGCAAGTCTGACGCCAAGCCCACGAAGACCCAACGAAGGCACTACCGAGACCTAATTAAGTCGCCTCACCCAATGCCTACACCCTTAATATGAACTTCTGCTACCCAGCACCCCCACCAAAATGTCAGGAATGAAGAGGTGATGAAACAAAGAATAGCTGAGGAAACTGAAACGCTCAATGTGCCTAGATGATTCGGCGCGTAGAACATTCTGACCTAGAACAAGCAACACGGTTCTCGAATTTACCAAAACATCACAGTACAGAGTCAACAAAAATGTGTACCCTCGGCCAGGCATTGAACCCTGGCTTATTGCACGAAAGGCAAGCGCGATAACCGTTGAACACGAGCGCGCTGCCTGCTTCGTCAGGTGTGCGCGCGGCAATATATATCCATGTATCTATCCCCTTGCACATCAAGTATACCGGCAGTGATCGAGAAGTCTGGACCGCACAAATATCGCGCTTGCAGCTTTCAGTTACGAGAGGTTTTGTTTTACATTTGCGCAAAATCAACATGAAATAAAGGACACTGAAAATACCAACACTAAGGACAGTGTCACGAGTAACAATCAATTGCTTTAATAGACTTTTGTTGTGGCCAATAATTCCATGGGTTTGACGCTTTGAGCTGAAAGCTTATTGCTTCACTTCTTCATTCACAGGGGGATATATTAACCACGGAGCTAGTACAATTGCCAGGGCACTGATTTTGGTTTAATCGCAAACAGAAAGCATCACGCACGTAGGTGTGTGTCCTTCACCACCTTTTGACTTAAATCTTCCACTGCGAGGTGAATTTCCCTCTTAAGTGAGATAGCCCTTCTCAGCCTCACCCCTGAAATATTTTTGTGGACACATCGAATTGCATGCACATGCGCAGAAACGTGAGGTACACATGCCGTCCTCTTCTTCTTATTGCGCGACTCCGCGGGTGGCGAGGGAGTAAGATACATGTGATGCTCTCTTCTCCTTATCGCTCTCATGCGTCGTCAACATCAGCATCGCCTAGATATAAAGCCGCAGTGCTGAGTTATCTACGTCAGCTACTGACGCCCAGCGCGGCTGGGAAACATATCGATCACGTGTGCCTAGATATCTGCGCGGGGTCAGGCACGCCCGAAAACCTTAACCTGAAACGACTGTCGGTTCAGGTTCAGGTCGTTTTAGAGCCTTTTTATTTCAAGCTGGCGCAGGGCTCGGTTCGAGCCGATATTGAAGCCTGACAACCCGACCTTGCTAAATCTAAAAAAAAAAAAAGTATTTTTTTCATATCAAGCGTCTTTTGATATCCACAAGGTCATTATAAGCACAGCTTGTGGTAGCAAAATAAATATTTTGTCGTAGACATTTTTGTTACAACGGGTGTAACTCTAAGTGGGAGAAAATTTTGTTTGTGTGCCATATTAATCGAACGTAGAGTTTTATACTTATAAAAACGGTGGCCGAGTGATAGGGCCTTTCCCTCATAATCGTGGCTGAGACAATGCTACTAACACAGAATGTGTTAGTAGACTGTCTCAGCCACGATTGTGATCTAGAAAAGACTTCGCGATGGCGAAGATTCTTCTAGACCACGATCAACTTGCTAACAACATTGAACCTTTCCTCCCCATCCTTCACGTACGGCCCAGTTGTTCAGCGTTAGATTCACAACGAAGAGGTTCCGGATTCTATCTAGAACAGAACTTCCTATATTTTTTTTTTGTTTCTCAAGCGAATTTCACCATGGCAGTCACATCCCTCCCCAGGAATGACGCACTTTCGCTTCCGCAAATTGTAGAAGCCAGCCACGATGAAACGCATTCTGCGTTAAAGAGAAGTTTGGTTCCGGCCGAGTTTTGATCGCGCTCAAGTTACAAATAACAGTTGGGCTCGGGCCGGGCTCGGGACTACATACTTATCGATCAGGTAGTGCACGGGTCGACGTTCATAAACCTTAGTCGGCCTCGGACCGGGTTCGGGTCAGGACGTTATAGGGTCGGGTCGGATCGGGTCAGGTCGGGTCGGGCATAAAATCGCATCCCACTTGATCTCTGCTTGTGTGACGTCACTGTTCGGATGTATCTCGCTTTGAATCAGTTAGGACACGTGCGAGTTCCTGTCGAACACTGACACAGAACTCGTGTCGAATGTGTGACTCGCCCTGACCCTCAGTAGGGGACGTAAAGAACTCGACACTGCGGCTTTCTATCTAGGTAGTGTTGGCAAGATTTCCCAGACAGCTAGTCCGTAGTGCTGGTTTTTCTCTGTCAAGTAAAAAGGCGAGCGCGGTGCGATGATGGGACACGAAACAAAACATAAGCAAAAATACTCTCGGGAAAGACAAACATATGAGGTACCCTGAAAACATATTCAATGGTTCCAGTTGTAACTAGAGTCGCATAGTTGCAGCGTGGTTAAGCGTTGTGAAACTGACATTATGAATGGGCCTTAAGTCCCGCAACTTTTTGTAACGTAGTGAGACACTAATGTATAGCGTGGTGCATATCAGACAATTGCGTGCTTGCACTAGACACTCATCTTTTTAAGAGTAAGGAGAGGAATATGATGGTCATCTAAAGTATTGATTATATGCTTGAAACACAGGCCAAGGTAACAGTTTGAAGAACTGTAATTATAGGAGATTGTGGTTGTAAATAACTTACACTCGAACCAACTTACTTCTAGTCGACAAATTCCGACAGAGTTCTTCTTTAAAGTAGACACTGCGTCAATTCGGCGTCGTTGCATTTTTGTTCTGGGTTACCTCTCTGTATGCATCGTCTGACCTTCGAGACGCTACGCACTCGTGGTTGCCAGACTTGAACAGCATAGAACATTTTCCTTACCACATGGGTCAAATAGTCTTGTAGGGTGGTTTATTGAAAACCCCGTATGCAGTGTAACGAAAGATTTACAAAATCAATGAAAATAACCCAACTTTGTCTTCTAGCAGGAATAAACACTGTGAACCCGAAAACACCACCAGGTGTCAGGACATTTCAACGTTTAGCTCGATGTTAATTTTTTTTTGTTTTTTTTTTTTTGTGTGTGCCAAATCCTACTTTTAGAAGCAATACTCATTTACTGAAATATCTTTACTTTTGCGTCACAAGATTTGAGCTAAGCACCAAAATGTTCGTGTACTACACACGGCTCTAATGAAGTCAATAAAATTTGATTATTTTTTCCTCAGCACATTTCCCAACGGTGTTTAAAAAGTACTTGTTGAGACTCTTCCTCTATTGAAAACTCACATTCTACATTCTTAGATTACATTAAGGATTCGCAGCGGAACACGTATACCTTACGGAATAAATGATCCAAGAAAGAAATCGTGCATGGCACGCAAACAGTTCACCTTACGAATGTGAACACATTATTATTGGGCTTTCACAGTTCAGCCAACAGATAAGTGAAATATATTTTTGCATTCAAAGGCATACTAAGACATTGTATAATATTATGCAAGCCACTCCTTTCGCAACTCGTGAAATACAAAAGGAATATTTAATTGCCAATAGCCTCAGAACTCCGCCCATGATCCCATAGAGGTGGAACCAGTATAAAAAGGGCTTGCCGTTTTCTGAAGCCACCACAACCAGTCTTGGAATAACTCCCCTCCGACACAGTCAACCGACCCGCACCATGAAGGCCGTGGTGAGCCGAGGCAAATTTTGATACCTATATGGTGTTTAACAGATTCATATAAAACGTTACGCCTTCTGATAAATGTATTATTACCATTTATTATTTTAATCGTCATATGGATATTCCTAGTGTAATCTCAGGGACTTCAATTCAAGATCCATCGATTATCTAGAGAATATTATGAACAGTTTAGGTATAGCTCTACATCTACAGCAGATATTCTAAAAAGCAAACCATGTGATACGTAGAACAGATTATTGTCGGTGACCGGTAAAGAGTTCAGTTGAAGCTCCTCTCACCTCTTTCCACTTTAGCAGAGCAATTGCTGGAGAGGAGAGAAGTGGGAGGAGCTTCTCCTGAACTCTTATCATGTCACCAAATATAGGATACATATAACTTGTGGTATCAACTCCACGTTAAATAGCTAAATGAATAAACAGCTTCAAAGCTGCAGGAATTAGAGCGCCAGAACAGTTTAGGGTCGGGCAATAAACTCAAGCGAAGAAATCAGCAAATGTCTGGTAATGGCCACATTGCACCTACTCACTTTGAGTGCTCCAGGGTTTCTTGATCAATTTATATTTTGGTATCGTATGCCACTCTAAACTGGCTAAAATCGTAGCCGAACATCGAGAGTAAAATACAATTTTTTTAACGCGGGAGTGTTAAGGAGGTGGTGTCGCAGAAATGCCGGCGTCGGTGGCGTGCGCTAAAATCCAGGATTGGTCGATAGAATTGTGAACTCAGAGCCACATGACCTCGCTCGGGAATTTCAAACAACGCACAACGTTCATGTGAAACGGGACTTCACGTGTAGATTGAAAGTGAATAAAACTTGAAAGTTACGCGAATTAAAAGTCGCCGCATGTCTTAAATGATCTCACTTTAGAAAGGAATTCATTTGCCTTAAAGAAAAAAAATTGTAGCATTTCCGGCGGGATACGAACCCACGACCCTTCGACTAAAGCCAGACACGCTACTTACTACGTCACAAAAGGCACGCTTGCACGGTTTGGGAACAAGCGGGATTTTATACTATTATATGCGTGCCCGTGAAGCAGAAGTGAGGCGATAACAGCGACAGGGCGATCCGGAGATGCGATAGCGTCTTCGGATCTTGGAGCGCACTCCCGTCTGCGAGCATGGGAAGCGAATAAGAAGGCGATGCGAGCGGGGCCCGAAAACGCTATCGCGTTCCACTCTTAAAGGCGAAGTTTAAGTGTCCTCCAAGTTTTTTTTATTTAGGCTTATAAACAAAAACACAACTCACTGTTTGCCTCCTGCCATGGACGTCTCGTTTCCAGAGTTCACAAAACTTGAGAGCAATGATCGCTCTTCATTAAAACTCTGCTTTTAGTTAATATGTGTCTGTGTTCATTGTCTGCACCCTGTCGAAGGTGTTGAGCTCATACGGCGGGCAAGTGTTCTAAAATACGTCTTTGGCGCACCTGAGCGAAAGGAGAGGCAGACCAATCAAAGGGCAGTGTAGAGTACGCGCAGGAAGCCCGCGGTGACGAGCAGCCTAGTGCGCGCCGTAATTGGTTCGGGTCGGGGAAAACAAAACCACAGGGGCGCATCTAGTGTGTAAACAAACGCAGGAGGTGCGCAAAGAGGAGACGAACTTGCACGCTCTATTGAACTTTAGGTCATTTCAGCTAGCATTAATTTGATAACTAGCTGAACGATATCTTCATGTAGAAATGTATGTTTTACACGTGAGTATGCAGTGTCTTTTCTCGTTTAAATTTTGAACAAACCGCTTGTAATGTGTTAGGCGGTCTGCCACGTTCTGACCGGAAAGTTTTTGGTAGAGCAAATAATTTAAATGTTACCGTCATTCAGTACTCAGGCTATATCAAAATGAATCGAACGAATTCCCTGTGTATGTTATTTCAGCTTTCCCTTGCCGTCCTCTGCGTCGTTCTCGCCGTCGCCGCCGCTGGTGGCTTCGGCGGCTACGGCCTCGGCGGCCGCGGTTTTGGCGGCTACGGCGGCCACGGCCTCGGTGGTTTCGGCGGCTACGGTGGCTACGGCCTCGGTGGTCTGGGCGGCTTCGGGCACGGCTTTGGTGGTCACTATGGAGGAAGCTACGGAGGAAGCTACGGTGGATCCTACGGCGGCCACTACGGCGGGCTCGGCGGCGGATTCTTCGGCTAATCTCGTCTTCAAACTTATTCTATACATAACTGGTAATTATTATAGTTACATTCACCCAAACTAATAGCAAATCGTTATAAGAAAGATGAGTTTTTCTTTCTTATTAAACAAGCTTCATCAAACATGTAAGATGAACTATCAGTCATGGTAAGTTACCTATTGTCAGACTTTTTGTTTTATCGATTCACGCAAAAGAAAGTTTGGTTCAGATGCACTGGATGGCACTACCGTGGACTCTAGACGTGCTTTCGAATTCTCCATACTTAATGTGCTTCTGCTATAAATTACTTGTAGACTGCTAGAAACTGCATGATTTGGAAAGCATCCATGGTTCCACTTTATCAAATTAGGGGGAGGGGGTGTTGGGTGTTGAAACCTAGTCCGAACAAATTCTTGCAGTGAGGCGAGGAGAAAGAGGGCGGGGGGGTGGCGGGGTCTCATATTTTGTAGAAATGGATGTCAAACTCATTCGATTTGATTAAAGCCTTTACGTAAATAACCTAACACTATGCATCGTGGTTTTGGAAAATCACCATTTGCTACTTCTGACATTGTGAAAAGCGCAAAAAACAGGCACATACAAAAATAGTGTTGGTTTCATCGCACATTTATCTGCCTTTTGTTTAATTTCCTTAACGCACTCAAGAAGAAACGTTCCCAAGGTTGTCATCTTTATAACCCGTGAGAGAGGTGGCAGATAGTTCGACAATAATAAAGACTTAAATCTTTAGCACAGGTTCTGTGGAGTTTTGGCATGAATTCAGGGCACATGACGTCGCCTTAATAAATTTATAAAGAAAATTTAAACTGCCATCAGCTAGCTGATTCAAATGAAATCAGTTGTGAGAGCTGTTTATAATTTGTGATGCTTCAAAACAAAGTAATGATTAAGTACTCTCTTTACTTTCAGTTCTCCCGTGATCCTCAACGTCCAGGCCCGCCCCGAAACCAAGACGCACAATATTCCGAAAGGTCGCAGCAACGAATCTGTCATAAAATCCAAAACACATGTGTTAAAATAAACACACCAAAATACTCAAAACGTTTGTTTGTTTGACCATCGACTTGTTTGAACTATGCGAAAATTTGCCATTATTAATTTATTCGGCATTATAGTTGCGCAAGGCAATCTTAAATTGTTCTAGTTTCTTTCTTTACGTTGCTTGTGAAGCGGCAACTAACGTAGGCTTTATATGGTCAATAGTGTCCTTTGACGTCAATTCAAATCAGCGCAATTTGATCTCGATCAGAGACGCACGGCATATTTCTCGGTCGACCTCAAATGTTGACAACAAAAAACTCTGGCGTTCTTCGAAGTACAGGCTCCGGGCGTACAAGTTTCAATATTCGAAATTGATAACAAATTGTGTTTCACGGAGAACGGTGGAGGATTTGCCGGTTGAGCAAATGTTGTGTCTGCGTAACGGACTGTTCCAGACAATCGTGCAGAACAAAAAAGATTCAAAGAACCAGCATTTGATGACATGAACGGCTTTGATTCCAGGTTGCTGTCGAAACTGTTTATAAGGAATGAAAGAAAAAAGTTCAAAATCCTATTTAGGGCTTGAAATGCAAATATTAAACGCTAGAAAAACACTTGTTTTAGGAAAGGTTTGAATTACAGTTGGGTGTGATTGTCATACGCAAGATCGAGACTATCGAACTGCTGATTCAGCAAATCGTGAGTATACACAAGAACACGAACGATGGACTATAGCCAGTACTCCACTTAATTTCCGTGGACGAGACGTCCACGGAGCACCTTTTAAGTGTCCCGAGAAATAGAAAATCACGTAAAACACTGATAACAACCTGTAGAACTGCAGAGCTGCTCCTTCACCTATTGGACTTCGCCACTTCATCGTGGTTATAAAAAGTGATCTTGTGAAAGCTGGAAGCGTAGATACCTCTCGTGACATTTTTTTAGGCATTGCCACAAGGAAAGGTCTTCTCGAAGTAATTCTTCGCCGTTCAACGCACAAACACTTTGTGAAGTAGTATATCATCGCCGCATTGCCGTATACCACTGCCGCCAACACTCGAGGACGTTTAAAACCGCCATAAACAAAACCATGCGACCTTCCGCGTATCAAAACCTTTCTAGCGGAAAGAAGGCGCTGGTGAGCGCTTTGAGATTCCGAGAGAAATAGGAGCCTTCGGAGGGAACAGTCGAATACGTGAGCGCGCTCCGTTTCCACCACTAGGTCACCCATCTTACGAGGACAATCAGATACTAGAGACCTTTCCAATAATCACGCCCTGCGGGCAGCCATCGTTGTCTACTGAGCTACGGAACGTACTCTGACCATGCGCAGTGGCTCTTTTTTTTAATATTTGACGCTTTGCATTGACAGTTTGGTGACTCGGAACTTTTCGCCTGGGCGACGATAAGCGCTGGAAATATGTATGCTTCGCTTTATTGCACGTCAGAGCGCAGTCAAAGGCTAGATGAATTACACACACACACACGCGCATATAAACACACACAAACACAGTAAAAGCCCAAAGCCACGGTCACACCAACAAAGAGCATTCACTGCGCTTGAATATTAAGGAAATCTGGTAATATCACGCACTAAAAAAGACGAAACACGTCGTGCCATTGCGCTCTAGAAGCACCGTGATTGATCCTATGAATTGGTTGGTAGCACCGGTTATGCTATGACTTCTGAAAAAATAAAGTATAGCAACAATACAAAGGGTGCATCCCACAGTACTTAAAAGGTATTTCTAACAATGCTGATTATCCTTCTGGTGATAAGCATTGCTTTGTTTCATTTAGGCACGCGTAGTATGGTACATAAACCTATACTAGCTTTCACCTAAAAAGAAAGTGGATGTGGCTACCCTTCTGCGTGCTTACGGGTTAAATTCCGTTTTACAGGTTCATCCGCTTCTTCAGATAGCCCTTGTGACACTTCGCTGTCGAAAAACCTCGGCGCATTTGTGAGCCTTGAAGCTCAAGATTTCCGACAAGATAAAATAAAGATGACCCTAATACGTTCCATACTTTTTTTTTAATGTAGCGCGAGATTCAAAGTTCGGTTTATTGTCACTGGCAGTCAACGTAGACGCTTCCCCTCGAGTATACTTCATGCACTCTGTGAGTGGAAATGTCCTGTTGAACTCTAATCAAACCAAACAATTTATTTTAAACGCTTCTGTTCTTCTTTTTTGTTTTGTTTTTTAATGTGCAGCCAATGCCGAGAAAAAAAATAGGTAGTGTTGTTTATCTCTCTCCCAGTGCGACGGGTGTCAGTGTTATCTCTGTTTCCATGGCAACAAAGTTATGAGAACTGTACCGAAGAAATGCCCGAGCGTTAGTGGAAAACGAAAGAGAATGGCAAACTACGACGTGTGGATACTTGCATGCTGTCGAACGCTGGTGGAAAACGACCATGAAAACTTGTTTGCACAACATCCAACATACACTGTAAAAAAAAATCCGGTCAAATTACTAGAAATCGCCAGTTAATTTTTGATGCCTGTACAATTACCCTTTTCTTGCATCACGGTCACAGCATTAACTAGGTATTTCATGCATGACAGTAATGAGGACCTACAGTTTTCCCCGTAACTTGACCCGTAGAAACATGGCAGAAAACCGTAACTCTCAGTCACTGTGCTGCACGTGGTGCACAGATATGGGAATCGTTCCGTCATCAAGAACTAGCTGGCGTGTTGTACGTAACTTGCTACGGCAGAAAACCGTAACTCTAAATGACTGAGCTGTACGTGATGTGCAACGACGGGAATCGTTCCGGCATCAAAAATTAGCTGGCGTGTTGTCCCTAACTTGCAAAGGCAGACAACCGTAAATCTCAATCATTGAGCTGCACGTGATGCGCGACGACAGGAATCGTTCCGACATAAAAACATTAGCTGGCGTGTTGTCCACACCTTGCAGAGACGGCCAGAGCCTGTTGAACTGCTAGCTGCAGTGACTTAACAAAACGGACTTCTCAGTGAACAATAAATATAGCATTTTACTGCTATATTTATTGTTCACTGATATGTTCCTTTCCAGATCCACAAAATTCATGAGTGCTTCATCACGGCTTTGGTAGCGTGCCCCCTCCCCCCCCCCCCCCCCATTTGACCTTTTGGAGCAAGTGATTCCGGTTTATCACCTTGTTAAAAGCGATCCAAGTACTGTAGAAAACCCCGCAGTTCCTCAAAGTGCCATAAAAACTATTTTAACTGCAATTATAACACATACGATTATTTGCAGCAAAAAGATTGTTGTTGGAAGTGTTGTAATAAAAAGGAATAGAAAGTAAAAACTCAGAACTTTGGCAAGCACCTCATTGCCTTTAAATCTCGATGCAATTACTAAATCAGTCCCATCTTCGACAACTGCAAAGCAACAAAACATTTTTAACATAGCAAAGAAACAATACATGTCACAACATGCATTTTTCCCTAAAGTGAAAATAATGGGAGGAAGATTCATACGAGTGTTTCTCAAGGAATCGGTGCCACCGGAACCATGATTGACACCTCTGTTCCTCCCATGCAAGGCATCAATATTCGTTCCAGCCAATGAGAAGCTACTATAAAGGGAAACTAAGGGTTGGACACTCTTCTCGGAAAGTGGCCACTTTTTACTCGAGCACGTATTTCAATAGTCGCTTGTACGTAGGGAAATATAAGCGTGTAACTCGGGGTTCCTTAATTTCCTGAAAGAACAAACATTTTTCCGTCTATCGAAGCTCACCGTG
The DNA here is from genome assembly GCA_013358835.2 of Ixodes persulcatus. Lineage (NCBI taxonomy): Eukaryota > Metazoa > Arthropoda > Arachnida > Ixodida > Ixodidae > Ixodes > Ixodes persulcatus. The sequence goes on from JABSTQ010010123.1 coordinate 149,263, forward strand.
GGACGGAAGTGGTTTGTAGACCTCAGTACTATTTATTATTCAGCGGTAACACATCGAATCTGCTGAAAGTACCTAATAAATCATAGCTGGGTGATTCCACGTCAGTTCGTGCAATGATGGTCCGGGTCATATTTTACATCGGAGCTGTTAAGCGCTAGGTTCCCCAGGATCGTGTCCGGTATGTCTACACAAACCTGCCTGGACAGCTACCGCCATTTATAAGCAACGGCGGCAAGCACACAACCAGTATGGTTTCCGCCGTCGCTCATAGGTGGTGGCTACCTTTCCAGCTATAATAGAAGAATGGATAGTTGGGTGCGTTGGTGGTAATTCATCGTAGGAAACAGCGCGAAAAACAGATGACGACGAAGAAGAAGCACACAGTGTATCGAGTACAGCTCCGCTGGTCTTCCTTCTTCACGAAAGTGGAAAGGCTGAAAAATGTTTTGATATTTTTGTTAAACATATATACTAAAGCCATGTTCTTGGGAGGAACATTCAGCTATATATGAACGCCGCAAAATTGTTTTTCGCTGAGATATAAAATAGAGAAGCTCGAGGCGTGGAAATTGAGACGTTTTGACGATGCTACTTTGGACAGTCGTCATTTTCTCATCAACGCTTTCAAGTCACCATAACTTTTTCATACATTTTACAAAAGATATACAACATATACACAAAAATTGGAAATATCAATAAAATATTTTATGCAAACAAACTTATTAAACATGGCATAAAAACACGTTTTAGAGACATATTCACAATTGTTTTTCGAATAAGCCATCTTTCATAATACCTCACAAAACATATCAGAATGCGGGTCTTTAAATAATATTTACGAACATATAAAGTTAATATGTCCACCCTTAATTGTCTTCTTGTTATTAATGCGGAAATGCAGCTAAATTCTCAAAATTTGGCCAGATTGGGCGTTGATATTTAAAAAACTCCTTCTTTATTTTTTTTTTAACTCCCTTTGTCACTCGGCAGTGACTTGAACTAACACGTGATGGCAAAACATTCAGTAACATATGACCTCCAAACCGGGAAAGCTACAACAAACCTTCACTCGGAGCGAACCGACGTCTTCGTCATAGCGGCTTTGCCGCACAGCACCAAAAATTTTGAGCGTTAGTTGTGGCATGTGTTTTATATTTTTCAAATTCTTTTTTTTTAAAAGGGGCGAGTATAACTGGCCCGAAAAGGGGAACTTTGAGCTGGAATACCATTAATTAGCTTACAATTCACAAAAACAAAACGCCCCACTCTACAAATTCGCGAACTATGCATACATAAGCTTAAAACTCACAGTTGCGCAAGTGGCCATGAATACATCCGGCTTTTCCAACCGCACTCAACAAAGTGCGGTCGGAAAAGCTACTGGCTTCATGAACAGTGAACGAATCTGACCTTTTATGCCAGCATTCCTATACCTCAAGAATGAGATTGCTTCTCCTCACAACGTGAGTACATTAAACTCTTTTTTCCGGGACTCTGATGAAATTCTGGCTGAAGTGAGTCAAGACTTGTGTGCTGCTTGTCCGTCGGTAACCCCATTGAAACCACGTAAAACACTTTAAAAAAGGCGCGAAGCGTATTTGTAGAAAAAACAAGCTCAAGTGTGTTCTTCGATTAGAAGAAAGCTGTCAAGCATTTATTACGTGAAAACCGGCGAAGACAGTTCTTGAGGTATTTGTAGGAATGCTGGCATAAAAGGTCAGATTCGTTCACTGTTCATGGAGCCAGTAGCTTTTCCGACCGCACTTTGTTGAGTGCGGTTGGAAAAGGCGGATGTATACATGGCCACTTGCGCAACTGTGAGTTTTAAGCTTATGTATGCATAGTTCGCGAATTTGCTTAGTGGGGCGTTTTGTTTCTGTGAATTGTAAGCTAATTAATGGTATTCCAGCTCAAAGTCCCCCTTTTTGGGCCAGTTATACTCGCCCCTTTTGAAAAAAAAAGAATTTGAAAAATATAAAATGCATGCCAAAACTAACGTTCAAAAGTTTTGGTGCTGTGCGGCAAAGCCGCTATGACGAAGACGTCTGCTCGCTCCATGTGAAGATTTGTAGTAGCTTTTCCCGTTTGGAGGTCATATGTTACTCAATGTTTTGCCATCACAAGTTAGTTCAAGTCACTGCAAAGTGCCAAGGGGAGTTAAAAAAAAAATAAAATATGGAGTTTTTTTAAATATAGACGCCCAATCTTGCCAAATTTTGAGAAATCAGCTTCAATTTCGCGTTAATAACAAGAAGGCAGTTAAGTGTGGGCATATTATCTTTGTATATTCGTATAGAATATTTAAAGACCCACATTTTGATATGTTTTGTGAAGTATCATGAAAGATGGTTTATTTGCAAAAAAGTTGTGAATATGTCTCTAAAACGCGTTTTCATGCCATGTTTGAATTTTTGTTAGCAAAGAAATATTATATTGATATGTCTAATTTATTGTGCGTTTTGTATGTATTTTGTAAAATGTATTAACAAGTTATGGTGACGTGAAAGCTTCGATAAGGAAATGACAACTGTGCAAATAAGCATCGTGAAATCTTCTCAATTTCCACGCCTCGAGCTTCTCTATTTGATATCTTAGCAAAAACAAATGTTACGGCGTTCATATATAGCTGAATGTTCCTCCCAAGAACATGGCTCTTATATATATTTTTCACAAAAAGATCTAAATTATGACCCGGACCATCATTGCATGAACTGACGTGGAATCACCCAGCAGCAAAAGCAGGTGGCATGTCGTCGTCTGCTTCCAGCCAGCATCTAATAGAGAGCCTCAAGTTAGAGTGTGTTAAACTGCTAGATTGGGGCATGTGTTCATGGGCACCATTAAATTGCAAACTTTTGCTGAGAGTTTATAGGGCTACGGGTGGTGTTTCAACGTAAATCCAGTTATAAACAGATGCTTTAAGATTTTACACAAAGAATAAAATAAAACCTTTCTACAGACACCGTTTTTGTTCCGATAGGATAACCATTTTTTACACGCGAAAAAGTGTATAAACCACCATCTCTAACGCCGCCATTAAATCGCAAACGCTCTCCATGGTTTGGGTAGAACGCACTCTTACCTGAGGCTCTCTAACATCTCATGACGTTGGTAGTGCCACCCCGTGGTACGTTATGCAAGCCCGGCCGTCGTTCGCCCGGTAGGCCTGCCTCACTGATGGAAGGCGCTTAGCCTCGCTCCGAGTCGGACGCGAGTGAAGCCACCGGAAGTTCGATGCTTGCCCCAAAGTCGAGTGTTTGCTGGGTTTTTTAGTGTGTTTAGTTAATACATGATGGGGTAAACGGCTCAGAAAACACGGACTACGAAGACGAACAAACACGACAGTACAATGCGGTGCTCGCAACTGAAGAATTTCAATAAAGGAAACAAAGACAGAAAAAAAAAACATAAAAACATACACTGTATCTTAAAAGATTGTACACAAACAAAGGACCACTCTCGCCAACCGTGAAGCGTGTCAGCAAACTTCCCGACCACTATGTGACTCATTTTTTCCCGCAGGAAGAAAATCTCTTTTGCTGACAGTGCCAGTGAAGGTTCACAACACATTAATGAAAGTTATTCTTTTGGTTCACGCTTTCTTGCATTTTTACGTGGGCTTTAATAATCGCTTTTAGTAATCAATCTTGAAAATGAGGCATTTGAAATTGGGGCATGTACATTTAATCAACTAAAATCTCGAAATTGTCACACATCAAAGGGCTTCCAAGAAGACTTCTCGGGCCTGTATGAACTGTTATTACGCAAGAAGCAGGCTCCCTTGATATAATAAAAGCAAACGCAAGCAAAAAGCAAAAGCAAGCAAAAACAAAAGTGGCCTACCTCGAAACAAACTGCCATAGACAAGCACTTTTTTTACACATAAACTCACTGATCTCTATGAGAATTGTTGGATCGCGCATGCCCACTCCGCGAGTGTGGCCACCAGACGGCCATCTTGCATGTCGAAAAATTGCGTTTTTAGAGCGTTGCGGAGGCTGGCGGCAGCGTGCTGAAGACACATCTTCTACTTGTTCGTCATCATTCGCCGAAGACGTTCTTTAAAACCATGTGTAAGCCGTGATACTTGCTATTGAGAACACATGTAAATTTTTACGGAAGCGCAGTGCCGCAGGAAAGAGGCACAACTCATTGAAAGCAGGTTTCGCCGCCCTCGCGGCGTGTTTAGAGCTTCCTTGGCATGCCGAAGCGCTGAGTCTCTGCCTTCCCATGCTTGGATACCGATCAAGAATCGGCGCCGCGGCTAAGTTTTGAAGGTGTGTCGCGCCTAGATGTCTTGGCATCGTATATTGGCAACGGAGTTCTGGATCGTCCAGTTGTACAGGCGAGTTGCTATCAATAAACGGGGGGAAAGCAATTTGTACGGCTACTCTTATGCACTATTAACAATGGCTATGTTCCAAATCTACTTTAATGAATCACATGGAAGCACAAATAGAGCAACACTGTGGAGCAAGGAAGGTTTTCGAAGCCAAAGGTACAAGACGGCGAGAATGAAAATCTATGAAGCGCGGCCCATATGGTTGTTGCAATCTGTTGACCAATCACAATAAGGCGAGCCGCGCTCCAGGGCCGAACTTACACCATTAAGCGCCCTGGGCAAACTCCGGCCGTGCCCCCCCCCCCCCCCCCCAGCCCCCGTCTTTTTATACGCCCCTATCTACTAGGTACGCCATCACGTTGTTACTAAGCATGTGAGTACTGGTCCAACACAAGAGTTTTGTATAGCGTCGTGTCGGGTGCCATGTTCAAATATATTAAAAAGCTAGAAAAAGGGGGGGGGGGGGGGGGGGCGCCGTGGGACCCTTTTTTTGATGGCGCCCTGTGCGAGCGCCCAGGTCGCCCACCCCTAGGGCCGGCCCTGCCGCGCTCAAACGTTAAGTGCAATTTATTAGGTTGATAATGAGCCGCCGCCGATCAGTGATGAGGAGCTGTTGTGTGCGGTATTCTTTAAACCGTCTAACGACCAAAAAAAGACGTACCTTAGCCCCTCTTCTGTCGCCACTTAGTTACAAATACAGTCGTCAGAATAGTGTAAAAGGCTGCTCCAGAGGCACATACGGCTTCACGCACATTGCACTCGCAAAAGACATCCAGACGGTGTCGATTCTTGATCGGCATCCAAGCGTGCGAAGGCACAGAGACGCAGCGCTTCGGCGTGCCAAGGAAGCTTTGATCACGCCACGAGAACGGCGAAACGTGCTTTCGACGAGTTGTGCCTTTTTGCTGTGGCACTGCGCTTCCGTAAAAATTTTCACGTGTTCTCAACGGCAAATCTCACGTCTTAACATAGGGGTTTAAAGAACTTCTTCGGTGAATGACGACGAACGAGTAGAAACCGTGTATTCAGCACGCTGCCGCCAGGCTTTGCAACGCTCCAAAAACGCGATTTCTCGACATGCAAGATAGACGGTCCGGTGACCGCAATTCGGGCTGCAGCGATCAAGCAGGAATGCGCGATCAAGCAATTGTCCTAAACATCAGTGTCTAAACTAGAGAAAACACGACATTCTCTCTTAAATTTCAGTGCACGAGAGCGGTCATTATCATTATTCAACGAGCGCGGTTCAGTGTTTTATGTTAAATTTGATTTCTCCGGTTCTTCTTACCTTGCCCGAAAGCGAAAGGGTGACGCCGCCCGAAAGCAAAAAAGGTACGAACAGGAAGAGTTCGGGAGAGCCTAGAGCAAACCAAACTCCCATGGCGATGAGCCCTGTGCCTGCACACGTCCATCGAGTCGAGTCTGATGCGTGGATACGTTTCCCTCGTGCAACTGAGTCCGGAAAGCTAAAGCAACAAATTTAGCGCGTTTTCTGACTCAGCCCGCGCTATTGCGTTAAGTTACGCGTCTTTCATTCCTCCTGCACTTCGGTTATCTCGCAAGGCGCATGCGAAAATGAGCTAGCTTACCATTTTAGTGCGGTTGAATGGTGACTGGCGATCGCGGCGACAGCGAAGCGAGCTGCCGCCTTCACCGACTGTGGTGGTTCCCACGCGAAGACATGTCAGTGTTGCCAACGTATTTTTTAAAAATACCCCATGCCAGCGTCCAGAAAACCCTGGCTTACCCTACGAATGTTTCTTACTGCACTACATTTTACCCTACGAGGCAAATCTTTGTTCAAATAATACTGTGGCATGGATTATAATGATACAAGGTAATATTAATACAGTACAAAGCGACAGGGCACGCATGCACGCGCATACCTGCGTTAGTCTAAAACACCATGCTTGCATGTGCGTTGTGTAGCATCAGCACAACAGTGATGTAGAGAGCGCACAGACATCCCCAACCAACATGTTTAGACAATTTGTCGTCAAATTAAAAACTGGGCTACTTGGGACCAGCACTCGCGGCGACAGACAAGGCGGCTTATTACAAAAGGAAGCTAATCCGAGCGGCATATTAGCTTCTTTGGGTGCACCGCCTAGGGATTCGTCAAACTAGTGTACTATTTAGAAAAACAAGGCTATTACACCAAGGGAGGATAGGAAACCGGTGGCTCTTCCGTTTTCCGTATTCGATTTCAAAGCTCCGCAGGAGCTTTGAGATCGGTCTCCGTACTCGTCGGTCATCGGTTATCGACGCTCTATGGGCGTGGTAAGGAAAGAGTTAATTGCAACGCGCCATAACAAAAGAGCGCCCAGGACGTGTGATAGTTCCAGCTTTGGTTATTTGCAGCATGCGCACCTTACGTCAGCACGTAGAAAAGCCCAGTTGAACAGGTGGCTGCCGGTTCTGGTGGGCTCGGGGTGGTTTTGCCCGCGGTGCCATGTGTTTCCGAGGTGAAACAAGGACTGCCGGATGGACCAGAGTCATCAGAGAAAATTGGCGAGGATATGTCCACTGGGAAGATAACTCTTCTGGCTCCAAACTGCCTTTGCGCAATTCCCACTCCTCCCACTTCTCCCACCTGCTCCAACTCTCCAATACTCTCCAACTTGGTGTGCAGTGCTCTCTGTTAGCCCGTCTTGCAACTTGGATACTTTCGTTTTGCATGATGTCGTGGTGTGGCAGTACAAGGGTTGCAAAGCTATACAAAGCTTGCACGGCAGTTGTTTTTTTAGAGCGCAGCTCTTAGGCGCCCGTTTCCGGCTTGAGCGGCGTCGGCGTCACCGTCGCCGTCGCCGTCGCCGTCGGCGTAACCGCGCGGTGCATTATGGGCAAATTTTTCCGAAGAAACCCGAGGTCCTCCCTAAGGAACCCGAGGTTCTTCGGGAGGACCTTGGGAGGACCTCGGGAGGACCTCGGGTTCCATCTGGAGGGCCTCGGGAGGACCTCGGGCTCCTTCGGAAGGACCTCGGGAGGACCTCGGGTTCTTTCGGGAGGACCTCGGGAGGACCTCGGGTTCCTTCGGGAGACCTCGGGAGGACCCCTCGGGTACCTTCACTGACCTCGGGGAGGGGGGGGTCACGTGACCCTCCCCTCGAGGTCACGTGAACCCCCCTCCCCCGAGGTCGCGTGACCCCCTCCCCCCCCGAGGTCATGTGACCCCCTCCCGAGGTCACATGACCCCCCCTCAGTACCCTTCCCTCCTCCTCCTCAAGAGCTGCGCTCTAATTCGGCGTTACAGGAAGTTGTAAACGGCTTTCACTTTTTAGAGCGCAGCTCTTAGGCGCCAGCTTCCGGCTTGAGGAGCGTCGGCGTCGCTGTCGTCGTCGGCGTAACCGCGCGGTGCATGTTGGGACATGCACCGCGCGAGCCCCCCCCCCCCCCCCGAGGTCACGTGACCCCCCGCCCCCCCCCCCCCCGAGGTCACGTGACCCCCCCGGAGGAGATTGAAGGACGAGGGGAGGAGGAGGAGGATGAGGAGGGCTATAACCTCCCCTGAGTACCCTTCCCTCCTCCTCCTCCTCAAGAGCTGCGCTCCAATTCGGCGTTACAGGGAGTTGTAAATGGCTTTCATTTTTTACTGTGTTTTTGCTGGTTATATTATGCTCGCCGTTGAAGAAGCAACGTCTGAAAATATCCTACTTTTGGTGTGGAACTGGCCGGACGGCCCTACAACCCTACAATGTACCAAAAATGCCTAAAATACCCGACAAGTAGGGTAATTACCCTACGGTTGGCAACTCTGGCACATGTCTGTACCAGTGCTGCCGGTCCATACAGTTCTATACAGATTAGCTATGCAGATAGTAAAGCGTGGAATGGAGCAATGGACAGTAGATATGCAAATACTGGGCGAGCTCCAAAATGAATGCCGAAGAGATAGAAGACTGGAAGATAACTTATTCGTCACAACTCAATGTATAGAAATTGCAATGAAGCACCAAACTCCTTTATGGTTAGCTTATTTTGACATGAAGGGAGCGTACGATAATGTGAACCAGGAAAAACTCTGGGGTCAGCTGAAGGAGTATAATTTAGATACAAATTTGGTTAGGTTTCTTCAGCAGGTGTACACAAACAATAAGGTAGTGATAACATAGGAAGCAGAAACTACACAACCCGCAGCAATAAAAAGAGGACTCAGGCAGGGCTGTCGACTGTTACCTCTGCTCTTTATGATATATCTCAGTAAAATGGAAAAGAAATTAGGGTAGTGCAAGTTAGGGTTTGATGTGAGTTATATGGAAGGAGGGAGAAATGTAGTACAGGTAATACCAGGACTGATGTATGCAGATGACATAGTACTCATGGCAGATAACCAGGATACATTACAGGAACTAACTGGAATATGTGGAGGGGAAGGGGACACCTTGGGCATGAGTTTTAGTGGTGACAAGTCTGGAGTAATGGTGTTTAACGATGAAAAACGAGAAGCCCTGAGGATTCAAGACATTGTAATAGACCATGTAGGAAAATACAAATATCTGGGAGTCTGGGTCAATGAGGGAAGGAAATATCTAGAGGAACACGATGAGAATATAATTATAAAGGTGAAAAGAAATTCATCTATCATGAAGTTCAAGGCACTATGGAACTATAACAGATATGAAGTGGTCAGAGGGATATGGAAAGGAATGATGGTACCAGGACTGTATTTGGCAATGCATTACTGTGCATGAAATCTGAGGTTCAATCAGGATTAGAAATTCGACAAAGAAGCGTAGGCAGATTGGCGCTGGGAGCACATGGAAAAACACCAAATGAGGGAGTACAAGGGGACATGGGATGATCTTCTTTTGAGAGCAGGGAGGCAATTAGTCAGTAAATTTGAACAAAGGTTGACCGAAATGGATGATACGGGGTGGGTACGTAAGGTATTCAGTATTCATACATGAAAAGTTTAAACACAAAATGGACAAACCGAACCCGAAAGCTTCCATTTAAATACCTACACACTGGTGATGGGGCTGAACAGACTACTTCAGTGAAAAAGGGGGTGAAAGAAGCAGGGAGGAAAATGTGGGCAAGGAGAATGCAGAAGAAATCAGCTTTAACAGTGTGCAGGTCACCAAAGCAGAACTTAAGAAAGAAAAATCTTTTTGACAATTCACTGGGAAGTGCTTTGTTGTTCGAGGCAAGAACGGAAGTTTTGAGAACGAGGACGTATAGGGCTAAATTTCAGAAGACAAACACATTATGTGCCGCCTGCCATAATGATAGCGAGACACTAGAGCACTTGGTTTTGAAGTGCACAGGGCTTCGCCCTGCCCTCCCTGAAGGGGTAACGGATTTGGCAGTGGCCTTGGGTTTTACTGGTGACGATGGAAGGACGGAAGAGAAAGGGATTACAGTGACAAAGAGACGATTGGAAGATTGGTGGAAATTAACTAGGAAAATTTAATGTTGCACAAATAACTACCACAGCTGGGGACAGGCGGGGCAGAGGAAAATTGGGACTCCCTCCCGCGTGGCTCCGGCCCAAAGTCTCAACCCTGTCTCCCAGTGGGACCGGTGCTGGGGTAACGCCGACAAGGTTTGACCAGAGGAAAATTGGCGACTCCCTCGCCGGGGGCAAGAGGCAGGGGGTGATGTTTTTAGTTCTTTTTGCCCGATCCCCCGAAGGTCATCCTGGTGATATCCCACACTGCCTGGTGATAGTTAGGGGGAGAAAATTGGTCTTAAAAGGGCGGGAGGAATCACGTTTCAGTCTTTTTATACTTAGGCTAGGTGGCGCAAGCTACCAACCGTTACAAAGGCCATAGCCATTAACATCCATCCGGTGCTTTGGATTTGGATTTGGATATGCGGCTAACCCCTTTGTAACGGGGGATCCCAGCGTACTGCATCGAGCCAAATTTGTCTGTTATTTTCTTCTTGTTTTTTCTTCCACCAGTGGTCCAATCTTCTTTTTGTCCATTCTGCCACCGGTATGGGCCACGGGCCCCTGCCCCCCCGTGCTGTCGGCGCCGTCGTCGCCTCTGTCGCTGCTATGGTCGCTGCCGTCCTCGTCGATTTCCCGGAAGCCCAACGCCACCGCCATGTCCCCGTCGCACGGCACCTCCAGCTGCAGGCCCGTGCACTCCAGTATAACGTGCTACAGCGTTTCTTCAGCCCCCTGTGTGCACAGGGTGCATCGCACATCGATGTCTGCGTACTTGGCTCGAAGCACGCGCGTTCGCAGCATGCCTCCTCGGGCGTCGAACAGAAGTCCACCGCCCCTGCCGTTGTCTATGATTTCCACCTTCCTCACTCCCCTTTTTCCCTGGCGTACAGGGCAAGTGCCGGCTTGTGTCCTGCCTTCTCCGCCCACTGTTGTGTCTCGGTCTCGGTGACTCTTGTGCGGATGTTTTCCAGTTGTTGCTCTGGAGTCTGGTAGAGGAGAGGGCTGTTTATCCGGTACCGGAGGGCCAGCTGGCGTGTCCGTAGCACCCACCTAGTCGAGAGGCTCTTGACGGTGGATGTACTTGAAAGCCTGTCTTGCCCACCGCCCTTCTTGCATTTGGCAGAGGCGTCTATCAAAGCCCAGCTTGGCCCGGGCCTCTCTGGCATCGAAGCTGGACCACCCCATGTCCCCCTGCACTGCCTCGTTAGGTGTTCCTCGGCTGGCTCCCAGTGCCGCCCGTCTCACTTCTCTCTGGCGCACCTCTAGGCACTCACGCGTGCGGGACGACAGACACAAGACTCCATTTCCAAAAGTGAGGCCCGGCACTGCCACCATCTTCCATACCGCCCGGGAGATCTCAAAGCCGTTGAAACCCCAGAGGGCTCTGGCTGTCGATATCCCCTTGAACCTCCTGCTCTTAGCCTGGAGCCTGGTCTCATGGTCTTCGAGGTAGTTGTGGCCCTCCTGGATGTGCATTCCTAGGTACTTGTATTGTGATACCCACGGTACTTGTTCCCCCTGGATTTTCAGGTCATCTGCCTCGGTGTCTCCTCTGTCCCCGAAGCCCATCAATGCCGACTTCTTAGCACTGAAACTCAGCCCCAGTGCCGCCCCATTGTGTTGCACTCGTTCATAAGGGCTTGCAGGCCCTCCAGGGAGTCTGCCATCAGGACGATATCGTCGGCATAGATTAGCCCAGAGATTTGTCCTCCCCCACTGGTTCCCGTCTCCGTATATTCCAAGGTGAAGCCCTCGGCGCAGTCCTGCAGTCTCTTTTCGAAGCCCGCTATGTAGAGCATAAACAGCAGTGGCGACAGTGTTCATCCCTGTTTCGGACCCTTAGTGATGGCTACAGGATGTCATCTCTTCTTGCCACTGTGCCACCACAGTCGTCTCCTTGTCGATTTCCTTCAACAGGTTGATCCACTCCCCTCCGAACCCCCTCTTTGCTAGCTGCCTCCACAGCTTCTCATGGTCGACCGAGTCGTAGGCCCTGCTGATGTCGAGGAAACAGAGGTAAAGTGGTACGCCACTCCCTCTGGGCGATCTCTATGGCCTGCGTCAGCACGAATATATTGTCCTCAAGGCGTCTCCCCCACCGGAAACCGTTCTGTAGCTCCCCCAATTCTCCTTCTGCCTCTGTCCATGTCTGCAGTCGGTCACGCAGTATCTGTGTGAACACACGGTAGAGTACCGATGTGATGGCTATTGGGGCGATAGTTGCCGAGCGTTGACTTTTGCCCTTTCCCCTTGTAGATGAGTCGGAGTCTTGATGTTCGCCACTCCACCGGCACCCATCCCTCCTTCAGGATCTGGTTGAGAATCTGACGCAGCAGTGCTCTCGTCTCTGGCCCCAGTTCCGTCACCAGCCTTATTGGGATTCCGTCCATTCCTGTGGCTGTGGTTCCTCCCATTCTCTTGACTGCTCTCTTTAACTCCTTCTCCGTGATTTCCTCTCTGCTCGGTTGCTCCTGCAGTTCGTCCTCCGTCTCCCCCTGCTCACTGTCCATCTGTCGGCTGTCCCCTGTGAACATGCCCCCAATCCACCTCTCAATGTACCGGTTGGTCTCTCCAGGATCCAGCTGCTTTCCGTCGTATCGTCTTTGATTACCGCATCCTCCCTGGGTCGGCCTGTTTGGCCCTGTACATGTCGCCAGAACTTCAGTGGGGCCTCTTATCTACCTTGGCCATTTTACTTTGAATCAGAGCTGTCACCTCTATTTTCCTGCTCTGGTACTCCCTCCACTCTCTTGAATCCTTCTTTAAGGGGGCTTTTTTCTACTCCTTTCGTTTCCTGATGGTCCCTCGCAGAGTTCTGTTTGCCAGTTCTCTTCTTGGAATGGCCTCTTTCACCTCCCCATCCCACCATCGTTTTCTCCTCCTCTTCCTTCGTGTCGGTCGTTTTAGTTTTTCCAGGTGATCCTTCCACCACCGTATGAGGTTCCCGTACTTCTTCACCTGCCTGGTTTCCACCTCTTCCTCCAGTTTCCGTGCAATGGTATGTGCTTCCACTTGCGTTATGTGGTGTGGTTTCATAGGTTCACTGACTCTCTTTTCCGTTGGCCTTCCTCCAGAAGTGATCAACAATCTGTTGTGATCACTTCCCAAGTTCTTGTCGCCTTCCTCGTTTATCTCCATGTAGTTCAGTTTTTCATACAGGTCCGGGGACACCAGGCAATAATCAATTGTAGAGCTCATCCCTCTGGCCGTCTATATCGTCTTTCCTATGCATTTGTCCTGTGAGTTGACGATTACCATGTCCAGGTGTTCCGCCATGTCCTGCAGCAGCTTTCCATTACTGTCTGTTCTCCCATCGAACTCCTCTAGGTGTGCTTTGAAGTCGCCTACCATAATGGTAGGTCTCCCAATGTTGTGATAGTCTTTTTCAATGCACTTGATCAGTTCAATGTTTGTCTCCCTGCTGCCTGCCCCCGTCCACAGGTACACAACTGCCACTGCCACCTTCCTCCCCGCCAGTATCCCTGTCAACCACATGTGCTCTCTGCACTCTGGACTTTGTCTCTGCCAGCCTGGCCCACTGAAGTATCCTACCCCCCCCCCCTCCCCTTCTCTCACTGCCCTCTCTGTTTACCCCATCCCAAAAAAGCCCTTCGCAATCGGTGGGTCTTTCTTCATCCCTGAGGTGGGTTTTTGTGACTGCGAAAATTACAATCTTATCGTCTTGTAACATCTGAAAGGCCTCTTCCCATTTTCCTGCTTTTCTTCCTCCCTGCAGGTTTAGAAAGGCAATCTTCACTTCCCTCTTTTTCTTTTTTGCTCGACTCTTTTTCCTTGTTTGGTGGTCTGGTGCCTTTTTTTGTTTTCCGCCTCTCGTGTTGTTGCAAGCACCATCTCTCTTAGTTTCTCTTCTTGGTGGGCGCGTTCCTGTGGGGGACACATCCTCTGGAGTTGTTCCTCGAGTCGCTGTAGCCTCTCGTCCAGAGTCAGCCGGCCTTCCACTCTTGAGTCTGTTACCCAGGGCTTGTCCCGCTTCAATTGCCGCGTCTCTATTGTAGCAGCCGTCTTCCATGTCATTTCCTGTTTCTGTGTTCTTTACCACCTCCACCCTCGGTCCCAGCTGCTGGCTGATCTCTCTTGATAGCCTGTTCCATTTGGTGCACCTCTCTCTGAATGGGTCCCCCTTGTCTTTGATTTCTGGGACTTCATACACCATAAAAGAGTGTTTCGGGGCTCTCGTGGTCCAGTCCTTGAGCCGTTTCTCTAGCTCCGCTGCCATTTCTTCTACTGCCTCTTCGCCTTGCACGTCTGTCACTCCCGCATTGATGACCACCATCCCTTCCTCTACATTTCTTACTTTTCCCATCCCTCTCTGCTCTCTCCAGTGACTCTCTCAGTTGTGCTCCCGGCTTAGTCGCAAAGTGAACTTTCTTGTCGTAATCTACCACCTTCAATGTGGCTCTCTTTATCTTGAAGGCATTAGTGTCCCCTACCACTAAGACTCTCTAGTCCACCCTCTTCTCTACGTCCTGTTTCTTTGTCCCGTCATCTGCCTCATTAAGGCCTCCTTGTAGTTCCTATGCTGGCCTCTTTGTGTTTGGATTCCAGTCGGCTGTCCCTCCTGCTCCGTATCCAGATCTCCACTTCCCGTCCGTTCTTGGGAAAAGCTATCTGTCTCTTTCCAGTCTGTGCGGTATGTCTTCTTTTCTTTGACCCCGTTTTCCGGTTCCAGCTGTTGCTGCGCGTTTTCTTCCCCGTTGATCGTCAATTTTGCTGGCTCACATGACTTAATCCAGTCATTAACCACCTCCCCTAATTTTTCTTTCTTGCTCATTTCCTCCTCCATTATTGCTTTCAGTTTTTCTTCCGCCGCTATTCTCAAAGACCTCCCTTCTTCGAGCTTCGCCAACATCCTACTTTCCACGGCCGCTTTCTCTGTCTTTGCCTCCTCCAGCTTCACTCTCATTGCCTCTCTCAAGGCATTAACTAGCCGTTCGATCTCCTCCTCCAAAATGCTTCTTCTCACCTCATTCTCCTTGCACGCCGTACATTTGTACGTACTGTTCTCTGCCTCCGTGCATGATTCGAACGGTGTCTCGCTGATATCCACCCATTTCTCACAGCCTTCGCAATCCACTGCCGCCTTGTCCCGCTTTCCCCTTTTCTTTGCCTTTTCTCCTTGACCGGTTGTCATTGTTTTCCTTCTTGGAGTCATGATGTTAGGTGCCTCCCTTGCCTTGTTTTCCGTGACGCCCCAGCCACCACTGCTAGATTCCGTCGATTAACTGTGCCCTGACACGCCGCGTCGAAAAACACATGCGCACTACTTGGCCCGGTGGGTAGGCCTAACAGGTCGTTGAGCGCTTCGGAGAATGGGCTTCTTGATCGCCCCCACGGTCGCGGCTCCGTGCCGAAACCTAGTGGTACGCTGGTAGCGGTTTCGGTATGTATATACACCTTCTGAAAATATATCCGCCGCACTGCCACCTCTACACTGATCAGAAAAAATACATTTTACCTTAGCGATTTGAAACCGCCGCCGTTATGGCGCAAGTTCAGTGCTGCCGGTGCAGAAAGCAGTGTTGTCAACCTCCGCGGTCGTTTATCTTCCGAATTTTATCGTACAATTCTCTAGATTTTCCTAGATTTTCAGAAAATGTGTTAATGTGCGTCAATATTGATATTACCATTATGAAGTAGCTTAAGAATAGATTCTTGTAGTTGGGTGGCCATTCAAAGGTCAAATTTGCTTTGTTAAACCTTTTTACATAATTAAACCTCGTCCCTTTGGCCTTGAGTGACCCCCTGAAATTGCTGTTGTTACCACTGGCGATTATCTCTGGCCCCGACAATATACACCTTTCCAAAAAACGCTCCTAGGCCGCTGCCATGTTGCTGATGCTGATGCGGCTGGTGCGACTCTCGCACCCTCTATCAGCTAGAAATTTTCTGCCACTCTCTTGGACTGTAAAGACCCGCTCCGCGCGGTTCTCTACCTACGTTTTTTGCGGTTTTGCATTCAACGTTTTCTCGCCCCTCTTGAAAGTTTCCACTAAATTTGTTTTGTGCGTGCTGCGTACCCTTTTTGTGTTATCTTCCATTGGGAGAAATAAGGCTGGTAAGTGCCTGCCATTCAAGCTTTTCTGCTTGACATTCACGGAAAACGAAGGAGGTGAAGGACGGCGAACGACCCTCGACGTGATTTTGCGAACATTGTTCTCCCCCCTCCCAGAGATAATTCGAGCAGAGTCCTGAGTCATCTCCAAAAATAGTCGTCCTGGTTTGGGGTGGGAAACGGGTCAGTCGCGTTCGTTCCTTTGCCTTGGTGCTGTTGCGAAAAAAGGAAGCTCTCCCCAAAACGTGCTCCAAAACGAAGTCATCTTGGATTCCGTCCGATCGTCAAGATGTAACTGTCGTCGACTGTGACTGTTATTCGAGATCTTTCTCAAATAAATTCGTTTCAGATAACGCTGCATCGTGTGGTACGTACAATATATTGTTCGAATGTTAACACTTTCTAAATTGCATGTCCGTGTTGCATGTCTTTCGTCTCTCTTCTGTTGTAATTTATTTTTGACAGCTAAGCGCTTTGTCGTTTGACATGCGGCGAAACGCGCGGCGCCGTCAACTTATCGTAAAAAAAGACACAAAAAACTATAACTATACATTCCGGTCGCATTGGTTCTGTCGCGCGCGTACTCAACAAAAATAGTTTATAGGTTTTTATTGCTTTTTTTTTTCAAACGTGGTACAATGCTTTCTCAGTGACCTCGGGAAAATACATGCACCATGAAACACAAAGTACGGCGGGAAAAGACGAGAATTTAGCCGCCAGCAGTGTTTGAAACTGCGCCTACGCAGGCTGCGCCTATCGAAATCACAGTCCACTCGGTTAGGGTTAGCAGGGACGCCGGTAAGAGTGTAGCCTCAAACCCAGTGACTGGGCTCGAAAACGGTTTGCTTCCCCTGGGGTCGAGAGTTTCTTGGAAAGGTGTATACAAGGAAGCCTTTTTCCCGCTGCACTCGGCCGGCACGAGGAAGAAAAAGGGAAGGAACGTGTCTCTAAAGCCCTCTGAAACCCATTAAAAAACAATCCCTAGATTTGAACTAATTTTCCTTTGCACCTAAACTGATGACGGAAATCCCTAGATCTAGAGAAAAATTCCTACGGTTGGCAGCACTGGCAGCAAGTAAACATCACGTGACGGACGGTCGCTCCTCTCGCTCGTCTTCGTCCGCGAGCTGAGTGCGCCGGCTTTCGGGTGAGTCTCCCTCCCTCCGCTCAAAGAGATCTCTGCATTCGCACGAATGGCACGTAACAAGAGACATTTTCCAACAAGAAAGCTATACCTAGAGAAAACGTGGCGTGTGTTATGTGTTTTCACTAGAAAGGAAAGGGAACACAGACCTAAACTAAGAAATATGTGAAGCCGTACATTTATTGACTCGTACCGTCATGTCGCCTTTACGACGTTTTGCCCGTGCGCGCCTCTCACAATGCTTTCCAATTTTGAAAAAGACTGTTCACTTACGAGTTTTTTTAGTGTACAATTCCAAAGCTGAAGAAAAGAAGACGTGGTTTGTGAAATTAAAACAGAACCGCGATTCTTCCCAAATCCAGAGGGAGGATATCCTAGAGGGGAGACGGCGGTAACTCCGAATGATCAGAGAAAACAAAGCCAAAAAGGGTAAATATATTGTAAGAGTAAAATTGGGTCAATACCGGTCTTATACTGCATAAGACAGGTGTCGACCCAATTTTTACCTTTATGCTTTTACGACAGTGCCTATAAAATCAAGATATTTTTGTTTTTTAATGCATTGAGTGAGTACCGGGCTCAAAAGCATTTCTGACGATAGATGAACGTGTAATTGTTACTCAAGCAAACAATGAAACAGGCTTTCTTCCCCGATATATGGCCGGCTTCCGTTGACCAAAAAAGAAAGATTAGGATAAGGAAATCGATTCAAAACACATTTAGAGCGTGGTTTCTCTGTCTGCTGGGCCGCATTGAGCCGAATAGTGTTATTTTTAGCGATAGTGCACTATATTATAGAAACAAAAGATTGAATGTGTCCTGACGACAGCCAGAAAGAAGACTGACATCCGAAAATGGCTGTCTTTTAAGAACCTTCTTTGGACTGCCGCAATGAAGAAATAATTCCTGTCACCACTGATGCCCGTCTCCGCACTTCTGGCTCCACAAAACATGAGATACCTGATTGAGCGGCTGCAAACATGCAATGATGTTTGACCTTTTGAGCCATTCAATAACCTTAAGGGCTCTACCGAAATCAGCATGGGGGAGTCGGATGACGGTAGAGACTGGGTCATTCACTTAACGTAGAAACAAAGCCATTTCCTAATTTAGGTGAGGCCAAGATCAACATAAACCAGTACTAAATCTCCCCGTATTTTGACGTCAACTGGTCCAACTAATTTTACTAGTAGTACTGTTGAAGGAAGGGTCCTCAATACTTAATGTCTATCGCAAGCTGGATGGTCATGTGTGGATACTGCAGCCATCTCCCGTAAAAGCGGCTGCAAACTCGACTATATGAATACATTAATAAACTCTCAACAAATGATATAGACTACTCAGATTTTTCTCGCTGTAAACAACAGGGTCGTTCCATGTGAAACGTTTTAGACGTTGTTGCACTCGACCACCTTCGATCTCTAAAAAAGATTCACGGCCTTTTGTCGCAATGCCCCAGAATATCCATGCCCCTGAATATTTTTGATGAAAAAAAATGTTTTACATGCGTGAGCGTGGTTTTAACTTTTAAAAATAGCGTGAAACTTGGTATCACACCATAATTTACGAAAAATTAGCTTTTTTTATCAAACACCCAACAATATTTTTTCTCAAATCTGCACGGCTTTCGACTTGCATAGTGACTGGGCTTGTGCTGTTTTGTTTAATTTAAATATATATTTTTAAAACACAATTTTTTTTTAATTTTAATTTTTAACATTTTTGTTATTTTATTAAAAGTATCTAATTGCTCCGGGGACTTAATCTAACTATTTACCGGCTGCCCTGCAGGTATATAATCTATAAAAAAATGTTTAAACCTCTCAAATAAATATCTCGTAGTAAAAAAAAAATCCTGAAGTTGCCCAAAAGTGCGTTTTGACTCATAAACAGCCGTTTATTTCACTCTAAGGTGGTCCAAGTAAAAATACAAAATATGATTGGTTTGGAAGAACAATCGATTGTCTTTTGATTCTGAAAGTTTAATCAAAGTGATTTTTGTTTAAAGCTAGAAACCAATTTTTGAAGTTGAACTCTCGCACCACTACCCGGCGTCGCTTCTTAACGCCTCTTCGCCGCACAGCACGCCACCGGCGACGATAGCTGACACGATTAGGTCCAAAGAAAGAACGGAGCTTACTGCCGCTTCCCCTTGTCCGTCTTTTCAGCTGCAAGGGAAGAAACGGCGGGCATCGTGTTGAAAATCGGAGGTGCCGCCAGTGCATAGCCATAGCAGGCCCGTTGTGCCCTTTTTATCCGAGGGCGGCTCCTCACACTCCGAAACGCGATGCCTAATCGACGGGCGGCATCAGCTGACGTGGACTTCTCAATGCGTCAGGCGACGTGGACTTTTCCTTAAATATATCTTACTTCTCCATGAGAAGCAAGATATATTTATGGAAAGGTGGAATATTTTTGTCTTAAAACCACACGGTATTTGGATTGCTATGTAATAAGCATCATGAATACTGTAAACGACTTAATTTTCGCGAGCTCAAATTTTCGCGAATCGGTCCAAAGCTGAAAATTTGAAATTATTCGCGGGTTCTAATTTTCGCGAATCGAGTGTAGCTTCCATAGCGTTAACATATTACCCGAATTGTTCGCGGAACGTATTTTTCGCGAATTGTAGGCGATTCGCGAACCTTCGCGAAAATGAGGTCCTCGCGAAAATTTAGTCGTTTACAGTATTGGCTTGAAGCAATTAAAGAATATAAGGATTATGTAAGAATTTGAGCATTTTTGATAGTTTTGTTACAAACAATCTCGTTGCTGCAGGTGACTGTAAAAGTTTTACTGACAGCCCTGTGGGTATACTGCACAAAAAAAAAGAATTCAGGCAGTGCAACTAAATATCATGCAGAAAAACAACTAAATGTGTGCAAAATTCCGTTTTTTCGTTTCAAGAGCCGCCCATTCTGCCTTGAGGTGGCCCAAAAAAAAACACGAAACATGTTGACTCACTGTTCTTGAAATTTTAAATAAATTATTTTGTTCTAAAGAGGAAAAAAAAAATTTATGTTGAGCTCTTGCGCCGCAATCTTGCGTCGTTTCTTGCGCCTCTTCTCTGCACAGCACGCCACCGTCGGGCCTTGCAAAGCGTGCGACGGTGTCACAGTTTGCGCACGCAGGTAAACAGCAGTTTCTTCGAGTTGTCGGGTACATCTTGGTGGGAAGAAGCTTTTTTCCACTGTTGCTGCTTTATGGATTTTCTGATTTCGACTGTTTCGCGCGGCGGTGTCCTCCTGTGGTCTTCCACTGTCTTAATATCAGCAGATGCTAAGTGCTGCCGGGTCAGAGCATCCACTTGTAAGCTTGCTGTTTCTTACGTACACATCGCAATCACTCTCTATTGTCACCGTCAAGACACTATTTAAACAGCAACACAAAAGCCCAGTGAACGGGCGATATCAAACGACGAGGCGATGTGGTGTTAACGAATGCGCGCCGTTGGAGGCTCACGCCTCGTGTGCGTTTAAATCGGCTTTGAAACGGCAAAATCTTGCGCCGCTGAATAGTTGCGCTTTTAACCGCAGTTTGCGTGACGGCTAGATTTCGCGGCGATATTGTGGCGTTTCCCTTTTAGGAGAAGTCCACGTCAGCTGATGCCGCCCGTCGATTAGGCATCGCGTTTCGGAGTGTGAGGAGCCGCCCTCGGATGCAAAGGGCACAACGGGACTGCTATGGCTATGCACTGGCGCCACCTCCGATTTTCAACACGGTGCCCGCCGTTTCTTCCCTTGCAGCTGAAAAGACGGACAAGGGGAAGTGGCAGTAAACTCTGTTCTTTCTTTGGACCTAATCGTGTCAGCTATCGTCGCCGGTGGCGTGCTGTGCGGCGAAGAGGTGTTAAGAAGCGACGCCGGGTTGTGGCGCGAGAGTTCAAATTCAAAAATTGTTTTCTCGCTTTAAACAAAAATTACTCGATTAAACTTTCAGAATCAAAAGACAATCGATTGTTCTTCCAAACCCACTATGTTTTGTATTTTTATTTGGACCACCTTAGGGTGAAATAAACGACTGTTTATGCGTCAAAACGCACTTTTGGGCAACATCAAGATTTTTTTTTTTTTTTACTGCGAGATATTTAATTGAGCGGTTAAAACATTTTTTATAGATTATATACCTGCAGGGCAGCCGGTAAAAGTTATATTAAGTCCCCGGAGCAATTAAATACTTTTAATGAAATAACAAAAATGTTAACATTTTCAGAAAAAATTGTGTTTTAAAAAAAATATCTAAATTAAACAAAACTGAACAAGCCCAGTAACATTGCAAGTCGAAAGCCAGTGCAGATTTGAGGAAAAAAAAATATTGTTCGGTGTTTCATAAAACATCTGATTTTTCATAAATTATCGAGTGATACCTAGTTTCACGCTATTTTTAAAAGATAAAATCCGCGCTCACGCCATCAAAAAAGTTTTTCGTCAGAAATATTTTAAAGCATGGCTACGGACAATGCGGCACAAGGCCATGAATTCTTTTAGAAATCGAAGGTGGTCAAGCGCAACGCCTGGGACGTTTGACATGGAATGACCCTACACCGATAAACCGGAACCGATCTGAAATTTGGTTTGCAAGGTTTCACCTGCAAGCATTCTGCGAAACAATGTAACCTTTTTTTACGCCCACTGGATAGCGAAGGTCCGCGAAATTGCAAGCAATAGGGTCATCATTTATAGGACTTTATAAAAAATATCTACATGAAAAGTAGCTCAAGAATGAATACCAAAGTTTTAATGGTAACTTTTCTTGAAAATTAATAAACGGCACTATGTTGCTGTTCTGTTGCTCCTGGCAAGTGCTATATTGCTAGCTGGCATTTGGTTTCGTTGGTAAAGATTTACAACCCACCAACCTCCCATATAGAGGGGTGTTGTGTACACGTCACGGCGTCGTTTCATTGAAAAAATACGAAAAGGGTCCGATACCAATCGGATTCGTTTCACTTTGGTCCTTGAGGTGACAGCAAGTATAGTGACATTGCAATCTTGTTAATGCCAATGAGCACAAGAAGTGAAAGGGACAGAAAATATTTCCCTAAGTTTTAATTGTGATTATGTTTATGTTCATTTTAATCTTCATAATTTTAAATTGTATGGATGTCATTGTTCTTTTCTTTTAATTTACGTTTCCCTAGGGCATTAGCTGAAAAAAGACCCATCATCTGTTTAAATTAATAGGGTGACCCGAGTCGGGAACGCGACAGAACAGCACACGACAAAACAGCACGCGACAAAACAGCACGGTCAAAACAGCACGCGTCAAAACAGCACAGCGTCAAAACAGCACGGCGACAAAACAGCACGCGTCAAAATAGCACGCGACAAAACAGCACAGCGTCAAAACGGCACAGCGACAGAAGAGCACGTGCCAAAACAGCACGGCGTCAAAACAGCACGGCGACAAAACAGCACGCATATAGCAACTTCAAGCGCGTTCTTCACCTCTCTCTGCGCGAATAATATCGAACCTCCTTGACCTTTTCATTTATTGTCCCTAGGTTATAAAGGAATTTATTGCCTATTTCAGAGCTTACCAAACTCTGCAACCCGGAATTCCCCCCCCCCCCCTTCCAAAAAAAATAAAAAATATATCGCGTCACGACCCTCAATCGGGCGTTTCATGAGGCTACAAGAGTCAGTTACAATGATGAATACTAGTAGCAGTCCACATAATAAAATATATGCTGAAGATGACTAAACTTATAACCACAAAAAAAAAAAAAAAAAACTGGATCTGTCGGACCCACAGTTTACAAGGCACGGCAGTTGGTAGTGGACCACGATTTTGATCACAACAGGAGTTACCGATCGGCTTACAGCGTTAAGCATTCCCGTAAGATGACAAGCGGAAAGCTTTAAACAAACGAGTGCAATTGTTCGAACCTCCTTCAGCGAAGCTCTTGTTGGTGCGTTTGTCGGATTTTTCCGTGTCGTTTATAGTCAGCAGAAAAAGAAAAGGTCAGTATTAATTGAAAAAAGTCAGTATTTTCGAAGGCGTTTGGAGGGGTGGGGGGGGGGGGGGGGGGGGGATGCGACTCATTCCTGACTATATGACCACTTCCTTTCGCAGTTTTCAGCTTGTCTCAGAGGTCGGTTCAACTTTCAACAAAAGCTCCGGGGGCACAGGGGTCTTAGGTTGAAATCTGGGTTTTTGACCTGATAGGGACCTGATAGGGATAGGGAAGAAGAAAATCTAATCGTGAACTGCACAATGCAAATCAAGCGCGCCCGTAAATGCCGCACACTTTTTAACAGCCCTAGCTTCCGTCTACTAGAGAAGGGAATAAATACGATTGTTTTATAGCCGTTTCTGTGGTTGTTGCGAATTTGCCACCTCTCGCAGTCGTGAAAATGGGGAAAGATTGCACTGAGTACAATGCTTGGAAATTTCTGGATTTTGACATTTTGCCTTTCTGACCGAAGCGGTAGTGAAGCTCATGTCCGTCCTGTGTACAAATACAGGCACACGAAAATAATGTCAGATCGCGATAAGGCCCCAGTGCGTCTTGCAGAACAAGTAGCGTCGGCTGCCACAACAAATACAAATATCAGTACCTGGTTAACTCACTATACATTTTAAGCAAACGCTTTTATATATTACATTTTCGTCAGTATACTGATTTTCGTCAATAAACCGAAAAGAACCGAGCAGTTTATGAGTCTACAAATATTTACCGCAATAATTTCCTAAACACATTTTTTTGGGCGCTGTGCTGTCTTGTCGTTTTGCTGTTTTGACGCTGAGCTGTTTCGACGCCGTGCTGTTTTGGCACGTGCTCTTCTGTCGCTGTGCCGTTTTGACGCTGTGCTGTTTTGTCGCGTGCTATTTTGACGCGTGCTGTTTTGTCGCCGTGCTGTTTTGACGCTGTGCTGTTTTGACGCGTGCTGTTTTGACCGTGCTGTTTTGTCGCGTGCTGTTTTGTCGTGTGCTGTTCTGTCATGGTGCCACCCGAGTCACCAAACTCGATCTAAAATGAACAGTAAAAATCGAAGCCTGCAAGTAGCAATCTAAACTTTTCGGCAAAGGTGTATTTCGCAGGTCGGGTTTTCTTGTAAAATTACAAAGGGTATAGCTCTCTTTCTGTAAAAAAATAGGACCAAGAAACTTGCCAGGGTCTACGGCGGGCGGCGACGCAGACGCCTAAGTCCAGTAGCGGAGTGTGTTTGGCGTTCGTATGATAGATGGCGTAAACAGGAGCGTCCGAAGGTGCAGCCGACCAGCGAAAGGAAGCAGACGACACGCAGACGAAATCCGTTGACAGCAAAAACGCCGTGGTTATGCAGACAATTTTGTTTTACTTTACTTTAAGTTTTGTTTTGATTGTCCGCATTTATTTTTTAACCAAAGGTACATTTCAAACAGATTATGTTCATTTTAATAAACCACGGTGGTTGTGAGCCGTCGTGATTAGAGTAACTGTATATGCTCCGCTTGCGGAGCAGAGCACCGCAATGGTGCCATTCTGGAGCCAAACACTGCGGGAAGCCACGGTCGGTGTTTGCAGGGTACGCGAAGGCGCAGACGCGAGGCGGCGTGCTGTGGCGTGCTGCGGTGCGCTGCGTAAGAAAATATAGTGCGACGTGCGGTGACGAGCCGCGCATGCGCCGTCATCGTTCTCCCGTTGTTTCCTGTTTCCCTCTCGATTGCAAAAAATTGCATCCGCAGATCCTGTGAGTCGCGTGTGAAGTGAAGTCGTCAATTCATTGCGGTAAACGACGCAGCGGCTGACGAAACCGCCGTCCCCTCGCTTTCGGACGAGAGCTCGCCGACTCGCCAAGATGACCGGATTTGCCGGTCGCGTATCGCGTATCACTCCGCGAGAGCTGCAGACGCGAGCAACGCAATCGTCGTTCCGTGTCGTCTGCTTCCCATACCTTGGAAACGGATGTCCTAAAACATCGCTCGCGTTATAAGAAAACAGGATTGTATTGTACCCAGTTGACGCGCATAATGTTCAATGACTTAGGAAGCTTTCGGTCCGTTCGATTTTAGTCTAGGATTTATATTTTGCGAAGTTAAAGCGGAAAATATGTTCCCCCGAAACTCGGCGCTCTGGAAGGCCGCTTTCCCGCACGAAGTTCGGATCCAGTTCTGCCCACGTGACTACTCCTCCGCCAATGCGGAGATGGCGGCGAAAGGAAAAGGAACGCAATACTCTGGCTCTGCAAGCAGAGCCTATACAGTTACTCTAGTCGTGATAAGGAGGTAGCGCCATCAATCAAAACGAACGCTAAACACTCCCCGCTACTGGACTTGGTCGTCTCCGTCGCCGCCCGCCGTAGACCCTGGCAAGTTTCTTGGTCCTATTTTTTACAGAAAGAAAGCTACGCTTTGTAATTTTACAAGGAAAAACGGACCTGTGAAGTACACGTTTGACGAAAAGTTTAGATTGCTACGTGCAGGCGTCGATTTTTACGGTCCATTTTAGATTGAGCCTGGTGACATGGGTCATCCTATATATACCGGGTGTTTCAGCGTAGACAAAAAAAAAAAAAAAACCTACCATGGGGACGTTGACAAAAAACATAAATATACTTTTTAAGGAACAAACTGCCGGACACGGCGGACTTCAGAAATTAAAAAAAACAACAAAAAAAAAAACATAATCACTAGCTAAATAATTAACTCGAAATTTACTAAACAACTTTTTCATTTGTTAAAATAACTGTGTATCCCATTAGAAACTTGCTGGCCGTCATCGAAAACCTCTAAATCCGTAAATCAGCCAATTTTAGGAGACCTTAAAACACGTGTGAAGTGTATAGGAGTGCGATAAAGTTAACACTTGCGCAGCAGGCAGAAGGCTGGCAACGCGAAATCGCGATGAAAAAATATAATCTGCCTTTTCGCGTCGCCAGCCTTGTGTGTGCTGCATGAATGGAAACTTGAGTGCAACCCCACGCTTCACACGTGCTTTAAGTCTTCTTAAAACTGACTTATTTAGGGGTCTTCAATGACGCTCAGTAAGTTTCTAATTGGAAACATTAGTATAGTTTCACTAATTTGGAAGCTAATTAGTAAGGTTTTGTTAATTATTGAGCTTATCAGTATGCTTCTTGGAATCCCTTCCGTCCGCCGTGGCTGGAAGTTTGTTCATAAAGAGAGTTACTTTTTTTTCTGAGCCACCCTATGGATATAGGAACTTTATTTTTAATCTTCGTTAAAGCTTTTGATATGTTTTTCACTAGAAAGTTATCTGAAACTAAAAACATAAAAAACCAATATGCAACATATCTTTCTATTACCTTTTTGTATATTGTAACACTATTTTTTTTTTGTGACAGGCCGGTCATTTTTTGATAATGATAATAAGAATTTTTTTTCATTTTTCAACAAAAGCAATGTTTCTGTAGAAAATGGAAAAGAGCTGTGAAATACAATCTAACTTCCCCCAAGCCCCCAACATAAAACAAAACAGGCCACCTGTATTTGTTTTTTTTGTTTTTTTTGTTTTTTCGTATGGCACGTGTCTATCTCGTTTTTATCGCGCTTTCTTCTCGACAGATCTTCACCACTCAAGGGGAAGTCGTATATTTCACATAGCGGTAGTACAAAAGTATTTGATCATCAAATATTCTTTTTTTCCCTTGCCCTCACGCGCGTGTACAGGATGATGTCTGGGAAAGTATCTCTTCTGTCGTGCCATGCTGCTCGCATTCCAATGCTTCGCTAGTCATTGACCTTTCTAACTGCAATTGATCCATAATTTATACACGCAATACGTGTGACGAAAAACAATTGTCGAGTTTATAATGTAAGACTTCATGAAAATGTATGAAGAGGTTAAAAGCCAACCGTGGCAAGAATCACTTATCTGAATAGCGGTTTTTGCAGAATTACAAGAGCCTGATAATCCCCAGGTTGACTTAATTGTCGACTTGGTTTTGTTTTCCCCACATTTTCTGCTTATCTTTTTAATACGAATAAAATATCCCACGTACTTCGAGAAAATGGCAATGAATAAAGTGAAAGTAGCATGTTTTATCAGGTCAATTCATTTTCCATTGATCTCTTATTTAAGAAAGAAGGCTAGCTATGTCCAACCCATGGCGTTGAGGTGAGCACGACATGAAATTGTAAAGTAAACGTATATTATACTATTTTCTTATGGCGTGGTATGTAATTATAGCAAAAGAATGTCATTCTTTAATATTGGTTAGCTTGTTCTTTTCCATTTTCTTTTTGGTTAAGTGATGTTCTCATGTTCTTGTGACAGCAATATTTATAAATACTCTACATAAGCAAACCTCCATTGAAAAAGGTAGTACCTTTCTCCGGTTAAATTTAGGATCTAGTTTCTGGACTAAACTGCATAACTGAGTTGAATTTCCTAGGCAAACGTAATGGGCATCCAGTAAAATTATGACCAACATTCTCCTTTACCTTTAATTGAGATACTGTGATCGCTCGAGTTAAGGCAACTAAATGGGTGTATAGTTATCATGAAGCACTCAAAGGCTAGCCCTAAAGAACTGTTATACACACGACATACTTGCACCTCACTAGGAGAATCGACATCCGTACGTACAAAAATGGAACTACAAATATTTTTTTCTGGTCATGGATGAAAGCCGGGTACAAGTATGGACTGAAGTACAACACGATGACAGCTTTCCTTTGTGTTGTTCAGCCTTTCATCCGAATAACACAAACAAGAACACTTGAAAGATTTCAGCTCTGTTCTTTATCTGTTCCTTTTATACCTTCTTCGCGAACAATGTTACAAGTTGTTTCATTTACCTCTTCTCTTTTGATTCTTGATGACACAAACATGGATGTGTTGCCTCAGGGCAGCGTAGCGCTTGGCATAAATATACAGGGTAGGCCAACCTATAAGCCGAGGAACTAAGAGAGAGGAGGATACGAGAGAGCGCGGGGGCGTCAGAGCGCCGAGCTCAGGCTGGGATGATTAGTGGGTCGACCGAAAGCTAACAACTGCCTTTGTCTCCACTGCCCTCGCCGAACGCGATCGAATGTGAGAGCCCAACGACGGACGACGGATTTCGCGTTCTAACGCGTTCGGCGATTGCAGTGGAGACAAAGGCAGCTAGCTTTAGGTCTACCCCCTAATCAGTCCAACCAGAGCTCCGCGTTCTGACGCCCCCTCTAGTCTCCTCCTCTCCCTCAGTTTCTCGTCGCATTACATGGGGGACATGACACACTCACCGGGCCTGATCGAGAAAACCTTTACGACATTATTTTAGGGCGCAAAAGAAACCGCGCACTGAAGTACACTGAATCACCGCCGGAATGTTGCCAAAAAGGTGAAGGTTAGGAAGGGAGCTTCAGTTCAGTAGCTTACTTAAATGAAACGTTCGAAGACACTTTCTAAAATTTTGAGCCGCGGGAGAGCGCCTTCTATCGGAGACAGTCACAGGCTGGCTGTTTGACATAGCAGCTCGTAAGTGGTTACAGCTTTCAGTTTCTTAAGCGAAATATACAGTTACCTTATATATATTTAATCGCTGACAGCTTAAGACAAAGAGAAAGAGAGAGAGAAAAAAAGATTCAGAGAGAACGTCTAATTCCAATTATGTCCGGGATGAGTAAAGAAAACACCAACATACTTTTCTTTTCTTTTTTTTTAAGCCACAAATGAGACGCGTTTTTTTTTTCCGCGAAAAAAAATCGCGCAATGTTTACGCCGTTAGAAGCAATTCAGGGTAATGTCACGACCCCGCGTCTAAGCCCCACCAACAGATCAGTAACCCCGCCCGCTATTACTGGATTGGCTTGGTTGCTCGGCCGTACACGCTCACAAGCCTAGTAGTGTCTCCCTTTCCCGACATCCGGTGCGTCTTGTCTGGCGTCTGACACCGCCTTCTAGTCGTGCGAGCAGACGCGCGGCCGCCTCCGCCATCGTCTGCTATCCCACAACTTTTCTATCGTAGTGTGCAATACCAGTAAGACCATGGTGCCGGGATCGTGTCTCCGACTGATGTGTTTAGCGTCCCATCAAGCGCTTACATCAAAACGGGTGCCGAAGTGGCAACGAATGACGTCACAGAAGCTGCAGTATCATGCTGTCGGATGTCGCGATCCTGGTGGTTGGTCGTAGAAATGCTGGCAAGAAGCACGAGCGAATGCGAGTCGCGGCGTCCCAACCATAGAATTATTACAATAAACGCTAGAGGTTCAGGTGGCGCTAGTGTGCTGTTGCATTTTGAAGCAGACAGCAAGCCGTCAGAAATTGACTTCCGGTAATGCATTTCTATGGGAAAAAGCGAGCGCATTTTCTCTCTGCGCTGGATTATAAGAGCGAATATCACGAATAATTTTTATGTACCAGGCACATTGGAACATTTCTTAGTCACGCCGACGAAATAATTGGTCAGTTACAGCATTTTAGACGAAATTCGTGGCACGAGAAACGGTGCTAAAACCGCTTCGTAAGTGTATCTATGTGCAGTGTCGGACACTGTTAGCGCGAACACGGCGTCGACGCTTTCCAGCATGGGGGATTGTAACGAACGACCTTCGCTGCCGCACCTGGACGCGGAGCGCCACCCCCTTCTCCAACATTCCCGAGGACATGACTCTCGCTGACAACCTCGAGCCACGATTATCTGCCCCGCTGCCAGGGTGAACATCCGTACCGTCGACAAAAGAGGCAGACAAGCTGTCGTCGATACCGGCTCAAGTAAGGTGCTGAAAAGGCAAGGCGATCTCCTCGAGGCGCCCAAGCAGGAACCAACGGCCACGGTGATCCCGGCTAAGCCGGAAGAGGGAGATAAGCCGTGAACGAGAACTGCCCAGTTATCGGCGTCCAAGGTCCTTTCCGTCCCGACTAAGGAGGGGGACCGTATCCTCCGGGCGTTCGTGCTTTTTTGGAGTAAACAAAACGATTAACCCGTGTGTGCGTTTGTGCGTGCTCATAAGCGGTGCTTGGACATTTGGGGATGCCTTCTCGGTGTCACCTCGACCTAGAATCCAGGGAGCAGGGCCAAATCTCAAGCGTCCCTGAGGAAACGGCTGCCACTACAAGCCTTGAGGAACCGGCGGAGTAATTATCCTCTGTGTGTGTATGTGTGTGCTAGTGGGCGGAGCCTGACCATTTGGGGAACGACGTCCTGGCCTAGGGACGTAGGGAAAGGGGACCTTATAAAAAGAGCGGTTTTACGCGCTCTCTTCGTGTTCTCATGTTGTTCTCTTGCCGAACGGCACACTGTACATAGCATGTAAATAACAGTTTGAGACGAGACACCCTGGCTCGCTACCAACTCTGCCCGATGTCCTGGGCGACGCATGGCTCCAGCGGAGATCGAGCACCTGGACAAGCCCCGAGTCTTTACAACTGGATGGCAGACGGTGGGATCGACAGCTACGACCATTGAGCGGCAGCAACAACGGATCTCATGGGCCGTGAGCCGAGTCTGGTGAGTGACGGCATCTTTTCTCTGTCGCCAGGCCTGTAAAATCGAGGTGTATTTTGCAGGGGCGTAAGGAACTACCGAAAAGGCATTTTTTTTGTTAAAGTTGTTGTTTGTCGGTAGTGCAGAGTTTTGCCACCCAGATAGGTACAAGACATGGATCTGCAGCGTTTGCTAAAGTGTCAGTTGCTCGACTTGTGTGAGGAGCTCGGGGTAGACGCTAACACACCAATGAAAAAAATGGAGCTTGTTAAAGCTATCCAGGAAGAAAATCTTGACAACGAGGAAATCGAAGAGATGTGGGAAAAAATCAAAACAAAAAAAAAAGGAGACGAAGCAAAATTTAAGGAGTTAGAATTAGAAAAACTTCGTCTCGAGGTCGAGCTAAGGAAAACGAGCGGAGGACGGGAAACGGAGGTAGAAGGCACCCGAAGTCTCTACATGACGAAGCTTATTCAGGCTTTCAAGGTGGGAAAAGATATGGGCCTCTACCTGGTAAACTTCGAGAGAGCTTGCGAGAGGGCCCGTTTCAATCGGGTCACTTGGGCCAGAAGGTTGCTGAGTGTTCTGCCATGCGAGGCAGCCGGGGTAATCGCGAGGTTATCCGCGGACGACTCGGACGACTATGAGCGCGTGAAGAGCTGCCTGCTCAAGAAGTACCGGTTGTCGGCAGAAGCGTTCAGACAGAAGTTCAGGGACGTGACCAAAAAGTCGGAAGCCAGTTATGCGGAGTTCGCATACGAACTTCGGTCGTACCTTGTCGAGTGGATGAAGGTCGCCGAGTCGTATGACGACAAGGAGAAAATACTGGAGACGGTCGCGCTCGAACAGTTCTATAAGACTCTCCCTGAAAGCATGCGAACCTGGATTCAAGATAAGTCAGGAGTAGACTCTGTTTATCGAGCCGCAGACCTAGCGGATGAGTACAGTTCCCGTCGAGGCGGAAAAGAGGGAATGAGGAGAGCCTTTGAGAAGGAAAGCGGGGATGAGCGGAGAAAAGGGGGCTGGAAAAGACCAGAGTCGCGAAAGGAGGAAGACAAGGAGGAGAATATCTCCTCGACCTCCCGGGGCAACGGGCCAGACGGTCAGCAAAAGAAGAAACCCTTTGAGGCTAGGAGGCCGATAAGGTGCTTCAATTGCCACGAAACTGGGCACATAGCCGCGGGATGTCAAAAACCAAAGGTGGTTTTCGCCTTCGCGAGTAAGTGCGAGGAGAATGATGAGCTCCTGGGTCCGTATCTTTTCGACATGACAGTGAACGGAAAGTCGTGCCGCGTGTTGCACGACAGTGGGGCTACCATTGACCTAATTCACCCGTCGTACGTTAACGAGACCCATTACAATGGGAAGTGTAGCTGGATCAAGTCGGTGCTGGACGAGGGGAGCGTGTGTCTCCCCGTGGCCGATGTTCTGATTTCTGGACCATTCGGAGAGGTGCGTACTGAGGCGGCTGTTTCAGACAAACTGCCGCCACAGTACCCCTACCTATTTTCGAACCGAACAGACAGGATCCTGAAGGAACAGGGCAAGAGCCTCGGGGAGGGACTCGTTCAAGCGCTCACGAGGGCTAAAGCTCGCGAGATTTCCACGCGGCTCAGTTATGACGAGGCTAGTCCAGAGAAACCGAAAGATCCGCCGACGGGGGTCTCGGAGCAATCCAGTTCCGGGGAAGCAGAGAAAGACCGGGGGAGTGAGGAAAACGTCGCGGTCGAAAAAGAAACTCGCCAGAAACAGCTAACCGAACTGGACGAGTTAATCTTGCCCCCGACATCGGGAAACTTTGAGAAACTCGTGTCCGTAACAAAGGAAGTTCTTATCAAGGAGCAAAGGGCTGATCCTAGTCTAGATAAGATTTGGGAAACTTCCAAGGAGGGCGTGGCCAGGAAAAACGTTACATTTCCTGTCCGAGATGGTGTGCTGTACCGACACTACCGAGATCGGTCGGGTCGCACGTTTGATCAGCTGGTAGTGCCGGAGAAATATCGAGCGGATGTGTTGCGTCTGTGCCACGGAGCGGGATGGTCCGGCCACTTGGGCAACAAAAAGACGAAAGATCGGCTCCTCACGGAATTCTACTGGCCGGGATGCTTCCGAGATGCCGAGTCTCGGGTGCGGGCATGCGATGTCTGTCAGAGGGTGGGCAAACCCAATGAAAATTGCAAAGCGCCCCTGAGACTTGTGCCCATAATCTCGGAGCCATTCAGGCGGGTGGTCATTGATGTGGTGGGTCCTCTTCCGTCTACTAAGGCTGGGTACCGCTATGCTCTAACGGTCATGTGCGCGGCTACCAAGTTCCCGGAAGCGGTCCCGATGAAGGAACAGAGTTCGGTGGAGGTGGTGAACGCACTTCTGTCAATTTTCGCCAGGGTAGGCTTCCCCCAAGAGGTCCAGAGCGACCAAGGGAGCGTTTTCACAAGCGCTTTGACTACTGACTTCCTCGATAAGTGCGGTATAAAGGTTATACACAGTTCGGTATACCACCCGCAGTCCAACAGTGTTGAGAGGTGTCACTCAGTAATGAAACGGGTCCTGAGGGCGCTAACTTATGAGAGTGGGAACGAATGGGACGCCTGCCTGCCGGCAATGTTGTTTGCGCTGCGCTCCGTGACTCACGAGGCAACCGGCTTCAGCCCGGCCGAACTAGTGTATGGACGGTGTTTGCGGACTCCACTGCGGCTGCTCCGCGAAACTTGGGAGACCAAGGGATCCGATCCGAGCGTGGTAGAGTACATTCTTGATCTGCTAGAGCGATTCCGAAGCACAAGAGAGATGGCGGAGGTTAATATGCGCGAGGCCCAGATCAGAGCGAAACGGTATTATGACCGAAACGCCCGTGTCCGGGAGTACCGGGCGGGCGATCAAGTCCTCTTGCTTCGTCCCTCACGCCAAAATAAGCTACAGGTGCAGTGGGAGGGACCTTTCAAAGTCGCTCAAAAGCTGTCGGATACTAACTATGCCATCGAAACCAGAGGCAAGAGAAAGGAAATACGAATCTATCACTGCAATCTGATGAAGCGTTACGTGAGCGAAACGGAAATGGTGAACTTAACACTAAACGCCCCAGAGGAAGTTCACACTGATATTCCGCTACTCTGGGAGGCTGGAGCGCCGGTCGGAGTAGATGAAGTCATGGCTCAGGCGGTTCGTTCGGAGGATCTTTCGGTATCACAGCGGGCTGAATTGAGAGCTCTTCTGGAAAAGTACGAGAACTTGTTCTCAATGTCACCCGGACGAACCTCCCTTGCCACGCATGACATTGAGCTAACATCAGACGTCGCGGTACGATCCCGTCCCTATCGCATGTCACCAAGGCAGCAGGCTATATTAAAAGACGAGGTGGAGCGCATGCTGCACTTAGGAGTAATCGTTCCGTGTGAAAGTGAATACTCTTCTCCTATGATCATCGTAGAGGCTGCGGGAAGGGACCCCCGACCATGCATTGATTATCGCAAGCTCAATGCAATCACCAGAGACCAGGCTTACCCGATTCCCAACGTAGAGGAAAGAGTTGAGACGGTTAGTGGGGCTAGATATGTCTCGACGTTAGACCTAGTACGCGGATACTGGCAGGTCCCGATGACGGAACGAGCTAGCCATTACGCAGCCTTCGTGACTCCCGCGGGCACATTCCGCCCGTTGGTTTCGAGCTTCGGTCTTAAAAACGCTCCGTTCTGTTTCTCGCGAATGATGGACAGAATTTTGCGTGGGGCTGAAAGCTACGCGCTACCGTATCTAGATGACATCGCCATTGTTTCGCCAACTTGGGCAGATCACATGAACCACCTTTCTGACGTATTTGAAAAGCTGAGGAGCGCGGGTTTAACTGCGAAACCAAGTAAGTGTCAGCTGGCGAGAGGCGAGGTTAGATACCTCGGCCATATCGTGGGTCAGGGGCTGAGAAGGCCCGACGAACTCAAGGTCGAGGCCGTTAGAGACTTCCCGCGACCTGAGAAAAAAACTGGCATAAGGGCTTTCTTGGGGCTGACGGGGTATTACCAACGCTATATCCCTCAGTACTCAGAAAAGGCTAGCCCCCTAACAGATGCGCTGCGGAAGACCGAGCCCGATAAGAATCGGTGGGACGACAAAAAAGAACAGGCCTTCCAGGGGTTGAAAAATTCACTCTGCTGTTCCCCCATACTTCGGGCCCCAGATTATAGTCGCTCCTTTATAGTTCAGTGCGATGCGAGCAATCGCGGCTTGGGGGTGATTTTATGTCAGGAGGTTGATGAGGGAGAGGAGCACCCCGT
The DNA here is from genome assembly GCA_013358835.2 of Ixodes persulcatus. NCBI lineage: Eukaryota > Metazoa > Arthropoda > Arachnida > Ixodida > Ixodidae > Ixodes > Ixodes persulcatus. The sequence continues at coordinate 183,843 of JABSTQ010010123.1, forward strand.
GCTGTACGCCAGCCGGAAACTCAGCAGCCGAGAGGAGGCTTACAGTGCCTCGGAAAAGTAATGCGCCGGCTTAATTTGGGCAACTCAAAAGCTCTCATGTTACCTGTACGGAGCTCCGTTCGTTTTCGTCACCGACCACTGCCCCTTGACTTGGCTAACTCAAATGTCGACAAAGAATGCCCGACTTCTGCGGTGGAGTTTGGCTTTGCAAGAATTAACCTTTACGGTTAAGTACAAGAAGGGGGCGGCTAACTCGAACGTAGACGGACTTAGCAGGTCGTTTTGAGATTATTTGTTCTGGATGTTGCCTTACGAGTTGGGCCAAAATTTAAGAGTTTCATTGCGTTTTCTTTTATTTTTTTTAATCTTCACACGTGTCAGCAATTTCGCTTTGTGCAATGTTGCCCTATGGCGGGCTTTTCTTGGTGGTGTTAATGACAAGGGGATAGGTTTATTGCCGCAGAAAAGGGCCTGGCGGTTGGAGAGAGGGTGTTGCCGCTCGCTGGATTTGGTTGTAGCGGTTCGTGTTTCTGTTGATGTGTTGGCTGCTCACGACGATCTCGAAGCTGATCTCTCTAGGAAAGCAGCTGATACTCCTCCCCTTCCGAGATCTGCCTTTGCGTGGAGGAGCTGTAACGAACGACCTTCGCGGCCGCACCTGGACGCGGAGCGCCACCCCCTTCTCCAACATTCCCGAGGACATGACTCTCGCTGACAACCTCGAGCCACGATTATCTGCCCCGCTGCCAGGGTGAACATCCGTACCGTCGACAAAAGAGGCAGACAAGCTATCGTCGATACCGGCTCAAGTAAGGTGCTGAAAAGGCAAGGCGATCTCCTCGAGGCGCCCAAGCAGGAACCAACGGCCACGGTGATCCCGGCTAAGCCGGAAGAGGGAGATAAGCCGTGAACGAGAACTGCCCAGTTATCGGCGTCCAAGGTCCTTTCCGTCCCGACTAAGGAGGGGGACCGTATCCTCCGGGCGTTCGTGCTTTTTTGGAGTAAACAAAACGATTAACCCGTGTGTGCGTTTGTGCGTGCTCATAAGCGGTGCCTGGACGTTTGGGGATGCCTTCTCGGTGTCACCTCGACCTAGAATCCAGGGAGCAGGGCCAAATCTCAAGCGTCCCTGAGGAAACGGCTGCCACTACAAGCCTTGAGGAACCGGCGGAGTAATTATCCTCTGTGTGTGTATGTGTGTGCTAGTGGGCGGAGCCTGACCATTTGGGGAACGACGTCCTGGCCTAGGGACGTAGTGAAAGGGGACCTTATAAAAAGAGCGGTTTTACGCGCTCTCTTCGTGTTCTCATGTTGTTCTCTTGCCGAACGGCAGACTGTACATAGTATGTAAATAAACAGTTTGAGACGAGACACCCTGGCTCGCTACCAACACTGCCCGATGTCCTGGGCGACGCATGGCTCCAGCGGAGATCGAGCACCTGGACAATCCCCGAGTCTTTACAGGATGTATACGTGCCAAACGAACGAAAAACATGTGGAAAACCAAGAGAAACTGCAAGAACTACGCAGTAACACTGGATAAGAAACTCCTTGTGCATGCAGACGATCAAAATAAATTTAAAACCACGTAATATAGTCAGATTTGCAATAAACAAGTACTGCTTTATTCTTTCTGCTCATGAATATGTGCGAATATGCTTGTTTTGGGTTCAAATCAACACCCGCACGCTCTAAATCTTTGCAAATAGGGAGAAGCCAGAGAGCAGGTGCCCGATAAAAACTTTCTGACATAGGTAATAATAGAAAGACACACCTTCCGTAGCGCACGTGCTTTATTTTTTGCGTTCGAATGTTTTTTTTTTAACCGATCGTAAAGATGCACGACGGACTCATTTTCATCCAATGGCAGGACGGGCATATTAGCAATATATAAACACCACCGAAATGCTGGCGAGCCTTGAACACACTCACATTCCTTTCGATCGTTAGTTTGCTTAGAATCGTCGCTCGTTTTTACATTCCTTCCATGCAACAGAGGTTTGGGCCTGAAATAGAGCAAAGTTTAACATCGTTCAGTGGTAAAGAAAAATGCTGTAACTAAAGCAATTACACTTTCACAATGCCAATAAAGGTACATACTATCCAGTACAACCGAAATAACAAAAGTTATTCATGTTATTTTCCTGCGAAGAGACAAAATTCACGTTTAAATGCAATTAAATGCAAATGGGCAAGCGAGCTGGACAAGAATGATGAAAATAATCCCTGGAGAAGGGGAACAAGAGGGACAAAGGACAAACACAAATCTCCAAACACAGCTAGCTGTTTTTGGAGATTTGTGTTTGTCCTTTGTCCCTCTTGTTCCCCTTCTCCAGGGATTATTTTCAACAAAATTCACGCGCGTTTTCCCTTAGGAATACACAGAGAGACTGGAAATGTAGACTGCACGCTGTCTGCTTCAATTTGCAACCGGAAGTCCCGTAGACACTAGTGCCAGCTGAGCCTCTAGCGTTTATTGTAATAACTCTATAGAGTTATTATAACAAACGCTATAAAGTTATTACAATAAACTCTAGAGGCTCAGCTGGCACTAGTGTCTACGGGACTTCTTCAGCAGCCAGAAGTTGAGACCATATATATGGTCCCAACTTCTGGCTGCTCAAGCTTCCCTGGGCTTTCAATCTGGAGAGCGACCTGCAGCGGAACACACGTTTGCCACATCTACCACCGCTGCTGTGACGCCGCCAGGATCGCGGGCGGCCGGCGACAGCATGACACTCCTATGACGTCACCAGGCGGAAATCGACAGTCCACTTTTTTTAACGATGTAAACACAGCAGTCGGAGAAGTGATCCAGACACCATAATTAGACGCGCACATAAAAACTGCGTCGGCGTCCATTTTCGCCTTCGTTCGTCTACTATCGTATTTACTCGAGTAATAGCCGCACTGTTTATGAAAAAAACCTGAGGGTTCTCTTTTCCGTGGAGCACGAAGATTGCCAATCACCACGATCGACAACATGATTCCACCTTTTTATAGGTCAGAGATAACGTCTTCGTGCGAAGACACCATCTGTGAGGATTGCATTTGTATGAAGAAACGCATTCTCGATCTGGTTATTCGCTATTTTATTTATGCGCAACGTAATGATTGGCTGCATATGTGTTCTGGGGGAAAGTATGCGCGAGGGCCTCGTTCATAAATAGTGCGGCTATTACTCGGGTAAATACGGTATTCCGCCCCCGTCTAAAAACTAAGTTGCGAGTGTTAGTGTTCGTGTGTTCGTGTGTGTTTGTTTGTGTGTATTTGCGTTGACGTGTTCGCGTGTGCGCACGCGCGTGCGTGCGCGCACGCGCGTGCGTGCGTGTGTGTGTGTGTGTGTGTGTGTGTGTGTGTGTGTGTGTGCGTGTGTGTGTGTGTGCATGTGTGTGTGCGTGTGCGCGCGCGCGCGTGTGTATATGTGTGTGCAGGCACGTATCCAGGGGGGGGCCCATAGCGCCCGGCCCCCCCCCCCCCCCTCCGAAATCTTCCATTTTACTGGGACCTCCTCTCTCCCCTCCCCCTCATACAGCATTTTGTCATGGGCGGGCCCCCCCCCCCCCCCCCGAAACAAAATCCTGGCTACGTGCCTGTGTGTGTGTGTGCGTGCGTGTGTGTGTGTGCATGTGTGTGTGTGTGTGTGTGCGCGCGCGCGTGTGTATGTGTGTGTGCATATGTGTCTCGACAGTTGACAGGTTGTTTTTAAGTTTATAGTTCGGAGCATACAGTTGAGTGTTCGTGTTCCGAACTGAAACCGATAGAAGCTGTTCCCATTACTGAATATTCTGACCTTTTCCCAGTTGTGCGCTCGCCCCTCACCACATATACACGAACACTCACTATATTGCTGCGGTGAGCGACCGTACTTTACCTCCCACTTGTTTAGTGTTTGGCCTAAATAAAAGGGCATGATATTATTAGCCTGTCCTTTGTTAATCTTCATGTTTAGAAAATATGCGTCCGCTTAAAATGGGTTTCACAAAACACAGAGAAAAAAATAAAATTGAAATTTTCTTTTTTCGGTGCGCATTTTCTGGACAGAGTGGCGTGGACGCCCAGGGAGATCTCACAACTGCAGTCATGTTTCCAGCGATGCCAAGTGTATCTCGAAGAATGATCGCTTATTATAGAAATACGATAAAACAGAATACGATAAAACAAAATACGATAAAATGACTTCCACCGCATTCCGACACGAAGAGTTCTTTGTTCAAAGGTAAGCAGACGGCTCATAGGAAACCATCCAGATGCTTTTTTTATGTTTATTTACGCTCGATTCTATGGTGTAAAATGAATGCGCAAATTGAGGGTGCGATGCGGTTCGGATGTGAATAAAAAGTCTCACGGACGCTGATCGGATGCGGATACGATCATGAGGAAGCATTGCGGATGCTGTTCGGATGCTGATACAAAGTCTGCGGATGCGGATCGGATACGGTTGATCAAACTGTTATCCGCGCAGGAGCAATAGCCAATGACAGCTTAAAGAACTTTGGGCGTGATTCTGTTCAAACCCCTTTCTTTCGTTCCATGGCGTCCTTTCCGGTTAGTGTCGCACTCTCATTTGTTTCGAAGCGATAATAAGATGCTTGGAAGTCGACACGCCCCCGGCGCTTCTCAAGTTGTCGGTGACCAGAGTGCGGTTGAACATGTTCATTTGGAGCGCGAACATAAGCGGTAAAAATTGATACCCATCAATAACCTTAGGAAGTAATACTAAATATAACGCCACTGTCGTGTTCGCGCTCTTACAATGTCGTGCAATGTATTCCAGAGAAGTGAGCGCACAAGAACACGCCGATACGACGCTCACCCCGGTCAAAAACTGGCAAGAGGTAAGCGCGGGATTTCGCTTCACGCGCTGAGAGCTCTGTTGTCTGCTCAAACACTCGGCCAACTAACCCACGTTGGCGGCTTGAGTCGTGTTACGAGAGACTGACGCTTGCCACGGTTGTATTCCAATAAACGAAGAAGCAAAAAGGGGAGTAGAGAACGGGTAGCCGCCTCGCTGGCTCTGAGGCGAGAGCACTGGCCTACGGATCCCCATGTGGCGGGTTCGAATCCCGACCGAGGTGCCCGCAATCAGACGGAGGCTTATTGTGGAGGAGGCGCCGTGTAACCGAGCTTTCGGTTGCACGTCAAAAGATCTCCAGGTGGTCCAAATTAATCCTCAGTCCTCCGCTGGGGCGTGCCAGATGCCCGTCGTTGGTTTGGCACGTAAAACCCCCAAATTTGACTTTGCACAGAACGGGTAACGCACGAAACCGCTTGCCTTCATTTTTTACGACAAAACTGTTTGGAGGCCATTGCCGGAAAGCAAGCTATTCAAGCTGGATTTCTTCGAACCCTGTGACCCACTTCTTTCGCTATTCCCTAAACGTGCTGTACTGCCAGAAGCTAATAAGTGGTAAGTAACGTCGCCTTTCAGAATTTATTTATTTATTTATTTATATATATTTATGTATATATATATTCTAAGAAAGACAAAGTAGATATAAAAAAGCACTGGCTTTACTGGCCAAGCCCTGGGGCAATTCTGCCCCGCGAGCTTTAGCTTGCTCCACACACCGCCCGTACAGGCGGTGCGTTGTTGTGGATGGTAATGATAGTGTGGATGTTGATGGTGATGAAGTTGCGCTGTTACAATATCCTCCCCGTAGAGGAAGATGGAGGCCTCCTGGCCGACCTTTAGGTTGGTAATGAAGTTGCGCCATGGTCGGAGCGCTGGACGAAGGGCTTCATGCGGGATACATGAACGCTTTGTAGCGCCCGGCAGCGCCGATCGGTTGACGACTTTAGCGGGATCACGGAGTAATTGACTGGGGATGTTTGATGAAGGACAGTACATGGTCCAAGATATTTGTGGAGAAGTTTCTCGGAGAGTCCTGGCGTGCGCACGGGCTTCCAAACCAAGATGAGGTCACCTGAATGGTATATTACGAAAGTGCGATCTTAGTCGTAACGCTGCTTTTGTTGTTGTCGCTTGTCATTAGTGCGAAGGCGAGCAAGTTGACAGCATTCTTCGGCTCGGCAAACTGTTTGTGATACGAAGGAGTTTTGAAAGTTGCTGTCAGTGTACGGAAAAAGGCTGTCTGTGGTGCAGGACACTTCCCGACCGTAAACGAGAAAGAACGGAGAGAATCCCGTGGTCGATTGGATAGAAGTGTTTTAGGCGAAGCTGAGGAAGGGAAGAATGAAGTGCCAATTCTTATGGTCGTTGGAGATATACATGCTAAGCATTTGCGATAGGGTTCGATTGAACCGTTCCGTAAGACCGTTTGTTTGCGGGTGGTACGTGGATGTGAATTGGGGAATAACGCTAGAAGCAGCGAGAACCTCTTTTACAAGAGCAGACAGAGACGTGGTTCCACGGTCGCTGAGGAGAAATCGAGGCGCCTCATGGCGTAAAACAATGTTGGTAAGAAAAAACTGTGCGATTTCTTGTGCATTACCTGAGATGAGAGGGGCCATCTCTACATACCTCGTAAGGTGGTCTATGGCTACCACGATCCACCGGTGGACAGCAGGACTCTTCGGTAGTGGTCCGTAGAGGTCGATACCGACTCGGTCGAAAGGCCTCTCGGGACAAGGCAGGGGCATCAACTGTCGATCTGACGCGTGTCGCGAAGGTTTGCGGTGTTGGCAAGGAACGCACGATTGCACATACTTCTCGGTCGTCTGATGCATGCCTGGCCAGAAATAACGGGACCGGAGGTGGCTGTAGGTCTTGTAAGTGCCCAGGTGACCCGCTGTGGGATGGTCATGGAAAGTTGCGAGGACGGTAGCTCGTAACTGTCTCGGGATTACAAGTAGGTGCCGCGCGCCGTCAGGGAGGTATCTGCGTTTGTGGAGACCATTGAGGAGGACGAAGTTGAGTATTTTTCGGCGGAACTTGGTGTCTTGAACTGGGCTAATGATGGTACGAATTATCTTAGCACTCCAAGGATCTTCTGTTTGCGCAGAGATGAGATTTGTTGGTGTTAGGGAACTGACGCTAGGCAAATCGTCGTCGATGTTGTCGATGCGGGAACTCAGTGGAAGAGGGCAACGAGACAGTCCGTCGGCATCCAAGTGTTTCTTTCCACTTTTGTGAACAATGGTGAACTGATATTCTTGTAGGCAGAGGATCCATCTGGCTAGACGTCCAGATAAGTTTTTCATTGAGGATAGCCAACATAGGGCGTGATGGTCCGTGACAATCGTGAACGGACGACCGTACAAATAGTCTAAATCGTCCGATGGCCCATACTATTGCCAAGCACTCTTGTTCGGTCACAGTGTAATTTTTCTCAGGTCTGGTTAGGGTACGACTCGCGTAAGCGAGGACGTGAGAGTCACGGCTGGAGGGATGTTTATGCAGGAGTACAGCACCCAACCCGGTTCCACTGGCATATCCGTGTGAAGTTCAGTGGCTGCGTTATCGTTGAAATGACTCAGTACCGGATCAGAAGTCAACGCGTTTCGGAGGGCGTTGAAGGACAATTGGCAATCGGTAGTCCATTTATATGGGACACGGGTGGAAGGAAGATTATATAATAGAGAAGCAATATGTGCAAAGCCACGGATAAAACGACGGAAATAAGAACATAGACCCAAAAAGCTTTTAAGCTGCTTTGTGTTTGCAGGGAGGGGGAACGAAGAGACTGCTCTAATTTTTTCAGGGTCGGGTCTAATGCCTTCGTGGAAAATTAAGATGTCCTAGAACCCTAGTGGCTATAGAAACCACCATAGACTGCGGAACTACGATGTCCAAACTTGTTTCGTATACTGCTAACACGTCAGTACCAAAAGGGCCAAAAGTTGCCGTACAAGAAGGCACGGCAATACCCTTTTTCCAGATAATGTCAGGCGCAGATTCTACGAGAGCCTCTCCAGTGTAGGCGTATTCGGGTGCAATGGGCATAATCACAGACATTCTTGCTGGCACTAGGGTGTCTCTGGTTATAGTGCAACGTTGACTTGACCTTGTGTTAGATGGTTCGACAAAACTCTCAGTTTCTAATGACAGCTCGGACGTGGCACAGTCTATAAAAGCATTGTTTGCGGCAAGAAAATCACAGCCAAGAATAATATCAGGACTGCACGAAGGCAAAATAGTAAATTGAACGTGATGGTGCTTGCCCTGAATATTGTTACGAGCTGTGCACATTGCTGAAGGGGAAATTATTCGTCCCGATGCACTTTTTAAGTGAATGCCAGTATATGGTGTAGGTATGTTCTTGAGTTTGCGGCAAATATTTTGCCTCATGACTGAAACTGCGGCTCCCGTGTCAATTAACGCCCTTAGAGAACGACCCTCTACTTCAATATCGATTATATTTTGCGGTGGCGTAGGAGGACTTGAAACGATGGAAGCGGTCGCAGTTGTGCCTCCGGGAACTGCGCTTACCAGTTTCCCCCAGAGCGTCGGGGGTCTCCGTTATGAGCAGGAATCATAGGAGACAGAGATCTCCCTCGGGGAGATGGTGATCTACGAGTAGTGGGTCGTGACGTGTTCGGCTGGGGACGCTCGTCCAATCCCGGGGACGGTGAGCGAAGCTCTGGACGTGAATGAAAAGTGCGGCGAGGAGCCCAGTGCGATGAGGTGAAGTGATCGCTGGGTGCCTGCTCTTGGCGGCGCCGCGGGCAGTTCCGCTGGACGTGCCCGGGGATGCCGCAGTGGTAGCAGACTGGGCAGTTGTTGGCAAAAGCGGCCATTCGGTGATTTCCCCATTCCGGTGCGAATTGAGAGGGGGTCGGAGAAAAATGTTGCAAGGCCCTGGTTGTGCCAAGGTGACTGTACAGGTGTACGTGCGGCGACCTCGGCGTTCATTGGTCGAGGTGGTGGCAGAGGTTGCATTGCTGCCACAACTTCTGCTTGGATCATTTGTTTGAGTGAACAGGACTGCGTAGGCTTGGCTTGAGAGGATGTTGTGATGGACGCGATTTCTTCGCGCACAATCTCGCAAATGAGATTTCTAAGGCTCTCTGCGTTAGGTCGACGTTAACGCTGCGATGCTATGAGCGTCGTTGCTTGTGACCTCGGAAAAAGAGGATGTAACGCGACGTGTCTTCGCTTCTTGAAGTCGAAGGCACTCATCCGAGAATTGTGTTAATGTGTTTGGTTTGATGACAAGAAGAACACAAAAGGCCTATTCGTCGATGCCCTTGAGGAGATGTTGCAGTTTGTCCCGTTCTTGCATGTCTTTGTCAGCAAGCTTGATGAGGGACAGAACATCCTCGATATAGAAGGTGTCGGTTTCTCCTTTTCGTTGTACTCTTAAAGCAAGCGTGTGCTCAGCGACATGATTGCGTGCTGGAGACTTGCCGAAGACTTATAACATGCGCGTTTTGAATGTGGTCGAGGTGTCAAATTCGAGCTCACGGTTAATGAACGACGTGTGGGCGACGTTTGTCAGGTAGAAAATAACGTTAGAGAGCTTTAGATGGTCGTCCCAGCGGCTGTGACGACTAGCTCGTTCGAAGGAGTCAATCCAGTCACTCACGTCGTCGTCTCCGACACCACCGAAAACGCTGGGGTCGCGTTGGCGGGATGTCACAGTCAAGGCAGGTGCCGGTTGAGTGCCGGCTGTCTGAGTTGCTATGGTAGCCATCGTTGCGCTGTCCGAGGAAACCACGGGGTTGGATTTGGCAGCGGTGACGAAGCTCCAGAATTTCAAATGAGGAGAGGGGCGGGAAGACCGTTACCCCGCACCTCCACCATGTGTAAGAAAGACAAAGTAGAGATAAAAGAGCACCGGCTTTACTGGCCGAGCCCTGGAGCAATTCTGCCCCGCGAGCTCTAGCATGCGCCACACACCGCCCGTGCAGGCGGTGCGCTGTTGTGGATGGTAATGATAGTGTGGATGTTTATGGTGATGAAGTTGCGGTGTTACAATATATATATATATATATATATATATATATATATATATATATATATATATATATTGGAAGACTGTTGATGAATAGATGGGTTTATACAATGAGCGAGGAGCGATTACAGTGGTGTCGCCAATATGAAGGTTCGAGCAACGGCCGAGCACAGCACGAGCTACTAGCGCTGCACGAGATCTGCGGGCACCGGTCGAAATCCAGCTTCTTCTTTCGTCCTAACAGGTACCTCCCCTTGCGAAGAGGGCCGGTCCACCGGCCCTTCTGGTTAAGGTGTATCCACACGACGGACCGGTCCGCGGACCGATTGATCACGTGATGCGCGGCCCGCGGGCCGCCCGGCTGCAATGAGCATCCACACGGCGGACCAAAAGAGCAGACGACAGAGCGAACAGGCCGGTCTAACCCTTGACCTCACAGCTCCGCCAAACGCATGCAGCGAGCTGCTTTGAGGCTATTTGTAAGGATCCAAGATGGAGGTTGAACAAAAGAGACGTTTGGCCGCGGTGGCCCTGGCGTTGACTATTGAGGACGAGGAGGACTTAAGTGAACCGAAAAGGGCAATCCCACAGGGCTGGGAATCGCTCCACGAGCGCGATGAAGTAAAAAGTTGCATCGTCGCACCATGCCGCCATCATCGCACAACAAAAGGTTCGTCTTCTTCCCTGGATTTGGATTCCAATCCAAACAACAAAAGTCAGCTTGTTGCCAGACTTAGCGCTTCAATTCTACTAAAAACGCCGCGGTCCGCCGCCAAGGTCCGGGCAAGAAAAGTCGCTTGGCATTCCTCAGAAGCGCGGGCCGCGGACCGCCGGCGGACCTCGAATACCGGTGACGTAAGATCACGTGATGCACGGCCCGCGGACCAAAACAGCAATTTGGTCCGTCGTGTGGATACACCTTTAGGGAGCTTGGCGGTGATAGGGTTTGAGGCGGGTGATGTGGACGATATCAGTAGATTTTGTGCGGTTGTCTCGTGGCGGAAGTACCGCAATTACTTCGTAGTTGGTAGGTGACAGCTGGCGAGAAATACGGAAAGGGCCTCGGAATTGTTTTTGGAGCTTTTCGCATTTTCCGGGCTGGCGGGACGGTGTCCAAACAAGAACCTCCTCACCGATGTTGTATGAAACTGGAGGGTGGTGCTCGGCGTGACGAATGATTTGTTGTTGTTGTGATGCAAGCGTGCGAATACGTGATAGCTGTCTGACTTCTTCAGCACGGTAGAGAACGTCTTGGGCGTAATTATCGAGAGAAGAATCTTCTATATATGGCAACAATGTGTCAATGGTAGATAACGGCTCGCGAGTATATAGTAGATAATAAGGGGAGTAACCAGTAGTGGCTTGACGGCTGGTGCTATAAGCGTATGTAACGTAGGGCAAAATAAAATCCCAGTTGTCCTGGTCGTCAGTAATATACATGGACATCATATCGGCTAGCGTATGATTAAATCGTTCTGCCAAGCCATTCGCTTGGGGATGGTAGGCGGTCGTGATATGATGAATAGTGTTCGCAAGGCGGCAAACTTCATGGAGGAGGTTTGCAACAAAAGGCGTTCCTCGGTCTGTGATGATGGACTGGGGGGCGCCGTGTCGGAGAAGGATGGAATGAAGAAAGAAATCGGCTGCATGAAGGGCCGTGGCGGTCGGGAGCGCTTTGGTTTCGGCGTAGCGTGTTAAGTAGTCGATAGCTACGATGATCCATCGGTTTTTGGCTTGTGACTGGGGGAAGGGCCCCAAAAAGTCAATTCCAATGCGCTCGAATGGGTGGTTCCGTGGAGAAAGGTGTCGGAGAGGCCCAGGAGGTGTTGTTGTGGGTCTTTTCTTGGTCTGGCATGAATGGCATGCGCGAACATACTTATTTATGGTACGGTGTATGCCAGTCCAGAAGAATCTAGCGCGTATTCTGAAATACGTTTTAGCAAAGCCGAGGTGACCGGCTGTGGGGTTGTCGTGATTCGCTTGAATAATTTGTTTGTGTAAATGTCGCGGAACCACAAGAAGCCATTGTCGTCCTTGGGGCTCGTAGTTGCGTCTATAAAGGACATTATTCTGAATAATGAAGAGACGGGCGCGTCGTTTAGTGCGTTGAGTGCAGGATGTTGCGACGCCTTGTAGGTAATGAATCAGCGGTTTCAAGGAATCGTCGGACAGTTGCGCTGAAGCCATGTCGATGTTATCGAGAGTTGCTGTAGCATGTGAGGTTTGTGTGTGAAGAGAAATGGTTGTATCGTCGGCAAGAGGACATCGAGATAATCCGTCAGCGTCGAGGTGTCGTTTCCCTGATTTGTAGACGACGGTGAAAAGGTAGTCTTGAAGCTTTAAGGACTAACGACCAAGACGTCCCGAGGGGTCCTTTAGGCTAGCCAACCAGCAAAGCGCGTGGTGATCAGTCACGATACGAAATGGGGATCCATATAAGTAGGGACGAAACTTGGAGACAGCCCAGATGACGGCTAAGCATTCTTTTTCAGTAGTCGAAAAGTTGTGTTCGCCCTTGTTAAGTGTTCGGCTAGCATAGGCAATGACACGTTGCGGGCCATTGTGGTTTTGAGCGAGAACGGCGCCTATACCGTGGCCACTGGCATCGGTTCGAATCTCGGTGTCGGCACCTTCGACGAAGTGGCCCAAAACTGGAGCCGACGTTAATGCTGTCTTGGGTGTTTCAAATGATGTTTCCTGGTGTGGGCCCCATTCAAAAGATGCGTCTCTGCGTAGCAGTTGATTAAGCGGCTCAGCGATATGAGAAAATCCGGAAATAAATTTTCTGAAGTACGTGCATAAGCCCAGAAATGTTCTCAAGTCCTTGACATTTTGTGGGACGGGGAAGTCGGACACAGCTCGTGTTTTTTCTGGGTCTGGGCGTATTCCATCTGCGCTGACCAGGTGACCGAGCACTTTGATTTTCTTGGCGGCAAAAATACATTTTTTTTAGTTGAATTGTAACCCAGCGGCACGAATGCAGTCAAGGACCGTGCGGAGACGAGATAGGTGGTCGTCGAAATTTGAAGAAAAGACAACAATATCGTCCAGGTAACAAAGGCAGATGTTCCAAGAGAGGCCACGAAGGAGAACGTTCATCATGCGCTCGAATGTCGCAGGCGCATTACAGAGGCCGAAGGGCATAACGTTGAAGTTGTAAAGGCCTTCAGGTGTTATAAATGCTGTTTTAGGTTTATCAGCCGAAGGAACTGGAACTTGCCAATAGCCACTTCGGAGGTCCATGGATGAAAAGTATGACGAGCCTTGTAGCGTGTCAAGCGTATCATCTATCCGGAAAAGTGGGTATACGTCTTTTCGAGTCACTTTGTTGAGGCGGCGATAGTCGACACAGAAGCGCCAGGTACCATCCTTCTTTTTTACGAGAACGACGGGCGACGACCAGGGACTGGAGGAAGGCTCGATCACTCCTTTGTCCAGCATGTCAGTGATGTGATTTTGTATCAATCTTCGTTCTGCAGCAGACGTTCCGTATGGTCTGCTTCTGAGGGGCGGGGAGTCACCGGTGTCAATATCATGCTCCACAAGTGTGGTACGGGTACCTGGTCAGTAAAATCGAAGACACTGCTATATGATGCAAGAAGCGTGCGCAATTCGAGACGTTCGCCTTGGACGACGGTTGAGGCGATCATCCTCTCCAGTTTTTTGGTGACGTTATTTTCCCTAATTGGTCTGGTATGAGCGGCAGTCGTGGGAAGTGAAGCCAAGCTGTGTTCAATATGCACTTGGATGGTGGCAATGCGCGTTTTTCGGGGGAGGATTTGAGGTTTGGTTGAAGTGTTGGTCATCCATATTTGACACCTATCGTCTGCAATGGCGGCGAGAGAATAAGGTATCACGATTCCTTTTTTCTCTAGCCCGGTATGAAGAGGTTCGATGAGAGCGACAGTACTTGCGACTGGGTTGGCGACGACGAGAGTTGCAACGACTGCTGACTGGGGCGGTAGGAGTAAATCCTGTTCAATGTGAAGAGCGGCTAGTGGTGCTTCAAAATGTTCATTACCGTCCTCTGAAGGGCTGAGATGAATTCACCGATTCGCACAGTCAATGAAGGCGGCGGTTGAAGATAAGAAATCCCATCCAAGGATGACGTCCGCGATGCAACTTGTGAGGACAGTGAACAGGATAACATATCGACTGCGGCCTACCTTCACTGACGCGGAACAGTATCCGAGCGGCTGGACCAATTCGCCGTTACCCATACGTAACAGGTGTCCACTGGAGGGGGGCGGAAGTACTTTGCGCAAGTGTCGTCGGAGGCGTTCAGGAATACACGATTTGGCTGCGCCAGTGTCTATTAGAGCATGAAATGTTTGTCGTCCCATTTCCACAGTTATGTTAGTCGCTCCTACAAACGGAGGATTTGCCACAAATTGTGCAGGTGCAGCCTGACCTCCATTGTCGATGCAGGCTGCGGTGTTCAGTTTGACTGGTGGGAGGTGGAAGTCACAGCATCATTGAAGGGCGAAATGGAACGGCGACGAGGAGGATAAGGCGAAGATGAACGACCACGACGGGCTTCAGCTGGCGCGACAGGGCTTGGAGAGCGGCGGTCATAAGGGGCTCGTCCGGCGTTAATGTTGGAGGGAGGGAGACCATAGGGTGTTGCGAAAGGCCGGGAAGCGAAGTTATCACTGCGGTGAGTATTGTAGGAGCAACTGTTGTCTTCGTTGTTACCCTGGTATTGATTCCGAGGAGGGGAGTGAGTAGTGTCCCCCATACGGCGTCGGCAATACCGGAGAATATGGCCAGGGGTGTGGCAGTAAAAACATACTGGCCGGTTATCGTCGGTTCTCCAGATATCCGCTCGGCGACGCGTCTGTTGGGACTGCCAGGGTGTTGCAGTGGGTGGGACTGTAAATGCTTGGTAGGCGCAGAACGGTGCGGGGGGAGGTGCTGTTGGTACATAGACAGATGGAGGTTTGTCCAAGGGCTCTAGGACAGCACGGAGTTCGTCGCGGACAGTGGACGCGATGTCATGAGTTTGACCGGGTGGTTGCAAAACGGGCGGCGTTGAGCGCTGCTGGCCCAGAAAGAAACGCAGCTCTTCACGGATGATGGTCCGTATCAAGCTTGACAGACTGGTGTCGGTGTGTAATCCTGCAGACACCTCAGGGAGGCGCTCAAAAGGTCTTTTAAGGATTCGCGCGTTGTCTAATTCCTCGTACTTTCGACATTCTGACACGAGATTGGCCACTGTTTTCGGAGATCTCGGGGCGATGATGGAAAAAAGGTCTTGTGATAGGCCCTTGAAAAGGTGCCGGATCTTGTCATTTTCACTCATCTGGGGATCCACTCTGTGGCACAGTCGGAGAACATCCTCAATGTAGGCTGTGGATGACTCGGCTGTCGATTGGTACCGGTGCAGCAATTGGTCTTGTACCCTTTGTTTGCGATGTTCCGGCTGGCCAAAAGCGTCAGCGAAAGATGTCTTGAATCCGTCCCAGGAATTTACTACCTCTTCGTGGTTATCGTACCATCGAAGGGCTGCATCCTTTAGAAAAAATACGACATTGGCTAAATTAAAGGAATCGTCCCATCCGTTGTGCTGGCTCACCCTTTCGTAGCTTTTAAGCCAGTCTTCAACGTCTGATTCAGCGTTTCCAGTGAATAACTCAGGGTCCCGCTGGCGGTGTTTAATGGTTACAGTGGGCGCACGGGACCGGCTTCCGTTGCCCTCGTCGTCAGGCATGTTGGGTTGTCGGGCGGTACGACCTCTGCGGTGTGCCAGGTCTTGGCGAGAAGTGCGAGTGGTAGGGTGTCGCTGACCTCCACCAACCTGGAAGACTGTTGATGAATAGATGGGTTTATACAATGAGCGAGGAGCGATTACAGTGTTGTCGCCAATATGAAGGTTCGAGCAACGGCCGAGCACAGCACGAGCTTCTAGCGCTGCACGAGATCTGCGGGCACCGGTCGAAATCCAGCTTCTTCTTTCGTCCTAACAATATATATATATATATATACATAGAGAGAGAGAGAGAGAGAGAGAGATATATATATATACACAGTGAGAGAGAGACAGAGAGAGAATAGACCGATTGTACTGCACAGATTGGTTGCTCCAACAAGATTCATTTTGGCCTTATCTTCTAGATAAGCTTCCTTCAAATAAGATGTAAGCTTATATGTATCATTTTGCTTCGTGCCAAATATTTTTTTTTTTTTTTTTTAATTTGAGCATAGACTTTTTCAAACAAACTTAGCTTTAGGATACAGATATGAAGCTGTTCGATCCACATTTGTTTGGAAAAGTAATTCGAGAGTATTAAACACCCCAGTTTTATTTGCATTTTGTATCTAAATGCTTTTTCAAACTTGTAATTGAATTTCTAATTGAATTAAGTTTTGTCTAAGCATTTATTTGAATTTTTAGACATTTTTGCAGTTATTTTGCCCGCCCCTAAATACACCCAACGCCGCCTTGGCGTCTAAATTACTCTCGCGTCGAGAAGACGAACAGCTAGCGCAATCTAGGAATTCCCGCATCAAGTACCGGTTTACTGCTTCTAACGAAAGAGGGTGGCAGCCTTTCCTACTCATTGAAGCCTCTCTCTACGAAAAAGTAGCGTCATCCTTTGAATAATGCTATAGGATCAAATCGCTCATGTTTCGCCGTTGACTACAGCGCCATTCCAGAACCTGGGGGACGCCCCAAACCGAGTGGCTCGTGCTGTTCGCCCCGCTTCGCCGCCATAGGTGGTCGGCTACGCTAGTCGATAATATTAATTGCGATAGAGAAGATATAAAATCCTGGCTCGTACTAATCTTGCGTTGTTGATTGCAGTAACAACGTCCGGTATTGTTGTAGTCAGTTCTTAAAATTCTAACGCTCCCCTGAAAAGCCGTACGAGACTGAAACGGCGCCAAGCCTGGACCACGGCAGTGCTCCGATAAACGTAAGTGTCTCGCTCGTTAGAGAACCAGTTTTGCTAAATATGCCTGAAAAAGTAAATGGAATAGGTGTAACAACAAAAAGAGCATGAATACCGAACGCGGTAAAGTCAGTTGACACTGTCTACGTGACGGAATATTTTATTTACGTCCGCGCGTCTGTGCCTTCCCTTTGGGGTGTTTGACAGGGCCTCAATCGCGACGTTGGAGCCCTTTGGCATGAACATTTCCACTATAATTATTAGGGCTGGGCTATTGATCGATTAACCTTCCGATTAATCGATTAAGGCTTCAATCGCGATCAAATTTTTTAACCGGTTAATCGACTTTTTAATCGGTACCCAAAAAGGAGTAAAGTGGATGCACGCATGGCTCTATCGTGGACGACCCGCCCAAACTAAGGGTGACTCATGCCCCCCCCCCTCCCCCCTTCCTTAAGAAAACGCTGCGTGGCGTGTATCCGGTCTTTCTGTCCCGAGCGGTTTTCCGTTCCCAGCCAGGTGCTATGAGTAAGCTTCAATTCTCGCGCTCGCGAAGCGTCACGTGTTCGAGGATATACATTACAGTTCTGCCGAGGCCAGACGAACAAGCCGGGCCCGCAATTGATCCCCGCGTGACCGCGAAACTTCACGTGTTGAGGATCTATTACACATCCTGCCCAGGTTAGAAAAACAAGCAGAAAAACAAGCTGGGAAGCTAACAACGCCATGGTTACTTGTTCCAGTATTCGGCCCGTAAAAATGTACGAGTTCACGAGTATGAAAGGCAATCTCACTGGAAAGTTTGGGTTTAAAATGAACTACAGCGGGGAAGTTTTTATTTCGAAGGAAGTCCACTGCATCACCTGCAAAAAGCCGTTTCGAACAGTGGAAGCGTACGTTCGCTTCAGTATCAACTACGAGCGAAGCACCCATGTACGCCGCTGCACCAAGGACCATCCGCCAAAATGCAGACAACAATCAACGCCTTCTCATCGAGACCCCTTTCTCTGAAAAAAGAAGAATGCAACGCCCAAGCCCTGACTGCTTGTCTTCCTGTCGCAGAATGTGGACAAACTCCTTTGTCTTCGGAGCTGCAGTAAAAATATGTAAGTCTTTGAACCGTTGAACTATATGTATCCTCAATTCTAAATGTCCTTTGCGCCGTGTAACAGAGAGTAAAATAAGACTTCAAAGGCAAGACGAGTTGTTGCATTTTTTTAATAGAATATTTATAAAAACCAACGCAACCGATTAATCTATTAATTAATCGATTAAAGGGTGGCGATTAATCGGGTTAAAATTTTTAATCGACGCCCAGCCCTAATAATTACTGACAGGGTGAGAACAGCAGAAAGGATCTTCAGTTATCCCGCCTCTAGCATTTGCTTCCAACCTTGATAGGGCTTCAATCTCGCGAGCCTCAAGCGTGTCCGTGCAACCAAATCGCAGCGAAGGGCAACGAAGATTAGCTGGAGGTCATCTGTTCAGAAGAGACGCCCTGCCGTTCTTACTTTGTCAGCAGTGTTCTAGCGAGGGGAGGGAATTAGGGGACGGCGAGTGCAGCTTTGTCCTGTCGTGTGTGCATCTCTGTCCCCGTTTTCTTTTTAGCTATTTATCGCCACCATGTACGGCCCTATAATGTATATGTGCTTCTCCCTCCCCCGAACACACAAATAATGCATCCCAGCCACCTCAGCCCGCACCGCCCCCCCCCCCCCCCTTCCCCCCTTTCCGAAGAAAAAAAGCCTGCGCCACTGCTTGTGAGAGACTATAATATTTTTTATTATTTCGTCTCAATTTTCCGCTGATCGCGGCACAGATTTTATATTGTTCATTAGTTTTTCAGTGGGGGCGGTACAGTTTGGATTAAGCCAACGTCAGCGAGGATCTGATGCGTGCACTTCGTGAACACTTGCAAGAACGACACTGAGGCCCATCACGCAACAAGTTACTAGGTGAGATGCCAGCCGAGGTGACCTTAATTTAATGGGGACTAATTGCAGAGAACGAACCAACCATGTAATTGCACGTGAAAGATTCTTAGTTTATTTAAATTAATTATCACTCCCTTGTTGAATTATACAGGTGACCTTTCCTCGTCTATTTCGCATTATCTATATATGCCCGGTTCTTAGCCAGTTAGAAGTATCGTTAGTTATTTTGTAACCTCTGTAGCCTCTTCTGTCTTCGATTTACATGTTTTCGTTTAGTCTGTACCCCAATTTTCAGTATAACTTGGCTAAATATACAGATAAATCTAGGTGATGACTGCTTTCTCACGAACTGGGACACATCTTTCGTGAGATTTAGAATATAATAAACTGCTGATCTGCAGTGCATTATTCATGGCGTAGTGAGGGTTCTTGGCCCTTGAAATTCTTTGGGGCGCCTTGCTCCTCCATATGTGTACACCATCTGCCAGTGTCCCGCCGGGCTTGCTTTGAGTCTGCGTCAATGTCACCTTGTTAAGAGCATGGGAAGAAGTTTTATAGTGTCATAAGTTTGTATGTGTTTACCTACTTATTGTTGTGATAAAACTGCCAAAAAAAATGTGTTTCACTGTCAACGAAACATTCCCGAAAACGTTGCATTATGCTGTTGTACATTCTTGAAAACGCTTGAAAACATGCAAGTAACCTTTTTTTTTTTATTTATGTGTCCGACAAATATTTCAAAACAACCTTTATTCAGTGGCTAGACGTCACTAGAGCGAACGGGTTTTATCAGCTGCCACCAGTCCAACACCAACAAGAGTGAAAGAGTGAAAGCTTGCATTTTAAGGTTATGATTATAATGCAATTAATGGCAACTGACAAGATTGAATTATTTTTTTACACAAAATAAAAATGGTTCTAAAAATGTCAACATAACATGTGCTACTAATGTTTTCTTTGTTACACAGCATTTTCCTCCTAAAATGCATCACACAGGAAAGTATGAATCAAGCCTCCCCCCCCCCCCTTTCCAATATTTGAAAATCTTGCATGTGGATTGGACATCTTGAACCAGAAAGAGAAATGAAGTTTTCTAACTTTCCATCCAACTTACCATTGTCATGAAAATCTAATTAAAATATTCTGCAGTCATCTGCACAAATATACTTATGCAGGAGGTTTATCCTAGCTAGGCTAGGCTCTTCGTTTTGAACTGTTTTGCCCCTTTCTGAGAGGATCTCGCGGAACATTATTGTTCGAACTCGCAGAAAAAGGAGTTTCGTTAATCAGCAGGAGCAGGTCACAGTAACTACAACCTACTGCCTCGGTGAAGTGGGACGAAAATAACTAGCAATAAATCCACGAGGTCTTTGTTCAGGTCGTGCCCTGGCGTTTTAGTTCCCTACTGTTGAGGCAGGCTGGTGCAGGAAGCGTGTTTAGCAATACTAATAAAATTAAGAAACTCGTTGGCCCCAGAGAGGAGCTGTTACAACTGTACGCGGGTGTCTTATATCTTCCCGGAATTATCAGCCTATGCCCGCACTATCCCCGACACGTTAATATTTCTTAGACATATACGAGACCGAAAAGCTATCCCACTCGTAGCCTCTATCGTGGGAACGTAGTCTGCCGGTGGTTTAGCGACCGAAAAATAGTATCCCGACGTCGTCTAGCAGGATTCACGAGAACAGTGGTTTATTGTGAGTAGTAATCTTTCTTTTAAGAGGAGAAGGCACAATATGATTTCAGCTCAAAATTTAAGCAAGCATCGCTCACCTGTAAAGTGATCTCGTATACGCCGTACGGCTGTACTTGCGAGGCGGACCCGGCTCGTTGGTGGGGAAATCAACCGCTTTCTCGACGGAAGGTGCGTGAAGCTTCTCTATTGTTTCTTGACTCATCATGTGAAATAATTCCCGCACGCTTTCTATCTTCAAAATCTCCACCGTACGCTTGAAACACCTGCGACACCAACACGACGCGACCGACGCGACACGACCATGTTTTGTATTGCGGTGGTGCTACCATCTAAATTTCGAAGCGCCCCCTGGTTCGGCGCATCGATCCTATGGCTCCGTCGCCCCGCCGCGTTCTCGTGAGTGCGTAGACGTTTGACGAATTTTTGCCGAATCTTTGCCAAACTTTCCTTCAAAACTTCAGCATGTGCCGACCTTTGCCGAATCTGAAGTTTGGCGGATTCGGTCCATCACTAAAGGGCCATACGCACATCAGCGTTTGAGCGCGGTGCGTTCCGTAGCGGCAAGCGGACGCGTTGCGTTGCGAAGAGCGCTTGCGCCATGCTTGTACGCACAGTTGCGCTGACATGCAGTCAACCGCATTCAAGAGCCAATAAGAACGCGCTATCGTCGCTAGCGGCTCACCAATACTTAGCGAAATCCAAGGCAACATGGCGGCGCCCAGCAACAGCGCCGAAGTGTTCGATCTTGGGACAATCTCGCTGGCTTCCCCGACATTTTGTTTAACTTGAACATCACAGCCATGAAAAAACCAGTCCCCTCCCCACCGCTCCCCAAAACACACGCCACCCTCCTCTCCCCTCTCGGCTACTGATTGGTCGAACGCACCGCCACGCTTCGGAAAGCTGAGCGAGTCTCTACTCGATTGCGTCGCGCTGCCTAGGGAGCCTTCATGTGCGCTTTGCTTGGGTGATGCCACCCTTTGTAATACCGCTCGCCGACAAACCAGCAGCCATTTTGGTTCTCGGCGATAATCCGTGGGGCTTATAACCCTCCCGGAAACAAGCACCTTATCTCACAAGTTCGGAGCAGCGTTGTGGAACCCACGGAGGGAGGATTAGCATTTTCCCCCTCGGATGGGAGGACCGATGGACACAAAGGCCACTTTCCGGCGCACGGGGAAACAATGAGAGGAACAAAATGGCGGTGGAAGAGGGTGTATGAAAGGGAAACAGGCAGTTGGCATCACTCTATGCGAAGCGCACATGAAGGCACCCTAGCGCTACCAAGCCTTGCGGGAAGGCGCGCCTCGTACCGCAAGCGACCGCGCCTGGCCGCAAGGACTCCGCAGCGCACTCAAACGCGTTCAAACGCCCACGAGGAAGTGACGAAGTGACGCCAGCGCCGGTTGCTACGGATACTGCCGCGCGGCGTCCGTTTTCATCGCTCATGTGTTCCCTGCTTTGGCGCGTTTACACTTGCGGATTCGAGGACGGATCCGCGCAGGCGGAAAGTGAATTTGGAGCAGGGTGGCGAGATCGGCTGGGCGCTGGCGGAAAATCGTTTTGTGTGTACCGGACTGTTCCAGATTTTTCGCCAGCGAGGTGTCGACTTCGCCACCCGGCTCCAAAATTCACTTTGCGCTCATACGTCCACGAATCCGCAAGTGCAAACGCGCCATTAGAGCGATCCAGACGGCGCTACCGTCGACGCGCGAGTACGAAAGAGGAAGAAGTAAAGAAAAATTGTTCGCGTTAGAGGAGGAAGGAGAAAATGTCGTTTCCTTTCTTTTTCAGGGGCCTTAGTACACATTTTCAAAGAATACCTTCTATCTCTTGACCCAGGTGATGTATTGGGCTGGTATTTTCGCATCCCGCCTCTGCCACTTGACTACTTGTCGGAACAATCTGAGTGTTCTGTGACGCCTGGTGCATTACCGAGCTAAGGTGATGCCAGACTTGTACGTAAAGCGTTACAAGTAATGGATTACTTGTAATCGATTACATGTTACTGTAATTTTGTAACGCTTTAATTACTTCCATGAAGGAGTAACGATCCTTGTAATTGAATTACTTTTTGCTGTAATCGATTACAAAATTACCCATTACAATTTTTCTCATATTCTTTTTTTTTTTTTTAGGTGGGGTTAGATGTGCTGGAGTCACTCAGCTCTGGGCAACGGTCAATTCGGGACCTCGAGGATTAGTAGGCCACTTCACTATGCTTCGTTTCCTGGGTACTTTTTTTTTTTTTTGGTACACCGGAGATTACGTTTGGGTATGAAAAATGGCGTTTTATCCAGCTTCTAGTGAGTAATGCATTTAAACAGCGCTCTTTTTACTTTATTATATTTTTCACGAGAGGACTCGTGTGTTGGCGTCACTCAGCTCTAAGCAAAAACGGTCACGGCTTTCTTTTTTCTTTTTTTTTTTTTTCGGAACAATTGAGCACGAGATTCCAAGGAATATGCTACCGTATTAAAAAAAGTGGAATGAAAAGTAACGTGGGGAGTAATCGATTACTTTAGAGTAATTTTTCGATTATTGTTTGAGGCTATAATTGTAAATGTAGTCGGTTACTTTTTATAGTGAAGTAATTGTAATTGTAATTGGTTACTTTTTTACAGTAACGTGTACAAGTCTGGGTGATGCATAGTGCATTACGCAGCTACGAAAAACCCATTAACGTTCTATCGGACGTCCATATTCAATGTCCATATTTACATGTGCATGTTCACATGTGACTGTCGACATGTGCATGCTGACATCTTACATTTTTACTCCCTATGTATGCTGGATACTGCGACGTCAGGTTCAGAATGTCATGCATTCAACATTGCCGCCTGCGTAACAATATGGACCATGCAAATTACGTCACTGAACATCTAAGCATGCTCAAAACAATTTTTCAAAAACGTCTTGCCGGACTCCGAACATTTGCCAACATCTGAGAAGTTGCATCATTTTAAAAATTTATTATTTTTATCTAATGAACAATAAACAAATACGGTGTCTAGCAAAGATCCAGAACACACGACTGCCCCCCAGAAGGTAAGAGGTTCGATCACTGTAGGTGCAGTTTATTACTTTATTAATGAATGTCTTCCGGACAATTTCAGTTTGTCCTCCCTTTGTTATCGTTTGTTCTTGTTCAAAAACCTCCTTGAACGTAAGGCATTTTCAAAAGCAGCGGTAGCACGCCACTTTGGGTAAGTCGCCGTTCCGTCGCCGACGCAAGGTGTGAGGTTCTCTTTTGTTTCTTTAAGACAGAAGTTCGCCTCGTTCAAAAATTGTTTTGTTTCCACGTGAGTCTACGTTTCTATCTGTGGTAACATTGAGGATGAAAACACGCTAGATGTGCGTTCTGGTTGTAAGGCAAGAGATGTGAAAATGTCATGTTGCTAGAATGCTCGAAATGCGGGATTCGAATTAGCCTTTGCTATAAAACAGTAATTAATCGTTTAAAATCCGGAAAGAAAGAAACAACTTAAGTGTATAGAAACCAATTCTAAAGAATTAGCATTTTATTCTGGAGATACCCAAGTAAAAACTAAACTAAAATTTCAGTGAAATTTTATTTCGAAGGCTTTTCGTGAGCCTTTGCATCAGATAAAATCAAGTTCTGAAAATTTAGCGTCTTCTTCTAATCGCAAAGGATACATTTGACTACAGTCTTTGCCTTTCGTAACGGGTTCATTTTTGTGGTGCAAAACACAAGTTCGTTTTTTTCTGCAACTCTCTAGAATGGTGCTCAAATTATAAAATATTAGGAACGGACAGGGTGGAGACTGGGTTTCGGCTATAAGATGACGATGTGTTAATGATGAACGACTTGATGGTAGCGTTCGATGGTAAGTCCTATATGCCTCTGCCGCGCGTGTCCCGCGGGTGACGTGAAGATATTTCGTCATCGGCGGGATCCTGGTGTGATTGGAGGTGGCTGTCGGCATCAATGAAAATGACGTCACACAGCTCCTGTCATTGGCCCGGAGGTTTATGGCTTCGCAGCAGCAGCTTCTCTCGATGATAGCGAAAGGGGAAACGAAGGCTCGTTGAGGATGGTTACTTCGGCCGATGTTCAAAAGCCTAGGTTCCGGGTCTTCGAGAGGGTCTCTGTCGAGCGATGGTGTTGAGGGCCGTCCCAGTAAGTGTGCCATATAGTTGGAGCACGGCCTCGCCGGGGTTGGAAACGTAACAATATCAATTGTAAGCTTCAATTTCATTTTTGTAACGAACTGGAAATGTCGCACTTCTAAAAAGTATAGAAACCGCAAGTTTAGTGTGTGTTTAGAGGAAACGTTTTTTTACTAAGCCCCCCCCCCCCCCCCTTTCAATGTTTTTCTCTCTTTCTACCAATAAGTGCTTTAATCAGACGTCCTTTTTCTTTCAATGTACCGAATAAATCACTGAAAAAAACAACGCAACATTTTGCAAACATAAGGCGCCTTTACGTACTCACACATATACGCGCGAGTAAACAAAATATATAATAGTAACGCGCTAGAAATTATGCTTATGCTTCAGTTGAGAAGCAATACAGATATAACGTATTAATCTAAAATGCCGTAAAACATAATGTATCAGTCCCCAAAAATAAGACAACACCGTGTGAACCCGATGCTATGCACTGAAAAAGGATATACACACCCCTGACGTGGATGCAGGTTTCCTTTTACCTGATAAATGGGCCGGTCATTGCTTCCTAACCGAAACAACGACCAACCCATTCGGCACGGTCATGGTTCTCCAAACACCGTATTCCGTTTCCCTTTGGGTTGGACCGCTGCCGAAGCTAGCGTCCCATGGAGCCAATCAGGCAGCAGCAAATGCGTATCGTCACGTCCCTCGTCGCCTTCGTACGTCTGCTATCGCCGGCTAAGCCAGCCACGCACAGTAAATGCCGGCGCGATCCTGCGCTTTCTTGCGGTGTTGATTGATTCATCCGGTGAGAGCGAACCGAGAAATACAACGAGCGCCGTGACCATTACACTTTTGGTGCTGCCCGATTGGCTGCATTCGGATCGTAGCATTGGCTGTGGTCGGACATAGTGTTAAACGGAATATGGATACAGCCGTAGGGGAAAAAAATATGGCTGCGTCTTAAAGTTCATTTTCTTCACTCTTTCGGTGCACAGCCTCTTTTGGCGAGGAGATCTAACAATAGAGGTGCATTTCGGAATTTGCTTTCTTTTTAGGTATTGAAAGCTTCTTCTAGGTGGTGCGAGTCGCCGCCCGATTAAAAAAGGGTTCAGCCCTATCTATCCATCCTTTCCATTTCCACGGAGCTCAGCGTTGTCAAAACGCAAGGATCGTGGGCTAGATTTATTACGTTATCTACGTCGATCGAGCGTGGGCCACACGTTGAACATGAAACTCGGGCTCGTGTTCGATTGGTGCTTCACTGATTGAACACGATCCCCCTGCACAACGCTGACGAAGCCTTCGGCTACGTCAGCCGAGCGCTGGGTCATAAAGGCAGCCAAATAATTTATGTTCTCGTTTCCATTGGTGTGGCTATAAACTTAGCCGCCAAGGGCGGGATGGTTGGTTTTCCTTTCCAATAATCGAGACAATTTTCTGCGGCAAATAAAGTGAAAGCACCCGTGCGCTCGCACACCTTGAGCAATGATGAAAACCATGCACGCGTTCCTCACGTCTCATTTGCCCCAGAAATTGGTGTCTATACATGAACGAGAAACGCTCGGTATCCTGTTCGTGTGGTTACATCCAATAGCCTGAACATTTTTAAATAACAAAAATTACGTTTGATAAAAATTAAAATATATATATATATATATATATATATATATATATATATATATATATATATATATATATATATATATATATATATATATATATATATATAACATGAGCCGATCAAAGGAGTCGTTTCCTTGCCCGCCACTTGAAAATCGGGTTAAAAAAGAAATAAACGTTCCGTCTACGCATAACGCATTTTTTAGTAAAATTTTTATTCGTGGCCTCCACCAGATTATTACTAAAACTTAAGAGCGAATCTAGAGCCGAAGATGCATGTTCATTAAGGCTATTGTACATGTAAATCCTACAAAGGTGACAAAAGGGCGACTGATTTGATGTCGCTAGCCTAAGGTTCCTTCATACAGGTTATACTGCCGATAACACGTTTTGCAAAAACACGCTTGCACCTCGCGCGCGCCCGCGCGTGACCAAGGCACGCAGGAAGCAGAGCCGTATAAAGAGAAAGTTTGGTCATTTATCGGGAAGTATACGAGGCAAATAAGGAGGAGCCATTGGCCTAAAGCGTGCTGCGCGTGTTCCAGGACGCGTTCACAAATTTGAAGGCTGCAAACCAGAAGCCGTGAATAATATCCTGGCGGTGGTCGCGAGAAACAAAATTAATAAGTGCGTCGGAGTAACTTTTGGTGAGTGAAAATATGGTATACGTGATGTTTCGATCCATGCACGTAATCAGTACACTAGGCACCGAGGGTCAGGCATCTGCCGTCCGAGCGGTCGGATTCCGTCCGGGCAAAACAGAGTTCGAGCACATTGGTTTCTTCCATCTTTTTACATAATCATAATCGAAAAAATCTGCTGCTCTTACGCACTTTTTCTTCTTCTTCTTCTTTATTAATACAGTTAATCTCCTTCGAGACTGTTACAGGAGTGAATCAAACATATAACACAGGTTGCACTTGCTGCAATAGTTTAGAACAAAAATCTAAAAAGTAAGTAGTATTTAGGATATCAGGTGGCAAACTATTCTAATCAATATTGTTCGAGGAAAGAAGGTGGATTTAGATGCGTCATTTTTATAATTATATGGTCTTATTATTCTGCTGTGAAAATGCATGCAGAAAAACTGTAATATAAGAATCTTTGTCTATTCCAAGCTCGTCGTTAACGATAAGGTAGAGAAATTTTAGACAATTCATTCTTCTCTCTTTTGGGGTTTTCAGGCCCGCCTCAATACAAAGTTTTGTGGGGGACACATTAGAGGAATACATATGGTACACAAAACGCACCGCTAATCTCTGAATTCTCTCGAGTTCTGAAATACAAAACGATGTGTGGGAATCCCAGATGACACTACCATATGATAGCATTGGCCTAACCAGAGTTTTATATAATAATAACTTTGCTTCACGAGAGCCATGCTTCCTATACATGCAAAAAAAAAAAAAAACAATTTACTCATTGCTCTACCAGATATGTTACTAACATGTGTGTTTCACCTTAAGTGAAACACACATGTTAGTCATGTGTGTTTCACTTTCATCAAAAAGTAAAGGACTTTTCTTGCAAGTAATAGACATACAAACAGTCTCTGATAAATTCAGTTACATTTGCAAGTCAGCACACCATCTAGACAATCTTTCTAGCGAGGAGTTTAATATTTCAGTCACCGAGACTTTTGATTTCCTTAAAAATAACACAATCATCTGCAAACAATATTGTCCTGGCTAGGATTTCACAAAAAATATCCTTAACAAATATCAAGAACATTAGAGGCCCGAGAACTGACACCTGTGGGACACCAGACGTCACTTGTGTAGTACCGAAACACGCGCTATGAAATTGTGCAAATTGCTCTCTCATTGTCAAGAAACTTTCTAGCAACTTCAAAATATTAGTATTATTTAAGACAACCGCCAATTTTGTTAGTTGCTTCTCGTGTGGAATGCGGTCGAACGCTTTTGAAAAGTCCAAGTATACAACGTCAGTTTGCCTCGAGTAATAATTACCGACTTGAACTAATGCACTGTTTTAGGCAGTCGGGTGATGGTGGACACTTTTTGACGGAAACCATATTGAGCCTTAGTAAAAAAACTATTTTGCTCAAGATATGCCGATATGTGTTTAAATACATATTCCAAAACTTTACTGCAAATACTAAGCAAGGAAATAGGTCGATAAGTGGAAAAAACCATTGAGTCACCGTATTTTAAAATGAGAATCACTTTCGTTATTTTTTTTTTTTAAAGGTACAGTGTAACTTTCTAGCGAAAGTGTCTCGCTACCACTGCAAGGGGATTATTTTCAGCTTCTGGTTGGCCAAGGGAGCATGTCCAGCCCTCTATCTGCGTCTGGTGCACGCCCTAGATCTGCCCGCTCCTCCCACTGACTGAACTCTCTCTATATACGGCTCTGGGCGAAAGACGTGAAGAGTGTGCTGGAGGGCGGGCGTTCGAAAAACACGCCCTTCTTTTTTGACCTTGCCAGTGACTCTAGAAACTACTTACGCATAACGCACAGTGCTCGTCGAAACGAAATAATGCAGAGGAGCGGGTGGCTTTCCAGGCCTGCTGCGCTATCTGCGGGAGAATCCGTGCATAAAAATGTGCGCTGTGCAATTGTGCGAAAAAAAAAAAATAAAGGCACCTTTACCGGGTCGTGCCTGGAGCTTGTCCTGCGTGACTTCCTTTCAAGCAAATTCGACAGCGTCGTTGCTCATAAACTGGGGTGAGAAGTAAAAATATAAAATATTCAGGTATGTGACGACCTTTTGAGAATAAAATTAGCTGGGAATGAAGCTTCAGATTACGATATCACAAGGATGTTTCATGTTTTGTTATCATTCGCTGGCGGCTTAACATTTACGCACGAACACCTTCTGTAGGGGTTCTGCACTTCTCTTTACCTCAGACGTACTGTGCAGAGTCACCATATCTGCTGGTCGAACGAGCCACGATCAAAGAAGGGCATCCTATCCAATCACTAAGCGCATTCTGAGATAGCAAAGAGGGGTATCCCTTTTACTGACTGGCGGCTTTACGTCAAGGATTCTTGCAGGCACAATGTACAATGGAGCTTCGCGCGACAAATAAAACGCTTACAAAAGTCGGGTTTCCCTCAAAGAAATTTGCGGATGGTCTACTAAGAAAGATAAAGGTTACACAAAGCCCACACTGGGACCTGGCGCCATTGCATATCTGACTATGTCCCCCCCCCCCCCCCCCCCATTCTAAAGAAAGTAGCCAAACGTTCTAATATTTATGTTGTGTTTTTCGCTCCGAGCAACTTGGGACAGTAAAGTCAACACTCATCAGAAAAAAAAAAATAAATTCGAGATTCATGTTTAAACAGCGTAAGGTCGGCCTGGCTTTGAAATTCGGCGACTCTGGTTTGCGCTATAGATGATAACTTTAGCCAGTGCAGTACGACAGCTATACTAAGGTCCTTAACGTGCATTACACAGTAGGGACACACAACCGCCCGACGGTACGATGCTCATCCCGATCGAAACGAGCAGGGGTGGGGATTGAAGCGCGAGCTTTCGCTCCACGTGCTCCGAATAGCCCCGTGCGTGACCGAAAGCGTTGCTGTGGTCGGCCTTCCACGATTGGCCGAACGCTGACTATGACGTCGGAAAGGGGATTTATCATCGACCGAAATAAGAGGAATGAAATAACTTTAATTTTGACGGTGTTGGCAGTGTTCCTTTGAGAGCGCAATGATTTCAAGCTTCCACCATGCTAATAACAAACACCATCAAACTTGTTGTTTACAAGGTAATGACGTCACAAGGGGGAACCACAGGAGGGCGCCACCAAAACATCTCGCCGCTAATACACTCGGCCACCAATACCCCCTTCCCCCTCATCCGTGCACTCATGTGATGATCAAAACAAATATTCTGAATGCACCACCTAGCTGTGTATGAGACAGAGAGGAAGGAAAAAAAAATTGTGAAGACACCTAAGCACTTCTTCTGAGTTGTGAATGCGAAAGCATGAATGTCATTTTTCCGCTCCCTTAGTTAGTCTGCGGCGTACTGGCGTGGACGGCCACGTTTCGAAACTGCCGAGGTAGCGGCCGACGGCCGAGCGCGCTCTCGTGAAGTAGCCGTGCCGCGCTGAGCTCGGCCGTGCAGCCTCTCCGGAGTTAGCCCGTGCGGGCTCTACGGTCAGCCGCTCCCTCTTACCGGCGGCCGGGCCACTGCGTGCGCTGCGCCGCCATGGAGAGGGCTTCTCTGGTGGCGTTCCTAAGAACTACACTGCGCGAGAGCCAATGGGAGCCTCGTTCCTTGAAACTATGACGCGGGCCAGCCAATGGAAGCCCATCCATCAGATTTCTACTACAGACGACATTCTTCGCTCCATTATGACAGAGAAGGTGCCGTTTGGCGCGGCTTCAGACGCTGATGACATCGGTTCGCTTTATGGGATAGTTAAAGCTTTCGCATAAAAAGAAACAAAATTGTGGCTTTACAAAGATTGGCAGCGGTTGTGGATGAAATCTCGCTTACTTACACTGAGCCCATGAGCACGCGGCGGCCATGCGAGCCCGTCCTTCTATATTGCTATTCAAGCAGACTTGTGCTCGTTACTGGAAAAACGTAATGGATTACAATTACAAATTGCCGAGCCTCAAATGTAATGTATTACCGTTACAAATTACTTTCGCTGAAAGGTAACGAATTACTTTACTCGTTACGTTACAAATTACTTTCACGTTACTTTTTCCGTACAATTACCCAGAAAACAGCAAAAACAATTTTGATATTTTTCAAAAATATTCTGATTCACTACTTTTCATTTCTTATACGTTCGTATTATGGTAGTCCTTGTAAAAATAAAATATTGTATTTAAGGGAACGGGTGTAGGTGCACTCCGTTCACATGTAAGCTGAGAAGGCACCGAAAACTGCAACCACACCCGCCACCCCTCTAGCTTACGGCCTCCGGAAATGATCCTTGGAATTGTGCACACAAAGCTAGCGGTGCGCATACTCAGTAGCAGCGTCTACCTCCGCTACGAGATTCGGAGCTGAAGAAGCGATCTACGAAAGCTCTCTTTTGACTCGGGTGTTTCGCCTGTTATTCACAAGTAGGGGTGTGCGAATATTCGCCATTTTCCAATAATGAATCGAATATTACTCTATTCGATTCGTTAATCGAACCGAAAATAATTTTCAAAAGTTTCGAATATTTTTTCAATAATTTCCGAATAGTCGTTACGGGGTCGCGCCGTGAGATTTTCTTCCCAGGCGTCCCACAACGCTCCGGCACGCTTGCCCTACGTGCCCGCAAGATGGCAGTATGTACCCTCTTCTCATAGACAGTGATTATCATCATAGGCAGCAGCAGTTTCTCTCTATACGGACGTTGCTGTTGCCTCCATTGGGGACTACTGTGTTAAGTATAACCCGCATGAAAGCGATTCCGCAAGAGACGAAACAAGTGACGTCGACCCGCTTCGCTATCGCTCGGTCCGTCGCGTGATGAGTCAATCCGCATGAAAGTGGCGTGAGCAAGCGACCAAGGCGACGAGGACGCATTTCTAGAAATCCAAACACTGAGCGACGCGACCAGTGACAGTGAGAAATCTCCGTCGCTCGCTGCTGTCTCTCGTCGCTGTCTCTTGTCGCTGTCGCTCGTCTCGTCGCTCGCTAAATCGCTTACATGCGGTTCAGCCTTCAGGGACCGCTTTCGCACGAGAATGCCCGTGCACGCTTTTGGAAAGCGTGTCGTGGTGACGTTTCAGAACTGGTTGTAACGGTGCCGCCGTTCTGTATAAGCGAAGTAGAAGTGGTAGAAGCGGGAAGTTGTTCGAAAAGAAAGCGCAGTAGAGTGTGGAAGATTTTTCGGCCGCTCCCATGCAGCCAATTGAAGAAGCCACAACAGCTGCTTTTGTCGAGTCTTTCCCAACACTTTCCATGGTTGTTTCACTTGTTCAGTGTGGGAAGGTGTTTCTTTTTGAGGGTGCAAGTGGAACAATACAATGCGTTTTCCCAGAATCTTCTCAGATCAATGAAAACAAGGTTTCTGTACGTAAGCACACAGGCACATCACGCCCTTGCCACCTTCCTTGATCCTCGATTCTAGAAAAAAAGAGAATGTAGAGTTCCTACTAAGTACATTACTTCAGGATGTACCAGGCTCAAGCGAACTCTGATTTTATGTTCAACATACGCGTGAGCCGTGATATTATGTTTAGCATTCTAATATATGAGTAGATTTTGACTCTGTTTAATTATATATCGTTGAACTCTAGTCAATATCGTCTAGTCGCGTTGTTACAATAATTCTAAGAACCATTTTGGAACAATAAAAATAATTTCATAATCTCTTTGCTCTTCTTTAGTAGCTGTCTACTATACTATTCGGAAACTATCCGAAAATTATTCGATTCGTATTCGCATTCGGTTCGGTGCCACAATTATTCGATTCGTATTAGATTCAGTCTCAAAAATCACCATTCGCAAACCCCTATTCACAAGAAAAGAAAAACTTGGTTCTAACGTTACAATGTATAGCCCAATGCAGAATGCAGGTGTGACAGCTTACCTTGATGTGTTTCCGTAGATTAGAGTTTGTTGTTCTTGCTCATGTCAATGTGTGTGTTTTTTGGCAAGCAAAGTATGCACTGAAACTCTCGGTTTCGTTCTCCTTAATGCCCTGAATTTTGAACATATCATTAAGAGATGGCCATGGAGACGACGGACACTCCATGATCGGAAACTCGACCAGTCAGAAAAAAAGTGGCGGTTGCGGGTTATCGATCGTTCGTCGGGTCTCACTTTCACACCAATATTGGTGGAGGCCAGGAGAGGAAAGGGCATAGAGAGCGAGAGAAGCGGTGGACATCGGTCTCATAAGACAATAGAGGATCTTTAACTTGTGAAGCGTCTAAAAAGGAGAATACGAGGAAGACGAGACAGGACCGAGCGCTATTTTTTTAGGCGCCTCTCAAGTTAAATATGTACCAACTAGCCCAGCTATTCATTTTGCTGCAATAAAAAATTACACCACTTTTACGCGTTCTCTCTCTCTCTCTCTCTTGTTAGCACTCCTTAAATAGCCTAACCCCCCCCCCCCTTTTATGTTGACACCTGACTGTAAAGTGAGAAGTGGACTCGACCACCATGCCCAGACAAGTAAACCAAAAGAAGTATCGTTCGTACCCTCGAAGACGATGCTCTTTGCCTCGCGCCGGGCGCTTTTCAGCCGTGCCTTGAGAGTATGCGAGAATAAAGTAGCGCACATTAAAGACAGAAAGAATTCGACCCCCTCGCGCGAGGCTACATCGACTGTTACGCGAGTTGTGGACCCACGAATCGAAAGGGGGCGGGGGGAGGGTGGGGGGTACGAACCCGCGTTTGATGTCTGTGCAGCTGGCGGGATACGTCGAAGAAGTTGAAAAGTGTGAAACGGTGTAAAAGACAAAAACAAATCAACACGAAGAACTTTCTCCTGCCCGGGAGGAGAAGAAAAACAGGATGGAGGGGTGACGGAGAGGCTATTCGGCATCGTGTTACTTGATATTTCTCTTTCGTATATTTGTACATGCCTTGCCCGTTTTTCTAGTGTTCTAGTGACCGGTCATATACAAAAAAAAAAGTGTTTTCTTTTCGGCTATTCTCCCCTTCCTGATGTTTTCTATTTTGTTGAGCTTTGCTCTCTTTATGCTGCTGAATGTTCTGTTCGTATTGCTCCAGTTACTGTATTATGACCATATTTTTGAAAAGTAACGTAGTAATTAAAGTAATTCGTTGCCAATATTTTGTAACGAAATTACATTACAAATTACTTCCGAAAAAATGTAACATGGCAATTACAAAATTACTTGACAAAGTAACAGATTACAAGTAATCCGTTACTTGTAAGGGATTACTTCCCAAGCCTGTATGCAAAGCAACAGATGGCCATGTGCAACCAGCATTTAATGACACAAAGATTTTGCCACGCTAAAGAACAGAAAGTCCAGAGCAATCCACGGGGCATTTTAAACTACGTACAAAGGCACAGATTGCGTCAGCGAAACAACGTCTGTAGCATTATCTATAAAAAAAGAGTTCGAGTTTATCGAACAGAAATAATACAAATACAACTATAGCCGGTGACAGGTCAAGAACGAAGTCGAAGCTCCTCGCACCCCTTTCCTTTTCAGCGGAGCGGACGGTGTTGAGGAGGTCGCCTCCTCTCCAGCGTTCGCACTACAAAAGTGGAAAGAGGTGGGATGAGCTTCCACTTCGTTCTTGACCTTTCACAAACTTTTTATATGACTTTCATTTATAGGTGTTTTTAATCAAATTCAGTTGCGCTATAAGCTTGATTCGTTCTACTTGTTCCGTCTTTGTCTTTTCCGGTGCCTTTTTAACACACGGATATGAACCGACTGGCCAAATTTCTACTCAGAGGCTGCGAAACATTTGTCTTGCTATCGCGAATACGTTCCATATATTTCTGTTAAATTTAAATATGTATTCATTTGTTTTTTTATGTCTACGAACAGAAGACTCTCTTTTTATGGTACGTTCGAAAACCTACGAAGTAGTCACTGAGCACTTAACAGATCGAAGATAAGAACCAACACATAAACATGGTATGATCATGAATTGTTATACGCGTACAAGGTGAGCAGTTTATCATGTAACACAAACACTAAATGTCACTGTTTCTTTTGTAAGGGGTTCCAACGATCGCCTGGAAGAACTCACTTATTCAAAACCATTTTCAGCGACGACGATCCCTTTAGTCAGCCAGGGACTTGGGAACGTGCAAAGCATAGAACAATGTCTTTAGCGCCTAGAAATGCAGAAGGGGTAATAGCGTACTTTGCTTTAACAAAAAATATGCGTCTTTGCTATTCTTGCGATGCAACCAAAATTAGGTCGAAGAGATAATGACGTCAAAAAGCGCGTACGCCTTGGCAATGCATTGTATGCTTTGGTGACGTGAGGAAACGACTTCCATTTGTCGCTAATGTCAACCGTGAAAAGTCCCAAGGCCACGACGCTTTGTGATTTCATTATGCGCAATTCTTTAAAGATCGTGACACTTTGAAGAACTGCATATAAAGAGACATCTTTTGCGAATTCACTTCATTCTAACCGACGGGAGAACGAGTGACGATACGCTTCATCCATCTCTAAGAAAATGAAGGCTGTTGTGAGTATCTAAGCATCGTTGATGTTTGTTTTTAATGTATCTTGTTTTACCTTTACTGTGTAGTGCTACGAATTGGTGGATCTGTGAAATTTCGGGAAAAGAACCGTTCTCCATCGCAGAACACAAACAGTATAAAATTTCCTAAGGGAAACTCATAAATACTTAATCGTGTTACTCAAGCAATAAGCAGCAAAATTGGAGGTTTCGATATCGCACTCAACATATACTTTTCGTTGTTTGCATTTTTTAAATAAGAAACCAAAGGTCGAATATAATTCTGCAAAAAAAAAAAATGGTTGGCTCGGTTTATTTGCTATTAAGTGAGAACGCTTTTTTGAATTCAAATAAATGCGAAAGAGAAGAGACGACACATTTAATTATTTTGTGTCATGCTCATTCTACGTTGATAACGTTCTTGCGAGAAACTAAAATGTGTATTTTCTCATTTTACACACTTATTTTCAACCGACTTTTGCACATATTCGACACATAAGTGATATAATGTGTGCGCTCTTCAAAAATAGGACAATAAAGTACGATTTTTATTTTTACTCTCATCAGTACCATTATCACGAATAGCACCCGTTCTAGTTGCAATCGCCATTTAGAGCTTTAAAAAAAAAAGGGCGTGTCGTCAGAATATGTTCACGCTTCTTCCTTTGTGATTCGTTCTTCGGTGTTCTTGTCAAAGAGGTAGAAGTAATACCAAAACCGGTTTATAAAAACGTGGTGTAGTAGAGACATGGGGCACAGACACACAGGTTACTGAAATGAGTGATAAGGCGCAGGCGAGCTGGTTTAGGTCCACGGATACACGGGTTGTGGCTACACAGGTTGTGGTTACACGGGTTGTGGTTACACGGGTTGTGGTTGCCGACAGTGGTATTGCAGAGAAGCGGGGACCTACAAGGGTCCAACGAACCTTGCTCGCTCATCGGTTAGTGTGCACCGTTCGCGCTCATCTTTTGTCTCATTGTGTAGCCATTGACAACTTAAGAACCGTAGGGCGTGGCGTATTATGCTCTTGCTTCTAGCTTCGTGATTCGTTTTCGGCGTTCCTAGCAAACTGATTGGCTGAAGAGCGATTGTAACATGCTCGGGACAAGCCACTTCATGTTTTATTCTTAATCTGTCAGTTACTATAGCAAACATTCGTCAAAGCATGCCCGTCAAATTGACATAAAGCAAATCAAGACATCAAGGCAAAGACCGAGTGAAACATGGGCACTTTCAATGCCTCGAACGAGCTTTCGCTCATCAGATTCTAATTCGCTTGTTTCGTGATTTTTCTTTTCTTACGTGAATGTTGCTAAGATGGGGAAGAGAAGACTCAGTAGCTCAAGGGCTTTGTGTATGTTGCGTGTTACGTAACATATACCAGCTAACAGATTCAATTACATATTAAAACGTAAAATATAACGGGATCAATAATGAAAAAATATTAGTCCGCTCGTCCGTCCGTAAGTTCACTTCCCCGCTACGTTTTGCAGGGAAATAATTAAACAATGTATCACCTTCAGTCCCCTAAACGACTATCTTATGACTTCTAAAATGAATGAAAATATTTCTCCAGGTAAAATATTGGCGATTATAAAACTTTTGACGATAAAAATCAACAGGGGACCGTTGACCGAGAATGTTAACACGCCTCAGCTCGGAGCATGGGGAGCGAAAGCTCGCGTTGCTGAACCCAGGGATCCTGGGTTCAATCCCCATAACTGTTCGTTTAGGTCTGAAGGAGCATCGTAACGGCATGAAGTCTTCTCACTACTACGTGGTACGGGTTAAAGACATCAAAATAGTAGTGGTACTCCACTGGCTAAATGTCTTGCAACGAAGACACTAGTCGCCCATTTTGGCTGAGTAACTTCCCACTCTCTATTCAAACTCACAACACAATTTTTATAAAGGCAGCTGTTAATTACTTTTTTTTTCTTTTTACTTTCCAGTTTGTCGTTGCCATCTTCTGCCTGGCCCTAAGCGTGACCATGGCTGGACTCCTCAAGGGTGCCCTCCTTGGCGGAGCCCTTGGCTTCGGACTGGGAGCCCTCAGCCGCGGTGGTGGCTACGGAGGATACGGATATGGCCCGAGCTACGGATACGGCCCGAGCTACGGATACGGCCGCGGATTCGGATACGGAGGAGGCTTCGGCGGACCCTACGGAGGCTTCTACGGTTAAAATATGTGAGGAATAGTGTGAGATGCTATAGACCATTCTAATACTTGCCACCTGCGCGCTGCATCCTTGTCTACGGGGTTCTGAAAACGCGTTCTGCGCATGCGCATTAGCTCTTTCATACGTCATACTGGGCGCTGCGCATGTGTCCGCTTCCCAGTGAATCGGAATATTCTGCCAGGGTGACAAGCGCTCGAAAGAAGCACACCAGCCTTAGAACAATGTGCTCGGCAATTAGAAGATACTGCTAATTTTATAATTCATAGCAAATAATTTTCAACAAAAAGTAATTCTGTCAACCTGAGCAAGTTCTAAAGAAAAAAACAAAGTGATCTCTGCTCATTTCATGAGTTATGTCACTTAATCATGTTCATGGGGTATCGCCTATAAATATACGTATATTTCTGAATTCGCTAGGTTTTATTAATTTTTTTAAGTTATTAAATTTAACGGCGCATTGATTGTTGACTTAGTGCTTTCCAAATGAAACAATGCCAAATCGACGTCTCGGACTTAGTGGAAAGGTTGTTTTCATATCATTAACAAAACTGCATATCCTTTTGCACGATTTTAACTTGTTATCACTTCGTGCTCTTTGGTTCGCTAAACACGACTGAGACAGGGATTATTCACATAATGCAAGTAGTTATTCTTATTCAACAATTGTGTTCTCAATTTCAGCCTCATGCGAATATCAAGCACGGACCACGGAAATCTTGGAACAATCCACATGAAAGATTTGAGAAGGCCCATCCGCAAAATATCCGCCATGTTTTGGAATGCTCCATGATTTAAACGAATAAACTAATTGTACATAGCCAGCTACTTAAAGGGTGTGAATGTTTTTTTTTTTCGGCCAATAGATATATGAAACCCTTCTTTTCAAAAGTCTTTGTGTGCCCGTGTGCGTGTGCGTGTGCCTGTGCGTGTGTGTGATTTTTTCAAGGTGAACTGAGGAGCAAAACCCACCTTTTCATAATGCAGAGTTTCAGGATCCGTCCGTGTAATCGCACCCTAAATACAAATTTTCGCATTCACTGAGTGGTTTTATTTGAATTTGAACAAGCTGAATTAGTGAGATAATTGAAAGTATTTGAAAAATTACATGTAGTAGCTCTTCTTCTGATATAAACGTAATTGCATGGCTCTCAGAAAGTCAGAAGTAACCTGTTCAAGAGGGAAACGATTTAAACTTCTCCGCTGTTGAATTCCTTCAAAACTCGATTTGTTTTGTCTCAATTAGCCGCTATTTTCGAATAGTAGATTTTACTCATAGCTGTCATGTGTATTTACGTTGTAGAAAATACCACCGGCTATTTTTATTGGAAAATGGTTTTTATTTATCCTAGTTCTTTTGTGTTTTGAAGCGTCGCGAAATTCGTTAAAATTGTCATCACTAAAGCAATCGAACCAAGAAAAATGTATATGAAGCAACTATCAGACAATAAAAATAAACATATGTTATCTGAGTGTATTCGGTTCATTATAGCGGTGGCTTTATATTACCTCTTCAAATGTTCAGGAAAGCTAACACTTTTAGAAATTCTAGATAGATCTCAAAACGTCCGTTTTTATATTTACTTCCAATTTTTACACATTCCTTATACAATCAAAAATACCTATATAAAAATATTGCTAGACAATTTATGTTGTAGTCTTGGCACAGCCAGTTAAAACGAAACTAAAGCGGTTCCCTATTTGAAAACAAAAAGAACCACTTAAAACGTTTTTATTTGGCCTCCAGGTTTACAAATATCAAAATTATATTTAAGATTGATGCACCAATTAGCCACAGCAGCCATTTCCGAATAGCGCTGAAGTAACTCCTTCCCGTCGCGTTCAGTGCGAAGAGGGAATCATAACTGACGTATTATACAGAGATCTCAACATTTCCGCGCTACCCGCAAGCCTTACCCGAGCAGTCTAAAGCGTTGCACGCTTTCAATCCCAAGGGGCACGCGAAATGCAGCTGATACCTATGAGCATGCGTCACACCCAGAAGATTGTTTATTATCGTTTTTTCTCGCGTATATTGATACATTCGGGTCAAACACTTGCGATATTCAATTCACCGGACAAAAATACGCTAGGATTCCCCTCCAACTTTATTTTATTTTCTAAAACCTTTTACGTTTTTTTTTTTTTTTAAGTAAGCCACTCTTAGTTTCGTCTCTGTACCCCCGGTGCTTGTGCGCTGGTCTAACCGCAACAATGCTGGCGCACGCGCATAATGTTGAAACTTCAGTCGCACTTTTCCAAACCTTATCTTGAAACGCTCCAAATATCCAAACTCGACCGAGCATAAATATCCTGCGCCCATGACAGATATATATTACAACAAAAAAAAAATAATAGCATGTTTAACATTCTGTTGTGTATATGCAAGATGGAGTATTAACTTTATACTCATGAACGAGTCATCAGATGGTATAAAGCTGTTAGAAACGAAAAAAGGAGGAAAGAAGGGGCAACGTTAGGAATGATGCTGGCCTTCGAAAGATCCGTCATTTTGCGCAGAGTGTGAGTTGCTGCATTTGTGTCCTTTCAAAAAGTGGAACCTTTCTTTGTATACTTTTTTATCTTCAATTACAGATAAAACAAAACAAGTTTAGTGCTGTGGAATATTTCATACGTTCGAACTAAAACTGGAAATTATAAAAGTTACCTTAAAACAAGAGCTAAAATTAAGATTTTTGTTTGATTGTGCTAGCACATGACAAAAGGGACAGCTTTTACCAAGACATTGAATTTGGAATCTACTCAAGTTTCGCAAAATATATTGCCAACATAAAGGAATGTGTCAGCATGCGACCCCTGGGAAAGCGATAATGTCAATTCGGTCATAACTGGACATGACAGCAATATTTTTGCGAAGTGTAGCATTCATGACAAGTAACCAAAAATAGCGTAACTATCCCCTTAATGTCGCAAACGTAGACTTCCATATTTAGTCAGCTAGATTCCTGTAAAGGATGTCCCAATTCCAAAGTCAGATTATCCTCAATTATATTTTTTGAAAGGCTTGTATGATCACGAGAGCTCAAAAAACACCGCGTTCGGCGTGTCCCATTCGTCTTTTTATCTCTCAGACTAGCAGTACCGAGATTCAAGTAACAGGTTACTTGTATTTGGTAGATTTCTTTTGGTAAGAAAGTTTCGAGTTAGTTACTTTCCGAGAAAAGGAACGATTCACGAATTTTGTTGCATTTTTCCCGAATGACAAATAAAAATGCATCGTACTTTT
Source organism: Ixodes persulcatus (assembly GCA_013358835.2). Taxonomy (NCBI): domain Eukaryota; kingdom Metazoa; phylum Arthropoda; class Arachnida; order Ixodida; family Ixodidae; genus Ixodes; species Ixodes persulcatus. Next base: position 224,523 of record JABSTQ010010123.1, read on the forward strand.
TTTTCTTTTTTAAGGACAAGTATTACGCTATTCTATCTGTCTCAATTTGCTATGTCGGAAGCCTCAGCTGAGCGATGCAAACTGAAATGGATGAAGCATAGCCATGTTCATTAATAAACTTTTCGACTCCGTTTTGTTCTGAATGATTACCCCACGTATGCTTTTGAAAAAGAACCCGAAAATGAACACAATTTTTTCGTTTATTTTGATTTATTTTTAATTTAGGTTAGTATTCATCTTTCTTGTCAAGCTTCACTAAGGTCAGGGCGTTCTACAGTCAAATGCAAGTGTTGCTACAATCATCTGAACACTGTTATTTTCAATTCTTAATACACCGAGTGCCAAAAATTGAGAAAGCTTACTGTCACATAGCAATAGCACTCTTTCAAGAAAAACTGAATGTCATAAACACCCTGGTAAAGTTTGGTTAGACCAGAACCCAAAGTGTTCGAAGGTCGCACATCCTTTAGCGTTCTACACCATGCCATTGCCTGTGGCTTTTGTTATTAATTATTTGTGCCATGTCTTAGTCTGGCCGCTGACCCATGCACTCCGATTGAAGGAACGATGCTTGCATAATTTGGTTGCAATGCGATCACACCAACAAATTTTTCGTTAAACTTCTGAACACACAAGCAAAATGCCTAGAGGCCACGGCGATCATCAATGCAGCAAAGTTATGTTTCCGGCTCTCACGTCTCTATCGCTGTGCTTAAAATTACGAATAATTACGTCAGCCACCATCTACTCCCTTCAGAAAGTATTTTGCTGTTAGAAAAAAAGAAACGTTTGCAAACACTATTTCTCTTCGCAGGCACGATAAATGCTTACACTCTCGACAAGTAATTTTTACAGCAATCGTGTCCCTGGTGTGCGAATACAGCATCTCTGTAAATGCGTTTAAAATGTGAAGAACGTTGACCACGCTAAACGTTGAGAGGCAACTAATTTTTATGATCAACCACAGGTTAGATTTAGAATAATGAGGTAATAACCCTCTACTTATTAGTTAGTGTAGAACATTTCTGTTTGCGTCACAGTAATGAGTAACGACATTTAGTTACCTTTATAGTGCAACGTCTACATGTCTGCTATCGCTCTGCAACCAATGAGATTGAAGCATTAGCTAATAAGAACGATGACGAACGAATCATGGGGCGAACCGGGGGGGGGGGGGGGGGGAATAATAGGCCATGCCTTGGGATTGTTTAGCTGTCAATGATTTATAAATTTTCCATGTAATTCATATTAGTCATGGGGCTTTTATTCCCTTTTCAGCTCTACCTTCCTCCCTCTACCTAATTGTCATCTTTCTTCTTGTTTTAGTCTGGAAAATGTACATAAATATAATTAAAATCTGACTCGGGAGTTGACTTGAACGTGCAGGAAGGTTCGGGCTTTTCTTTTATTACCTTCGAGAATAAAAGAAACGTATTTTGTGTAGCGCGTTGCCTTTCTAAGAAAAACCTCAGCAGCTATTTAATGCCGGTAGTAAGTATTCTAAAAATGTCAAACCGTGAAATGAATTGTCATGAAAACACCAAATTATCATTTTCCTAGAGTTTGAAAAGAGGCTGCGTATTTTCGGCACCGATTTACAGTCCAGGGGGCGTAGCCAATGACGTCACGGACGTCAAAATAAGAGCTTTTATTTTTACGTCTTAGTTATTTTGACGTCAACAACACGTTTTCTGTGGATGCCGATGATGTGGATGCTTGAGTGACAGTTTTTCGAGTGCGCTACGTCGTCAAGCTTGAAATGTCGGTCGCCCGGCGTGTGTGTGGCCGGGTGCTCGGCGGCTCGGCGGTGTCCGTGCTGGTGCGTGCTGTCGATGTTGCCGCCTGTACTCGTCGCATTCTCAGGAACATCAAAATAAGCGTTCTCCATTTTCAAACTTCACCCGGTGCCGTCCGTCACTCCTGCTGCAAATGAAGATTACGTGTACCGGAGGCGACAGAGCCCAGCCGCCATAATTTTGTACGCATTTTTCTGGAGCTGTACTTGTGTGTAATACGGCGGATTATCACCCTTGCATAGAATAGCTGGAATAGCTGCGAAGACCGTGCAAGCGGCGAGCGAGTAGCCCTGACTAGCATGACTGCACCCGCTGCAGGAGCGCTCGTGGCGCGTGATCCTAAGCAACTAGCGCGCGCTTTTAGCACTGTCGTCGACAACATTCTTTTTTTTTTCAGTGTTAATTGTAAAAAAAAAAAAAAAAAAATTTCGTAAATGCCGCCAATTGCGCCAACAAAACAAAATGTTCGAAAAAAAAAGAAACAAGTTTCCATTGCGGTTCGAACTCACGACCGCTCCCGCATTAGACAGACATCTTAACCGCTAAGCTACACTACAACTTCGGAAATATTGTTTTGACAATTAGTTTTATACGAGTCTTTCGGAGGGCACTTGAACGCTCTGCAAACATTCCGTCGGACGGAACAGTAGTCACTACGGATCTTCTTTTGCAACAGGAGTGACTGACGGCACCGGGCGAACGAAATTGAAAAACACTGTCTTTGGATGTCGGCAATTGATACAAATACAAGACGAGCACAGGCGGCACGTCGACACACACCAGCGAGTACACCGCCGCGCCGCCGAGCACCCGACCACGCGCACACACTCGCCGACCGACCGACGTTTCAAAATGCAGTCGGTGGCATTCAAAATAAAACGTGTTTACTTCAAAGAACAACAAATAGAATTTGGACGTCCGTGACGTCATTGGCCGCGCCCCCGGACTTCCAATCGGTGCTGAAAATACGCACCCTTGAAAAGAGGGGACAAACTTTGGGCACATCGAACGCAGAGTTTTTGTCTCATAATGGCAAATAAGCAAGTTGGAGGAATGTTCCAAGGAGGGTTGGTACAGAACGAAATATCAAAAGAGCACCTCTGGACATCCATAACTTTCCCTCGCTGCCTGTACGAGGAGTTCGGTGCACTTTGCGAGACATTTGTCCTTGACGGACATTATTATCATGACGTGTTCAGCGGGGAAAATTTTTAAAAAGCCTTCTGTTTCCGTCAGCTCGAACTAGATCCTGCGGCAACTGCTGGTACTTCTAAAGAACGCACGAATCTACGAGTAGAGCCAAAAAAACCTGTTGCACCAGTGACGTAACAAACCGTCTCAAGAAGTTATCCGACTCGGGCATACGCTTTCATGGGTCTATATGTGGTCGAGTTTTATCGCATTGGATAGACCGCAAAAATTGAGCTTGTGGTTGGGAAATGAAATGTCTTAGAACGGGCTTAGATTTCTAATTAAATACTAAGCAGAGTAGCAATTTCCTAACGCAGATGATTATTTTACTCTACTCGTTCGTATATGTTCAAATACGAATCAATATGAAGATGCCAATATTCTGACAAAATAAGAAAATATTTTGGGAAACTATTATTTATGTGTTCAAAAAATGAATAACAGGAACAGCAAAGCGGAGGGATTATTTTGCATAAAAGTATCTAGAGAAGAAAAGAAAAAAGTCGTGGAGCTTTTTGACATAAAAGACACATTATTAATGCAAAGTTAAAATGAATAAGTAATTGGAATTTGATTGAACCTTTATTATTCTTCAGAATTGGAGAAAACAGCAATATTGTCTTCGTTTAAGGTTAGCCGACGACATGGTCAGCCTTAGACGAGTATTCTAATTTATCACCCAATAGAAAGCTTATGTTTATTGAATAATGGTTTTAGCGTGTCTTTATTAGCTATATTGTATTTCTCGAACACACTCAGGATGTGTTGGGATATAAATTATTTATTCTTATATAAAGGTGTCGTAGTTTAAGAAACCAAAATCGCGTAACTTAATTTAGAGCACAAAAAGTGGTACATATGCTTTCCTAGCCCACACAAAATAAGTCTTGTTATTTTATACATTTATCCAATAGTTTCAAATAGGTTAACGTTTACCTAAATTACGTGGAGGACAATCCGTGAGGTTTTCTCATAAAATCAATTACTCGGAAACCTTGGCTAGCTCCGTTGTTAAATTTTCTAATTTAAGGTTCATTTTATTATGATGCTGTGTATTTTTATTTTATTTGAATATATTTGCAGTTATAAAATGAAACTTTACCAAGATTACAAAACTTTGTTTTGCTGGGTAATTTATATTGTGTTCTAATTATCAGCTTGCAAATTTAATTCTTTAGTTATTCTTGATAACATTTTTATGCAGAAACAAATAAGCCTACAAGGAATTTTCGCGGAACTTCAACGTTGAAGTAACTATATAATTGGATAGTTACATACTTATAATTTTCACTCATATACTTTTGTGTTGGTTATATTGTGAATTTAACGGATGCCGTTTTCTTCATTTCTGAAGAATATTAAAGGTCCAATCAAATTTTAGTTACCTTTTTTTATATTTAGCTGTCTGTCATAATCTGTCTTTTATGTCAAAAAATGGTTCCCTTATCAACTTTTGTGTCTACAAAAAGAAAATATATTTCTCTCAAAATGGAGACCAAGCACAAACAAATTTTTACTCCGGCTTTTTCTCATAAAATGCCTCCCCTTCGTGCTCGACTTGAGTGAGCGCAGGTAGAAGCTGATTAGTTCAGGAAGTCCCGAAATATACATTTCCGCCGTGTTTCAGAAACTCATGGCACCGTGGAGGTGTGCAGGTTTGATGACGAAAACTGAGTAAGGTGGTGATATCACGCAAGTTGATAAGTCCCTAACGATTTTTGCGCCAAGTGCCCCCGTTTACCGATTTAGTGATGACAACCTCATCGTACATCAAGGCAATTTCGGATCCTCTAATCATAGCGCAGATCGTCTCAGACCATTTGCACGGTCTTAGATAGACGAGGCAAAATCCCACGCAGGAGGGTCTGCAGTTTCTGGACACTTTCGTTTACGACCCTCTCAGTCAGGAATCCATTTTGGTCGTTTCAGTAGAGACATGGCGAGCCAGTCCTCCCTTTCCACACTTACCAATCAAAGAACGTAAAAAGCGAAATTGTCAAAAACTTAATGACCTCATCGCGCTCAAGTTCTGTACTCATTATGTCGCCAAAAGTTGTTCAGAGCAGCTCTCCCTACTTCTCAGCGCTGGCTACCCGCGAGACCTTATCTGCTCACGCTTCCTCCAACAAGCCTAACAGCAGCCTTCGTGACTCCCGATACGTGTGTTCACGTACTTCCATAACACTCCACATAGAATCAAATCGCTCCCCGATCAGCACAACAAGGAAGTATTGTCTTCGTGACGCATAATTTTGTTTTCTACGCAAAAAGGTCAACAACCAGACTCATCAACCGACTTGCTGGAAAAAACATGCCACAAAATATGCCCCGTGCCAACAACGGCACAGCGTGATTTCGATTCCACTTCGGTGTGGATCATTGTCCAGACCGGCCGATGCCTAAACGACCGCTTGAGTGGAGACGCGACTGGGGTTTAACGAACGGCCCCTAACCAATCTGTCCGAAGCATTCACTCGATAGGCCAGCATGCCACCACCTGCACCAATTGCAATCTGGAATTTTCTGGCACTGTCAAAGTTGGAAGACACAGGTCCCGTTACGGCCGCGAGATAATTCTCAACTTTCACGGCCTATAGACGATTGAAAGCCGGGCAAATGGCCGCCGCCATGCTTCTGACCGTGCACCTGTGCAATTGCAAGCTTGTCAAAGCTACGTTCACGCGTACGCTGCACGCGCTTGCACGCATGGGACACCAATCGGGGTTCCGTGCTTGCAATTGTCTGTAGGGCGTGCCATACTTCTCATCAAATTAAAGCCCCTCGATGTGTCTGCGTGTGTAGCGTCAAATAAGCAAGTCCACGAAGCCCGTGTCTCGAGCGGCCCTTGGAAGCGAATGGCGGCACAGCAATCAAATGAGCGGCCCTTGGAAGCGAATGGTGGCCGAGCTCCCTCCCGTTTCATGTGTCGGGCGCGTTTCGACAGGAATGGTTGGCGGTGCTTGTAAGCGTGAATTTTTTTCAAGAAAGTTGACATAAAATGGCTGCCCTCTGGAGGATCAATGTAGAAGAGCAGTTTGGGTCTGCGATGCGTAATTGTACTTTTGTGAAATACGAGCAATATAAGAGAGCATTACCTTATATTTATATGTCAGGATTGTGAAAGCCAGCACCTGCATTCTGAAGTCGGTCATCCAGGAGTTAAGAGAGCTCGACATACTAATGGCTGCCTTTTGATAAGAATTCTCAGTCAGGGCGTCCGGAACCTGAATATTCCGGACATCAGTCAGCTGTATTTTTTTCGATGTCAGCGTGACGAGGTTTACAAGCTTTTATTGTGAATCCTTGGCTCGGCTTCGGCGCGCCGAAGAAAACTTATGACAATAAAATATACTAAATATTATCAATATATATACTCATTTAAGCGCCTCGTTAAAATTGGTAGTTTTTTGACGCCATTGAAATTTAAAAGAATAGAAAGAGAACTGTACAGCCAATAACACCGTAACTTTGGTGTGTCTTTCGTTGACGAATTGTTACTAAATTTTCACCGACATCAGTATCCACAAATTTAGGCTGATATTTCACCTACTAGATGGCGCTGCCGTTTTGAAAGGGTCTGTTTGCGTCGTTTCAAAAGGAACACAGGTTCATTCTTTTTTCAACCTGTCGGACGCCCACTTCGCGTACCTGCGTTCTCAACTGCAAGCGCCAATAAATGTTCACACGGCAAGTTGGAGACATGTTTTGTCTTGTATTCGTTCTTTCTGACACTTTCCATTAAGGCGAGATGAGAAATGATTCGGTAATATTGGAAATAATACAACTGAAATTGAAACGAATTCTGGGCTACTATAAATGATTTTAGACTGGGGTTTCACTAATAGCAAATCATTTAGTTTAGTGTGTTAAAAGAAAATTAGTACACGGGGGTAGAGAGCAGAAAGCCTGCTTTTCGGTACCGAATTTTGTAAATATAGCGAACTATTTCTTATTTCCTTTCCTTCGAAAGGTATCTGCCGTTTCACTCTGATACATCCGCGGTACCAAAGCACGTCAGCCGAACCCGGCTCACGTATTGGACACGAGGACTGCATCCCTCGGACGTTTGCGCTCGTCAAGAATGAATCCGTCAATGATTATTTGGATTCGGATTTGTGGCCAATCAGAGCAGTGACGGCATTTATCATCACTTGTGAATGATAAGTTCTGTGGTGTGCTCAAAAAGTAGGGTGGAAGCTTGGAGTCATCGCATTCCGAAACCAACGCCGTCAAAGTTGGAAATCTGACATTACTCTTTCTTTCGCCGATGAAAGCCAAAATAATCAGACTGGCCAGTCGTGCAAGTCCAACCAGATCGGCAAGAAGGCTGGGAGGTATTTCGCTGTAGCTCAACATTTATTGACTATTGCATCGGACGCAAGGAACACGGATGGCCAACCCGCCGACCCTCACTCTTAGAAAAAAAGGGTACCGATAGTCCTCCCTAAGGGAAGGAACGGTCTTGTAACCTATGTTCCTTTAGAAAGGGAGATACATTCCTCCCTGAAGCAGGGGAGCAAATAGTTCCTCCGTCGCCTGCATCTCATTATGGCGGCCCCGATTCGAGCAAATCGAGCTCAAAAGGCTTAACGGGGACGCTACGTCTCTTGTACGGGACGAGAAGAGCAGCAAATAAGAGCGTAACACGAGCTTTCCTCGAGCTGTGTTTATTTCCGAAGCCAGACTCCCCCCACAGGTACAGAAACTTGCGTTCCAAAAGCAGTTACTCAGTTTTCTCGTCGTCCGCACTGCGATGTTAAACGGAGAGAACCGATACCCAGTTACTTCGCGCACTTTACGTCTTACCTTTGCTGTTCCTCCAGTCAGAATTCCTTCTTCAACCGCACATCACGGAGGAATGGCAAACCAATCCGCGAAACCAAAAGCCGCTCTCAAAAGAGCAAACTCGAAGCCGCTGTTTATCGCGTAGCGTGAAAGAAGGTTAAATCGCTTGCAACCAGATGGCACGGTCAAACAAAGTAATTGCAAGTTGCTAGTCTAGGTGGCGCTAGGTACCGCCCAATTCATGTTCTACAAAAAATATCTTTATTTGTTCAGGCAACCATTGCGCTTCGGAATCCTCTACTATACATCAAGCATCAGGTGAACATACAATGAGCGCATACAGATACATGGCACATACAAACATCAATACAACGGCACGCTAACCCGATCATTAAAACCGAGCTCTGCGTTTCTGTCTTTTATACTGGTCGTTTTGAACGTACGGAATTTCTCGGTGACTGCCTAAGCAATAAAAAATATTCCCAGCATGTTGATTTTTTCCAGCAATGTCATACTTCTGAGAGTATTTTGAATGGCTTAGGGGATGAATTTCTTGTTAAAAAGTGAACGCTCGATTATGCCATAATTATTTGAAAGCCAATAAATCAAGCCGCTCCATTGCGGTTCGAAGCCATGAGTTTGTTTCTCCGCACGGCACGCTGTAGCCTGTATTTCTACTGTAGTGTTTGTTTTTCTATTTGTGCTGTGCGCGCACGGCTGCAATTGCCGTCTTGAATTAATCCCTGTAGAGCGGATATTCACTCAGCTGGAAGTGATGCTTCACGGGCAGAGAAATCGCGTTTCGATCAACTTGACTGCAGTCAAAGCCGCGACTTGCGGTAGGTGTTAAGTGTACGAAACTACGCCGTGGCGAGATCGAAAACTTCTAGCGCTCATCCCAGCGCGCCACTTGGAGGGCAGTTCCTCCAGGAACCGTAGTATATTTAAACAGCAAATAAAGGGTAGCTGTTTTTTTCAATGTTACCAACTATTCCTTTTAATGCTAAAATTCGACACTGTAAATATACGTACTTTCCGTCGTAATTTTGTATTGTTCAGTCCTTTCCCCAGAGCGCAATCGCTCTCGGAGAGGAGACAACCGACAGTCAAATTGGTCACTGTACGATAGGAGCTTACTGTTCAGACCAGCGTTCGGACATGACTATCCGGACGTCGATCGATTGCGCCTAATCCCTCAAGTGGTTTTAAGCCTTTTAATGTAAAGCGGAATGTCAACCTGCGACACCTCGCCCCGTCCGATCACGGCCCGACCAGCGGCATCAATGCCCGACAGTTTACGTCATCTCATCTTGTTTTTACACCACTGATACGCGAACACACGGTCACATCGGCGGTAATTCCAGTCTTCTATTCACAACGCACAACACTGCCATCACGATGTTGCTGCTATGTCACGCAGAAATACGGAACCACGTTGGTTGCCGGTCGGCACTCGGCATCGGAAAACAGAACCGAAATCAGCACGGAAGGCACCCAGTCAGCCGGCAGCAAAACCTCCCTGTCTTGGACGCAGTTCCTGCGATTCCCATAACGTCGAAAACGTCCGCACAGTTCCGCGTGGTTCCGCTACTGTAGGTTCTCGGGGGTCCCGCAATCCGGGGACGGCCATCTTACCCAGCGTACTTGGTGCTGCTGGCACTGCTCCGGAACTTACGCTGTTTCTAGCGTCTTCGTTTGCTCTTTGATAAAATCAGTGGTAAAAACGTCCATGCAACCGTAATATTCTGCACGTTTGGACTAGAAGACGGAATTACGGGCGGCCTTCGCTGCCGCTGAAGCTCAATCAACTCAACCACATTTATTAAACAACGGGCGCGACGTGCTCGAAAAACGAAACCGAAAGACGATGAATCGGGAGGGCGAAAGCTTTCTCCCGCCTGCCTGGAGAAGGAGGAAAACGTCTCGTTCCTCCCTTTTTCTCGTGCCCGCTTGGGTGCGCGTCAGTAGAGGGGAAGAAGACGCGCCGTTGCTTCCTTTTACTTTCATTTTTTCTTAGAGTGCTGAGACGGCTGGGAGAACTTCCGGTTCGGGTAAAACAGTACGTCAGGACCACGCGATTCCTCATTTCGCTTGTGAGTTGAAAAGAAAAGCTAAGTAGAAAGAATTTAAAAACTCGTTCCATGGTCCCTTTAATCTTTATTTAAGCAGATTTATTGTTTCTCACATTTTAATCAGTTTCGAGCTATCTGCATTTTCGAACAAAAACAAAAAAAAAAACTGCAGCAATCGTAGTTATAAAAAGGATTCACGTAAATTTCGCACAAACAAATTCCACCCATATATATTGCAAGCATGGCTCCTGACCGGTACCCCATGCGTGCAAACATGTGCGGCGTGTGCGTGACCTCGGCTTCGGCAAGCTTGCAATTGCACGTACTTGCCTGCACGAGACAAGCATGGTGGCGGCCAGTCGCCCTGCTTGCAATCGTCTATGCTATGAATTTCCGCATAAGAACAATGCTCTCTGTGTTTAATGACATAGTTCGTGGAATCCACTTCTCTACACATTTCGATTACATTGACCGTTCGTTGGAAATTCTCTTTTCCATGGAACAGGAGAAGGTTGCGGAAAAAAAGAAGTTGCAAAAGTGATTTTTCAGCGTGGGAACAAGCGAGAACACTCACTTCTCAATGAACGTGTAAAGAATCAAGCGGCGCCGTTACGTCTCAGATTTGGAATTCAGTCTACGTAAGAACAACTTTAAGGGTTGTCACGCGCCCACCGTACCCACACTTGAGTCAGTGAGAAACGTTTCGACAAGCGGAAATTTGGAATTCGAGGGTGAAAAAGAAATGATGGGAACTGATGTTTCTTTGACCTTATCTCGAGGTAGTTAAGACTTTTTTTTTTTTTATTCGCGCAAAATTTCGCATCCCTGTGTATTGGCTAATGACGAAAGAAATGACTAGCGATTTTATTTTATCATCAGAACTATCTATGCAAAGGGACAGCGGTCAGGTATAAAGCTCCATGGCTCCCAGCATTTCATCAATCCTTTTCGTTTGCATCAGTTGAGCGGTAAGAAATCTGATCGCTCGTCGAAGGCAATGAAAATCCTCGTAAGTAAAACCGACGACTTTGCTACTTTCCGCATAGTCACTCTGTTTACCAACCCTTTTGGAAGCGGTGTCGCGTTGTCGGGTTCGATTAAGCTTTTAATATTTTGACCTAGGTTTTTTTTGTGTTATTTTGTAATTGAACTTGACAGCACCTTAAGTCTTTTTTCAGCTCATTATAAACAGCCATAGGAATTAAAGTATTTCAGCACCTTGCCACCCCTCTGTTCCTTAGATAAAAGTTCAATAACTACACCGTTACTGCATTTAAATTTAAAATGTCAAAGTCATTTGAGATGTTTTAACATTGCAATATTCAGGTCAGCGTTCATAATCTGTAATGTTGAATTTGATTTCATCAAATAATCTGAAGACCACGCTCATTTGTACTTCCTCAATTTGGTAAAGACCGTGTCTTTTTGTCTATGTTTGCGGCAATAGCTGATATTTTATAACTTTGACGGTTGGCTAAGCGGTGAAGCATATTAATCGTAAATAGCGCAAAGGACAGTCAAGCACACGAACCCGAAGATCGGACTAGCGCTAGTACCGCCCTCGTATTCGCGACATGGTCTGACCTTCGCGCTATTTACGTTGAATTGACGCCAATCCTTGATGCTTTCCGCAAGTATTCAAGTTCTGAACCTTTTTCAGCTTCTCGTCGCGGCTTTTTCGCTTGCTCTAGCCGTGGCAAAGGCAGGGCTCATCGACGGCGCCATCTTTGTTATCCTTGGTGGAAGCGCCATCGCAGCTGGCCTTCTTGAACTAGGTGCTTTCACCCACGACGCTGCACTCAGTTACGGTCATGTCCTTCCGTCCGATATTCACAACGAGCTGCACGAAGCAAAGTCTGCGAGGTTGACGCACGAGAAGAGGATCTTCGGAGATGGATTTTATGGCTAGTCTGGCCAAATGCTGCTTCTTACTAGTTCATCGAAGAGGACACCTTGCTCGAACGTAAGAAACTTCATATTTATTGTGAAGTTTGCCTCTAACGTCTGCTGTTGAATTTTTAGTGTTGTTTCTTACCTGCAGATTTTCGCTCGAACGATTCCATGTGAATCTGTATACAAAATATGAAGCAAACACCGGCAAATCTGCATAGCACGATTGTTCGTCTACGATCCTGAAAACGACAAGCGAGATAAACTTCAACAAATGGCCCCATATCCGTCACTTTTCGAAGCAATGACGCCCTTTAACAAGGCCGCGCGCTGATAAGAAAATACAACCGTGGATTACGCAAAGCTTAATGGGTCAGGTTGTGGGACTACTCAAAGAGTCAGAGTATTCGAGGCGCTTCCGGCGCGCCGCGGCCAAAGAAATCAACTTCGTGTCGGGACTATCTTGGTGAATATATGCAATATCTCCGGTCATATCCTAAGTGAGGGAGTGAAGCATGCTGAGATGGCAAAGCTCAAAATATTGTTAAGTACAGGTAACACTATTCACTGCGTTCAACAAACTAGCAACGTTGTGTACGAATTTGTTCGTAGGGTTAAGAAAATATTGTTCGCAATAATTAAACCAATCGACAGATTAGTTACATAAACTTGGAGATTGTTTAAGGGCACGAATACCGTAAAATACCAGGGAAGCACCCATCCCCCTTCAACTGAAAACTTGGCAAATCTAGAAATTGGCGCTTGTCCAGTCCAGTCGGGCCCTTGACGTATAATTTTCAGAATTTCTGAGTTTGTGCATTGTTAACAATGGGCGCTTAAACGAAGTGGGCACTTCCGCAGTATTTTACGGTATGTGTGCGCCACACGTGCAGATGATAAAAATTGCTTTCATAAAGCGGGTGACTAGAACACTCCAGCAAATTTTCTATAAACATCAGCGTAGATCGCTAAGGAAACCGGCGCAGACGCAATGAAATCTTATAAATAGGATTCTGTGTTTTCGGGAAGGGAGGGGGGGGGGGGGGGGGGTTCGAATCGGGGAGGGGTTTCTTTTCGTTTGCTTGTTTGTTTCCCAGATTTTGCGTTTGTTATGTATATTGATTGGAACTTAACCAAGTAACACAAAGACATCGAATCTGTGGGAAACAATAAATACCGAAAAACAAAATCACCCCGAGTTCGTAAAAAAGAAATAAACGGCGAAAACAGGGAACCTTCGTAATAAAGTATTACGCTTATGGATAGTTTACGAATAAAAAGGGCGTGTAAAGTGCTTTCGTTACGTTAGGCTACGGTTGTTCAAGCTGGGAGATTAGGATGCACAAAGTACGTATGCATTTGGGCGCAATTTTTATTTAAAAATAAGTTGCCAGCCCGCCAAGTTGGATTGTCTCTTCTGGCTCAGGGGCTCGGCACAAAATGCTGTATTTCAATGATGAGCAAGCCATAACAGAAAAGTAAAAAAAAAAAGCCAGTATTGACTCATATTAGCTTTATGTATCGCTTTTAAGTCACATAAATATAACTATACTACGCATCAAGCTCACGAACAGTTTACCTCTTTTTTTATTTCCGTAAGCGTGACCAATTATTTGTTTTATGCTGTTGAACTTGCATGCACTAGCATCAATAGCACTGATTTAAAATTCAGCTTAAAATTCGTCAACTGTAACGTTGTGGAATGATTCACCGATTTGTCATTCATTGGCTTTTGGGATGGAAACGTACAGAACGACCAAGTGATTGGACAGACATCGCAACGAAAGTCACTAATGTTTTGTTGCTCTTGTTTTCAGAGTGCCTGACTGTCAGGAGGGCGATAAAATTATTGCCCAGAAATTCATACGTAGACAGTCTACTTTACAAGCTGCTAAAGAAAGAGAAATTACACAATAAACTTGTTTACTTACCCGTCAACTCTTACTGAATTCGCGTCATTTCACTTTAATTAGCAAAGTCTGCGTGGTACGTCACTTATGGACTAAATATTCCTAAAATTATTTTTTAAACTCAAACGAACATTAACACCGTTCAAAGACAAGTTGACAACAAGACAGCTGACGGACAGCTTGCATCTTAAAATACTTTAACGCACACAAAACATTAAAAAAAAAACTGCGTAAAATTGCCTGCCGTTCAACTCTACGTTTCCTCAGACTACTTATTTATAGTTTTGGTTGTTCGATTTTGGTTTCAATCCAACTCCTCTATAAACATTTGGCCTTATGAAAACGCTGAAACTTGGCATGCATCAGGCTACAGTGCGCGTCTGGTTATGCGACAAAAATTACCTCTATAACGTCTGACAAGATGAGAATGGCAGGACGTCTCTTTGAGATAAGCGGCCTCCTGGACTCGATCATTGCCTTCCGCCGTGCTTGGGATGCCGTGCATACTGGAAGCTCAAGAGACGTCGAAGCATTATCGAAGGTACGAAGCTCGCGCTGGAGGCGAGAGATCTAGAAGACCTCCCTGCCCTTGTCATCCTGTCACTTACCATAACAAAGCTGGAGACATGTCCTAGGCCCGATATCTTTAAATAAAATGTGTGCAAACCAAGACGACACTGTTCCCTGTAATACCTCGCACAATAGAAAAAAAATCTTAAATCTCCATCTTATATAAATAGCGGTGAATACAAGCTTGGAAAGCTCTTGTATAAGCAAACCGCCTTGCCATATTTGATTGAGAGGCAGATTAGCGCATTACACTGATATCAGCTTAAAAAGAAGGGCTGCGCGCATTACGTTATCATTTGTTAGAGTACGCGCCACCCGTAATAAGTGGTCCAACATACCAAAGTTGGACAAATTTACGTGATAAAGCGGCAGGTGTCTGACTTTTGGCGTCGCCACGTGCCCGCATTACGCTTGTTGTGAGACATTGCCACAACCTCGCATCCACTCTCAGAATTACATGGATTCCAGCTACACTCTAAAAGAAAATGACTATACCCAGGATAGTCACACTGGCGTTTTGGAGTTTTTGACTACCCCAAAGGTCGAGTGACTAGCCTTTGGGCAAAGTGACGACCCCAAAACGCTGTGGAACGACCCCCTTTCTGCAGGTGACGACGGGGTTGCGGTCACTTTCGAATCCGATATTCAGTAACTTAAATAACTACAAAAAAAAAACTATGAAATGTGCTCTTCTTTGGTTTGTGTTATCCTTCAAGATCTGCCAAGATCTCGAGGAATGATGTTTTGTGCAATTCGAGTAAATTGGTGGAATGAAAAGTTTTGCAGCGCGAGCTGCAACACCGGTTCTCGACAGACGAGGGACAGCCATTGGAGACAGCTGAGCACCGTAACAAAGGTAACAAAAAAACAACGGCGCGCTTTTTTTTTTTTCTTCTTTTAGATATTTTATAATGTCCGCGGCACCAAGACAAAAGACCAGATGGTCTGACGAGGCCTCGGTACTGCTAAGTAAAGTAAATAACACAATATTTTATATAAACTTTATTAACAGGCGAGCAGAATAACATACATTTAAAAATGCTTCAACAACTAAGCAAAATTAGAAAAAATAAAAATGTAAAAATAATCAAAGCAATAGCGTCAAGCACTGCTAAGAGCAGTAATACAAAATTTTCTATTTCAGTTGTCCATGGCTACCATCAAAGTTTTGGTTTTCAATATTATATTGTATTTGCTTAGCGAGATACGAGATGTAATTAGTGTATGGAGAAGACTGTATCTGTTAAACCAGACGTAATGAGTGTAGGGAGATGACTGTATGTGTTAAGAAAGTTTGGAACTTGATATGCAAGTGTTTGTGAGCCCATGTTAGTCCTAATTTTTGGAATACATACTTTGAATTACAATTCTTATAATGGTGGTCGGGTCTAGTCCAGAGTGATGGATAGGTTGGCTCTCTAAGTATATGGTCTTCGAAAATGTAGAGTCCAAGTTTATTCATCTATATTTTACCAAATTTTAGTATTTTACATTTTTTGAAAAGCGGCGTGCTGTATGCGTAATATTCAGAGTTACCTTCAAGGCGAACAGCTTTTTCTGCAGAATATCTAGATGTGTGATATTTGTCTTTGTCGTGAGACCCCCGAAAAGTAAGCAGTAGCAGACGATGCTATATAAAAATGTATAATAGAGACGAAATCAAGCCTACTGATTTCGAGATTTCCTTTTTTAGTTTGTTTACGTGGTTAGTGGAATTCAAACGTTTATTAAACCGGACTCCAATATATTTGTGATTATTCACGCGTTCATTTTCAATATTTTTGAATCGAAGTTTAATATTTGTATCGAGGCCGGTTCACCGAGGGCCCGGATCAGCGAAGAAAAGATTATATATTTTGTCTTTTTTGTATTGAGCGGCAAACCCATTCGCAATTAGGCAGGATGAAAGTTCAAATAAATATTTGTTGACTGTAAACTCTTGATGAAAATAATCCCTGGAGAAGGGGAACAAGAAGGACAAAGGACAAACACACAACTCTAAACACAGCTAGGTGACTGGTGCGCGACCGAAAAAATCCGCCTGGTCCGGGTATCGAACCCGGGACCTCTCCATTACAGGTGGAGCGCTCTACCAACTGAGCTAACCAGGGGTTAGACGTCAGTAGAGCAAACGGGTTTTATCAGCTGCCACCAGTCTAACACCAACAAGGATGAAGCTTGCAATTTAAGGTTATGATTATAATGCAATTAAATGCAAAGGTTGCATTTAGTTGCATTATAATCATAACCTTAAATTGCAAGCTTCACCCTTGTTGGTGTTAGACTGGTGGCAGCTGATAAAACCCGTTTGCTCTACTGACGTCTAACCCCTGGTTAGCTCAGTTGGTAGAGCGCTCCACCTGTAATGGAGAGGTCCCGGGTTCGATACCCGGACCAGGCGGATTTTTTCGGTCGCGCACCAGTCACCTAGCTGTGTTTGGAGATGTGTGTTTGTCCTTTGTCCCTCTTGTTCCCCTTCTCCAGGGATTATTTTCATCATTCTTGTCCAGCTCGCTTGCCCCTTTGTATTTAATTGCATTATAATAATTGTAAACTCTTGTTCGCTAAGATTGGCTTCAGAAAAGAAAGGAATTGTATCATCGGCATACAATATTAAGTCTTCGGTGAGTGGTACATTAGGTATAGCATTAATATAAATCAGAAACAGCAAGGGACGCAATCTTGAGCCTTGTGGCACGCCATGTTAAGTTCACCCTAGGGGTGATTTTGCGTTATTATAGATAGTATACTGTGTACGAGATGTAAGGGGATTAGTAATAGGTTGGGCGCGGTTCCTCGTATACCATATGCCTCGAGCTTTGAAAGAAGAACGGTGTGTTTTATAGAGTCGAAAGCTTTACGGAAATCGAGAAATAAACGAATTGTGAAGAGGTTATTTTCTATATTATATATTATTTTATCTTTGATATGCAGATGTGTTAATTCCGTAGTTTTACCCTTCTAAAAGCCATATTGTTGTTTGATTATAACATTGTATTTGCAAAAAAAAAAAAAAAGAAATTCTGGAGCCATTCGTTAATTATTTTTTCAATTATTTTCGAGAACAAAGGCAACACTGATATGGGCCTGTAGTTACCGAAGTCAAGTTTGGAGTCGTCATTACTGATTGTTGAAACGTTTGCTATATTTAGTTTATTCGAAAATATACCACTTTCAAGGGTACAAATGTATATATGGGTAAAGGGGAGTGAAATAATAGGAGATACAAATTTAATGGGCACAACTTTAAAGGGGGACTCCACAGGTTTTTTTCATTACCTCCGATTCTCTTGAAATTTTGCTAAACTCACCAACAAACATCACTAAAATAGTATCCCAAATATTAGGTCAGAATATTGTTTTTTTCGCGAAGTTATTGAGTTTACAGTTTTGGTCCTCACCCTGTTTTTTTAAACTGAAAGCCTCTACTGGCAACAGCGAAAAAGTGATGTCAGCGGCAGGCAGGGGTTCACTCTTTGGACTGTAGAATTTGTTCCCAACTGATTCGAAGCAGTTTCAGGGTATCAAATGAATGCTTTGGAAGCTCGCTCCAGTACCCGTGCTCCAGCACGGAGCAAATTATTGGCATATTCTATTTTTTATACTGCTTGCTCGACTGGCAAGGCTGCCTGCCACTGACGTCACGGAACAGAAAAATGCTGGTACATTTGAATGTTTGTTTTTGCATCATTTTCATTTGCCGACTTCAGAATAACTATTATAAATTTCCCAATACTAAACAGCATACCGGAAAGGAAAAAGGCCGGGGAGTCTGAAACTATAGTTAGTTGAGGTAGGTCAAAAAACCTGTGGAGTACCCCTTTAGGTCATCGACACCACAGGCTGTATTATTGTTTTTAGAAACATTATAAGCATTATTATTTCCTGTCGAGTGACATTATATTAGACGACCAAACTTGGAAGGGTATTTTTAGGTATGTTACATGATCATCACGTTGACTTGTAGACAGAAATTCACCAGCCACTGGAAACTGTGAATTAAATCTTGTCCACAGTTGAGGACGATTCAGAGCCTGAATATCTAACGAGTCAAAAGATCCAACAAGACGAAAGATCCACTGGTGGATATTCAGGCTCGTTGGATATTCAGACACGTTGGATATTCAGACACGTTGGACGCTCAGGCCTGGTTGGATCTTTCGTTTTGTTGGACATTCAGACTCGTTGGTCATTCAATCTCTTTTGTATATTCCGTCTCAATGGATGTTCAGTCAGGGTGGACATTCCGGCCTGCTTGGATCTTTCGTCTCGTTGGATATTCAGACTCGTTGGACATTCCGTCTCAGTTGGACATTATTTTTCGATAGACATTCGTGTCGCCGGTCACGAAACCAAGTAGATACCTGAATTGAGCAATGCGTTTCGCATTGTTTACGTATTTTGAGCTGGTAGATCTTAAAATTTCTTTAAAAAAAATGCTGGTTTCTGAGACGGATTCAGCTTGGTTAAACTTAGCTATTAAGATCGACACAATTTTGAAATTGCCTAACGGCTTATAAATAACTGTGCTTGGATTTAACTTGTTTATTCTTATGTAGGTAGACCATCCTCTTTGGAGGAACCACTGGCCATTGTTCGTTTTGGAGAGGGATGCGTGTGGCCTTCGCCGGCTTACGCGCGTCTCGGGGGGTACACATAGCTTCCTCCCGCCGGGGTCTGCTTTTTTGGGTTATCAGATGAATTCGGGTGTCGTTGTTCCCCGGTGTTCCCCTACCAAGCCTTTGCCGAGGCACCTTGACTGGGTGCTTGATTGAGACGGCGGCTGAGACTGCCGGACCAATCAGCCGCCTCCCTCTTATCACCTGACCCGTCTCTCTGCGTGGGTATGAGCGGGACCGTGATGACGTGGCGAAAGAGAGGCGTAGGACGTAGCTTCCACCGCAGTCTCAAGTTTGGGGTGAACGGAGTATAGAGCCTAGGCTGCATACTTCCCGGTTTTAACCGAAAAACACCGACATACATCCGCCGGTGTCGAAAATACAAAATCGGTTAAAACCGAAAACCCCCCCTTTTTCATATTGTCGAGCAAGCGCTGGTGTTTTTAACCAGAAAGTTCCTGTAGAATTAACCGACAAACACCGATAAACATCCGCCGGTGACGGTAATAAAAATTGTTCAAAACAAAAAAAAACATCGGTTTCTAAATATTTTTCGCTGGCAATGTTTCCTATTTTCACTGAAAAAGTCTTACGCAAACTTCAAACACATTATCTTGCCCGAACTCATGCACTTTGCCTGTCTTTCTTTTGTGAACTACGTCTAGGGTTTGAACTTACTAAGGAAGTGTTGTACCATTGTTATATCAAACCAAGAACAAGAGTGAATCTTTCTAACCAGGCAACTGACTTGAGGTCACTAGAATGCAAACTAACTTTGGTTCAAAACTGGAAAGGCGGTGAAATGGGACATGAATGTGTAGAAGATAGTTTTCAAGAGCTCTTTGTTGTACGCCTACTTTTTGGTTTCGGAGCGATCAGTCGCTTTTGTTTTCTAGATTCCGTGTTAAACCCTGTTTAGGAAGTTTACGATGCTTTGCTGCGTTGAAGACTCTTTATTTCTCGCATCCTTTTGCTTTCTGTCTGCAGCCCGTTTTCTTTCTTTTTCTTATTAAACTACTTTCTGGGGTGCATTCGATTGCTAAGCTTCGATGTTGACTTTGGTTGCTTTTGTTATTTTTAATCTTTATTATTTATGCATTTTGAGCCAGCGCCGCCTGTATCGGTCATTATCACAAAAAGCGAACAAACATTTAAAAACAAACTTTCCACATCTGCGGCACAAACAGTTTTATTAGGCAGCGCATTCTATTCCTTGGTGGTCTAAGAAAAACAAAATAAAACTCTTACCTAACTCCGTTTTAGCACGGAGATCAGGTATCTTATGTGACATTTACGTTGTTAAATATAATTTGGAGCATTCGAGCAAGCCCTTTTACGTAGGATACAGAAATGTGCCATGAAAAAAAGGTCCCGGCTTATCATTATTTATTTGGGAGCAGTATGCTACATAAATTACAGGAATGAAACAAACATAAAATATTGGATATTCAGCCTCAGTGGACATTCAGACCTGGTTGGATATTTTGTCTCGTTGATATTCAATCGCAGTGGACATTCAGGCCTGGTTGGATCTTCCATCTCGATGGATATTCAGTCACGGTGGACATTCAGGCCTGGTTGGATCTTCCGTCTCGTTGGACATTCGGACTCGTTGGATATTCCGTCTCAATTGGACATTTTGTCTCGATGGATATTCCGTCTCGCCTGCCACGTGACCAATTGGATTGTTCGACTCGTTGGATCTTCCGTCTCGATGGATATTGAGGCCGCAAGCGGTTGGGACCTGATAAATTTTCACAATCTATTTTTAAATCAGCGAAGTAGTTATGCCGAAGCTTACCCAGGCAGCACACAGTATTGGGCCAACATTGGATTTGATGTGGCAAAGAGTGGCCCAAGAATGGCCCAACTGAGCCATATGTTTCCCAATATTGGAATCACATTGGACAATATTGGACTTTCAAAGCCAATGGTTTTCCAATATTGGTGATACGTTGGCATAGGCTGGTCAACATTGGACTGTCAAAGCCAATAGCTTTCCAATATTGGATATACGCCGGCATAAGTTGTCCAATATTGGACTGTCGGAGCCACTGGCTTTCTGATATTGGCTATACGCCGGCATAAGCTGTCCAATATTGGACTGTCAAAGCCAATAGCTTTCCAATATTGGATATACGCCGGCATAACCTGTACAATATTGGACTGTCAGAGCCAATGGCTTTCCAATATTGAATATGCGCTGGCTTAAGCAGGTTAATATTAAACTGTCAAAGCCAAGAGTTTTCCAATATTGGTGATGTCTTGGTATAGGCTGGTTTATATTGTACTGCCATAGCCAATGGCTTATCGATATTTGTGTCACCTAGGCTGTAGACCCGCGACCCTCTTTTTTGCATTGCAGAGGTAGGAAAGTGGAAAAGAGTCATTCATGCGCTCGCTCGGGGCGAGAATTTTATTTAGCCAACTTCGTGTGGCGTACGTCGCCGGTGCTTTGTAACCGCGATCACAAATACATCCTTAGCTGCCTATAGGACTATTACAGTTTTTTTTGCCGGCTGCTCTCCCTTCGCATTGCCTTACCTCGGTGTTGACAACTTAATTCCGTTTTTTAGATTTAATTATTTTTGTCTTTTCCAGTGTATTTTGTATGCATATGCATAACGTAGCGTTAATGTCTTCTACTTTGCCCGTGCCCCTGCCATGTTTGTATTTCTTTCTGCTTGATCTATTTTTTATATTTAATCTTTCTGTGCATATTTCGTCATTGTCGACGCAAGTGTCAACAAACATAAAGCCGCCGCTTACGCCGCAACCGAAGTGACTTCTACTCTCAGTATTACGAGAGTCTATAGCGCTATAAAATCGTCTATTGGACTCGAATGAAGTCTCAAGAGGGCTGCTTCGACTACCAGTGCACATGTCATCAGTGTAGGCTGAGCAACGACGTAGCAATCGTGACGCGAGAGCATACTGCGCCTCGATCTGGCCGGCCGCGCTCGCTCTGCGGAAATGTGAGCGTGGGACTCTCGAGCCCCGTTAGCTTACTGAAGTTGCAAGACGCTACTTTGTCGTCGCGAATCTTTTGCCCTTCGAACGGTTTCGAAGCCATTGCGCCCGGCGTATACCCTACGCAGCATCTTTCAGAAACCGTCCGCGCAGCATCGCAACCATCTGTCTGCGAGCGTCGGGGATACATCGTGTGTTGAAAGTCGAACGATGTGCTGTACGTGGTGTCTTTTATGTGTAACTCGTTCGTGAAAATCTTTTAAGTTTAAAAAGCGGAACCTAACAGTGTACAAATAATTTTAAATTTATTGATAAAAATAGATATATATTTATTTATTTATTTGTGGACATCGTGCGCAAAAAATAGTCGCGCTTAGTTCTTCATTCTAAATAATAATGTGGGTTGCACGACGTAAAACATAGTGTCTTCAAACTTGCCCCGTTTAGAATCACTTTTGGGCTGGACAGCTTCTTTAGAAGTTCAAAAGCTGGCCTTCAAAGAGCTGTCCTGTTCAATCGGTATTGACAGCAGGGTAGACGCTATGCGTGTTTTAGGCCAATCGTGTCTCCGGTTAGGGTCACGTGACTACAGTCTCGAAGCTGGTGATAAGGCAGAGGACGGAACCTGCCAGCTTAAGGCCACGCATAACATCCACTGCACTGTCAACCTTGGGTACAAGTGACAAATCCTCTCGCTGCGTTCATTGTTGAGATGCCCCTGAAGATTAGCCTTTATAAGCGCACCCCCGTTCTGGCCTGCTTCCTTTCTACTCCTTCTCTCTTTTTCTCTCTCTCCCTAAGCTGAAGCCGTGATACACGGTGCGTACTCGCCGGACCAATGAGCCGTATACTTTTCATCGCTTGAATCCGCTCTCTGTGCACGGGAAACGGCAGAAGCGTGATCACGTGGTTTGACGGATGACGCATTAGCGGTTGACAAACCCGGAATGCCTGCGAAGACCGGACCTAGTTTCGCGTGCGATGCGGCCTGCGGGCCTGCTGCGGATTTCGCTTCTGTGGTAAATGGTATCTCGTTCGAAAAGTCCTACCCGTATTGATTTCTTCAAAGAAGCGCAAGACATTCTTGTGAATCGTTTAGTGTTCGATTCGGCAAACGGCAGCGTGTGCTACATCGTGGTGAATCTTCACGGATCCCTTCCTTCTCGGTTTTGTGTCTGAGTGTTTTTTCTGCTGTGCCCGTGTCGACAATCTCGGATTACATCTTTCAAGTCCGGTATTTTCAACGTAGGTGCGCTGCAACCTACTTGGTGGTCATTGTCCGTTCTTCTACGGGTACTCTTTCGGATAACCTCTAGAATTAGGTAGTGCCTATCTCCTGGCAGCCAGGAGAATAATTTTCCCACAATCTTACCGACAGTCGCCATTATCTGTCTGAAATAATGTCACAACTGCAGGTAGAATACTGACTTCCTTATTCACCCTGCGTTTCGCGAAAACACGTTTCGTGGCCACCTTTTCGTGAATACACGTGGCGTCGACATTCACGTTTCATCGACATTTGTTATGCGAATTGCACGCTGTAGGGGCATTTTGTCGGGCGTGTATTCCTGAGGCGCTACGTTTCCTTGACATTCGTTACACCAATTTCACGCTGTAGGGGCATTTCAAAGCGCGTGTATTCCTGAGGCGCGTGCTCACTGAACCAGCCCACCCTTTCACGCCGCTTCATGGTAAGTCTGCAACAATTATTCGCAAAAGAAAAATCGAATGCTATTCTGAGTTTTTTAGGAAACATCGCGTGTTGAAAAGCGATCTGTCGATGAAATGTCGCTCGATGAACTGATTGCACCGCCAATGAGGGGCGACTACCGGTTGAATTTCGGGGAAAAAATTCTGCCAGCTGTCGGGAGACTGGACACTACCCAACAATTACCCCGGTTGTTGTTTGCTTTGCAATCTTCTCAGTTGTATAACAGCTGAGTAGTACCTCGTCACATATTACAAATTGCTTAGTTTGTACTTGTCTGCAGAATAGGCTGTGTGTAATAAACTTTTAGGAGATTTCAAAAATATCCCTTGTGTCTGTGTACCTTCCTTTTTGCAAACAACTTGGCGAGTGCACTTGCAAACAGCTGGGCGAGTGCAACGATGGCCAAAAATCAGCACCAATGACGGCCAACATTGGATCGGGTCGCACTTCCAGTATTGTCCAATATTACGCCGGTCTTTGCCAATGTGGGACCACCATTGGCAGGAACCATGGTTTAGCAATGGCCCAACATTGGCACCAACGATGGGGCCGACATTGGCTGGAACGATGGCTGAACAGTGGCCCAACATTGGCACCAATGACTGGGCCTACGTTGGATGGGGTAGCGCTTCCAATATTGTCCAATATTGAAGCCGGTGTTAGCCAATGTTAGGCCGACGTCGGACCAACATTGGTGTGCTGCCTGGGTAAGTGTAATAATTTCATGAACCGACTACCATATCATTTTTGGGACATTCTGTATGTCTCTGAACTTGCCCTGAAGAAAACTCTCTTTTGATTTTCAAATATCTGAGCTCGAACGGTTTTTATATTATTTTTAAATTCCAATAAAGTGGTGGACTTCAAGCAAATCGATAATAACAATTTACAAACAGCTGGCCTGCTGGCCTACTGGCCTCCTTAACTCTCAGTTCGATAACAATCTTAATAATTCTGCCACCCAGCCACTTAAATGCATGTTCTGTGTCCAGGAGCTGCGAAGTGCGGGCACACACGCGAACGAATGGATAACCACGCCGGTAGAGATAAGCATAAAGAAGAATCGACCGGAAAAAAAATAGCGGTAGCGATGATGCGAGCTGAACGCCCCTGATCGGTGTCGACAAAGATGCCCAGCGATTCATCACCGCACACGACCAGCATAGGCTGGGTTCAATAAAGTCAGCACAATCATTCCTTGTGCATAGATATTTTTTTTTTCCTTTGCGCGTTCTTCGTTGGCGTTAAAAATATAGTCAATCGAGCGAGATGCCGTCGAGGGCGATCGCTGCCATTCCGGGAAACACTGCCGTCCTTACAGGATCTAGGTATGGTACCGGTGTTTAGGCACATGATGCTTAGAGCGTATCTGATGGTGCGGAGACGAGGAAGAGGCATATGCGCTCCATTCTCTCACTCGACCAAGGAGCCGTACTTTTCGGTGGAGCCTCGCTAACCGACCACCATGTTGCTTTAGGGGGTAGTCATATTTGACTACGTGTGGAGTCGTCATTTTTACCCTATAAGGTTTGTTATATTTGTGGCAAGTTTCTACCACCCCAAAGGTAGTCACATAGACTGCCTTTTTGTTTTTTTAGAGTATAGGCGGCGCTGCGGAGTTCCACTAGTGAGAACGCTGGAGGAGGAAGAGGACATGACGTGTCTTCTAAAATCGATGACAGGTTAAGTATGCAGTGCCAACCGCCTCTCAGAGGGATTTACGTAACTCCGATCGTCAATCGCTTCGTCACAGCTTTAAAAACAACTTTTGTTCTCTTCTTTCTTTTTTTTTTATATGGCAGCGCGCAATTTTTGCGATGCCGGTGTTGCTGAGGGACGCCAGTTTCTCAGAGTGATTTTTCTACGCTTTTAGCTACCCTGAATTACTTCGCAAAGTCGTGCCGGGGTCCGCTTTTTTCCGTCGTAGTTTCTGTGTGACGACGTGAGAAACCAACGGTCCTGTCTGCGTCTAAGTTTTCAACGTGCGCGCTTGGTCAAGCGAATAGTCCTAGTGACAGTCGAGACTGCGGTCGACACGCTTCGTCGGTGCCAATAGCTTCTCTTAGTTGTTTTTTTCGCTTATGATTCAAGTTACGTCACGCACTTGTACCGGTATATGCGTTTCTACAGGGTGGATTTGGTGGAGCGACGGGAGAATTCCGCTATCAAAGTGGTATGCTGGGTGGAATCCGCCGAGCGGCTTCATCTCCGTACTGTTTCACCAATGCTCAAAATTTAAAGACTAATGACGGGGCACATTTGCCTGCACACTGCAGAAACTGTAAGTGTGAGCCACGTTTTTCTGACACTGTTGTAATTTTGGGCGGAAGTAAGGGACAAAAAGCACGTGAGCTGTTGGAAGCCTTCTTTATCAAAAAGAAAGGCGACCTATGTTTGAGCGATACCTCGATAAGTTTGTATAATGCTGAGAAATGCTTCCTTGATAAATTTTTGTGACGAGCGTGTGATATTTACACGACGCATGCGTGGACGCATTGAAGTTGACTATATATCTGTATGGTTTCCAAAGGTTCCCTCAATACAGTTGTAAGTTGCGCTCGTGTTTGTTTCTCTCTCTTGTATCCGTCTTTTTTGCGCAAAACCATGTATCCAAACGTTCACCAACTCGCCCAACAACAAACTATTTTACTGTTTCACCAAACTCCGTCTGCTTCTTTGTTTCCTTGGGTCCAGGATAAAAAAACGTTTTTTTTTGACTTAGATGCCACAACGCTTGCCCTGTGGGCATCTTTTGACAGTATCAACAGTCTGAGGCCGCGCTGCCGCAATTTCCAGTATCACTGATGGGGAGATCAGTAAAGATGTAAGTCTCCGTCGAGCAGAGCCTCCCCCATCGAGGAGTCATGCACGTTGGATTAGGGCCGTCTTATATAGCCTGCGGGAATGGACGCGCCCAGGGTGGGTCGGATGTAGGTGGCTCCCCGGAGGGGCGGACGCGTCCAAGTCATAATCCCGAGGGGTGTGCCTTCGGCAAATCACCCGAGAAGGACGAGGGAAAGCCGCCCACCAGGGAATACGGCTTCGCCCTCGCATCCGGGACGCGCCCCCACGTGGCGACGTCCCACGGCCTGCCTGAGCTAGGCCTAGATAGGGATGCGGGGAACACGTGGTTCCCACACTCCCCCCTCCTTAAGGCTGAGGTAGGTTTAAGAAAAATAAAAATCTACCGACTCTCGAAAGCGAAACAAAACAAAACAACGCGGCGGTGCCGGCTCCCACATGCTTGGGGTAACAAATAAGTCGACGGTCCTTGTGACGTTTCCGACGACGCAGTCGCTCGCTCACCATGGCGTAGTGTCTTCGGTCGATGTGGATCGCGGGCCCTTGGGACTTGTCACGGGAAGAACGGGAACGGCTGGTCCCTGGTCGGCGAGCTGTCCCACCACCGCGCGGTTCCCGTGGATGAAGAGCCGGCCGTCCCTGACCGGTTGTTGGTCCCGGCGTCGCACGAAGACGACGGGTCGCTGGTTTGGCCCGCGGCCGGCCGGGGTAGCGGGGCTGCCTGACGAGTCACGCGCAGCCCGAGCAGTGGTCCATGGACACCGCTGAACTGCCGCAGCCAGGAGACAGCAGCTCCCGAACGACGCGAAGCCGCGTACTGGCTGCGGATCCTTTTCGTGGATGCGGGGACGTGTTGGACACGTGAGCGTAGGTGGCAATAACTGACCAATGGCCGTTACGCCTACCCTTTCCCTCGGATGCCGTAGTTCGGGGGATTCCCCTACGGGTTGATCCGAGAGCGAACGCTGAGGTGACCTTCTATCTAGGTCACCGCTAGCCAGCAAACAATGGTGTCTGGCGCGTTCGCGAAGGCAGCTGGTGCATTGTGCTTTTCACTTCCCTTAATATGACATTTCGCCACTTATTGGGGCTGCCTCTGCGAAAACTTCGGATATTAGTTTTTCCGAGTTCGCAGATTGTAGCGAGACGCCTGTTGTTCGTCGTCGGCGTTATCTCGCGTTTTGCGTGCATATTGCCGCGGGGGCTGCGTTTGTTCGTCCCCCTCCTCTTCCCTTTCATTGTAGGGTTTGAGATCGCAGACATGCACAGGCCCGCTGACTTTTCTTGAGTCTTTCTCGGTCAGCTTGTACACGAGTGGTGACAATACTTCGTGCACTCGGTACGGGCCCAACCACTTTGGTGCCAGTGAAGCAGAAAAGCCTTTGCTGGCATCGCTCAGAACATGGTTTCGTCTGAGCACGACATCGCCTACTTTGTAGCGGAGATCCCGGCGAGAGCGGTCGTACTGAGCTTTTTGTTTAGCTCGCGCTACCCCGAGATTGCGACGGGCCTCCGAGAAGGCTTTCGTCATCCGGGTTTGTAGCGTGCGCGCATGTTCAGTCTGTTTCGACTGTGCGTCGCTCACCCCAGCGTTTGCCCCCAGGACGCGGTCCATTGGATTCGGCAATTCTCTTCCAAATGTGAGGAAGGCGGGGGTGAAACCTGTCGAACGATTGACAGTGGAACGGAGAGCGAACCCAATCTCGGGAATGTATGCGTCCCAGTCGCGGTGCTTTTCGGCGAATGCTGCCAGCATGGGTTTGATGTTTCTGTTACATCGCTCCGTGATGTTCGCCTGTGGGTGGTAGGGTGTGGTTGTTCTGTGCTTGATGCCCAGCGCTTTGCAAGCGTCCACAAATACCTTCCCGACGAAGTAGCTTGCTCTATCTGTTAGAAGAGCTTCAGCGAACCCGAATCGGGTGAACACCTCCATGAGCTTTTCAGTGATTGCTCGGGCCGTCAGCTTTCGTAGTGGGAAAAGTTCTACCCATTTGCTGAAGTGGTCAGTGACAACCAACAGATACTGGTGTCCTTTGGGGCTCCTTGGTAAAGGGCCGACCACGTCGCAAGCCGCCAAAGACCATGGTTCTTGGCTGTGGATCGGCTGCATTAGGCCCGGAGGTTTGCCGCCTCTTGGTTTGAAGCTTTGGCAAGTGTGGCACGTGCGGGCGTAGCGGAATACGTCTCTTTTCATGCCCGGCCAGGTTGCGATGTGGCATAACTTTGTGTAAGTCTTGGAGCCGCTCGCATGTCCGGCCAAGTGCGAGTCGTGATAGTAACGCATTACTGCGCACCTCAGACTTTTTGGCACTACCACCTTGAACACATTGTCTGTGTCCTTCTCAGATGGGATATACTTCAGCAGGAGCCCGTCGGCGTTCAGCAGAAATTGATCCAGCGTGTCAGTACCAGTACCAGATACATCCCGACACTCGGCGTTTACTGCAATACCAGCAGTCGTACGCCCGGCGGACGCGCCGCCCGACTCCACAGAGTCCGACTCACTCGAGAGTCCGTCGATCACCTTTCGACAAAACGGATCATTCTGCTGAGCTTTCAGTAGCTCTTCTTTGCTGAACACGATCCCCACTGCGCTCACTGCGTCTATGTGGTTCACGTTTTCGTCCGAGGAGGTCAGTGGTGCTGCCTCCATTTTGGACTGATTTGCGGCTTCGCCTGGCTTGGAGTTTGCCGTTGGCTCGGCCTGGGTCCTCGCGGAAAGATTTGCGCAGTCTACGGGGGCTCGCGACAGTGCGTCGGCAACCACGTTTGTGCTGCCTTTCCTGTACCGCACGACATAGTCGTATTTCTGCAGTAGCAAGGCCCATCTCGCTAACCGTCCTGCGGGTTCGCGAAGTCTGGACAGCCATATTAGGCTCTGGTGATCTGTTTCGATCGTGAACGTGGTCCCGTCGACATAAATGTCGAAGCGCTTCAGGGCAAAAACAATGGCCAAGCACTCTTGTTCACATGTGCTGTAGTTCACCTCAGCGGGTGTCAGCGAGCGGCTAGCAAAAGCTACCGGACCAAGCACTCCCTCGTGCTCTTGGAGCAGGACCGCTCCCAAGCCCAGTTTGCTCGCGTCCGTTTGGATCACGAAAGGCTTGTTCAAGTCGGGCAGCTTTAGTTCAGCTGTGTCCGCGAGCGCTTTGGAGGTGCAGCGGAATGCTGCCTCCTGCTCGGGACCCCAACTCCATCTCACGGTCTTTCTCAGTAGCCGCGTTAGTGGCGCTTGGAGTGATGCGCAGTTTGGGATGAATTGGCGGTAAAAGTTTACCATTCCCAGATAGCGACGGAGTGAGTTTACGTCCGTCGGTGCCGGAAACTCCCGGACAGCCTTTAGCTTCTCGGGGTTTGGCGCGATGCGCCCGCAGTCGAGCGTGAACCCAAGCAAGGTGATGCGAGTTTCGGCTATTTGGGTCTTTTCTGGGTTTAATGTGATACCCGCGGCCTTTAGCCTGTCGAACACATCCTTCAGATCTCGTAGATGATCTTCGAAGGTGTTGGAGTACACGACAATGTCGTCGAGATAGGCCATTGCATGTTTCCATTTGGCTTCTCCCAGTACTCGGTCAATCAAGCGTTGGAACGTCATTGGCGCTCCGCACAGACCAAAGGGCATTCTTGTGAATTCGAAAAGCCCGCGGTGACACACAAAGGCTGTTTTTGCCTCGTCACCCGCCTCCATTTGAACTTGGAGGTAGCCTCGGCTGGCGTCCAGGGTTGTGAAATACCGTGCGCTGCCGAGGTTGGAAAGGATCGAGTCAATGCTCGGGAGCGGATATGCGTCTTTCCGCGTTACGTCATTTAGACGCCGATAGTCTACGCAGAGACGTGAGCTGCCGTCCTTTTTTGAGACCAACACAACGGGAAATCCCCAGGGACTGTTTGACCGCCGGACAACTCCGGTGTCGATCATTTCGTCCAAAGCGACGTCGATGGCTTTTCGTTTAGCCAGACTGACGGGTCGTGCGTTTTGCCTCCGAGGAAGCGCATCGCCCGTGTCGATCCGGTGTCGCACTTCGTTTGTGCACCCGGGACGCTCCGTGAACATGGCGTCATAGCGTCGCAATAATGTCGACAAACGGGCTTTTTCTTGCCCTGACCCGTAGCATGACTCAGTCAGCAGGGGGTGGGTGACCTCCGACGCTACGGCGCTTGTTTGCAACCGCATCGGGGTACCTGTCGAGGGGTTGATACCCGGTTTTTGTGATTCTGTTGCCTTGTCTTGGCAGGTGCTGCCTGCCCCATTAACCAGTGTTTTTTCTGGCGTTGGGGGTTCGCAGAAGGGTTTCAGAGGTGCGAATGTGCCCTCTCGGTAGCCACCGCTACTCACGTCGATCACGATCCCTGTTTTGGCGAGAAAATCTCTGCCCAGGATGATCGGAACGGAAAGACTGGGGAGATGAACGAAGCGTTGCCGTCTTACTCGATTCTCCCATCTCGCAACCAACCGCACAGTACCGCTTGAATGGGCGGTACCGCACGCGAGTCGAAAGGCCGTGTTGCCCTCCCTCATATGCACTGAGTTTTGCTGGAGGTGGGTCAACACTTCGTCGCCGAAAAGCGAGGCGCTGGCTCCTGTGTCCAGCAGTGCCTTGAACGTCCGACCGACAATCGTCAGGGCTATGAATGGTGCCAGCGTGCCGGTCGGAAAGCCTATTCTGTAGGCTGTAGGCAAAAGAGTCTCTTGCTCCATGCCGTTTTGAGCCGCCGGGTTGGTTATCGGTGGCTTTGCTCGTTTCCCGACTGTTGGGGACCAGGGTTCTGCCGTTCTGGGCATTGTCGAACCAGGTGGTTGGCGCTATTACAGCGAAAGCAACGTTGTTGCGGGACTTTTCTTGAGTCCTGTCGCGCGTTTAGATGCGCGCCGCGCCTTTCGTCCTGTGGGTTTGGACGTGGCTGCGTTTCCTCCCGCTAACAATGGTGGAGATGACGGCGCTGTCTCTTTTGACAGGATCACCAGTCGGAGTCCGCGCTGCCGCAATTGACAGTATCACGGAGGGGGAGGATCAGGTAAAGAATAGGAAGGCTCCGTCGAGCAGAGCCTCCCCCAGCGAGAGTCATGTCCGTTGGATTAGGGCCGTCTTATATAGCCTGCGGGAATGGACGCGCCCAGGGTGGGTCGGATGTAGGTGGCTCCCCGGAGGGGCGGTCGCGTCCAAGTCATGATCCCGAGGGGTGTGCCTTCGGCAAATCACCCGAGAAGGACGAGGGAAAGCCGCCCACCAGGGAATACGGCTTCGCCCTCGCATCCGGGACGCGCCCCCACGTGGCGACGTCCCACGGCCTGCCTGAGCTAGGCCTAGATAGGGATGCGGGGAACACGTGGTTCCCACAACGCATTGAAGTTGACTATATATCTGTATGGTTTCCAAAGGTTCCCTCAATACAGTTGTAAGTTGCGCTCGTGTTTGTTTCTCTCTCTTGTATCCGCCTTTTTTTGCGCAAAACCATGTATCCAAACGTTCACCAACTCGCCCAACAACAAACTATTTTACTGTTTCACCAAACTCCGTCTGCTTCTTTGCTGGCATTAACAAGCGAAGGATTCATAAGTAAACGGCATCTTCAAAGCAGTATTGATTCATATGTAAAACGTGGCACCCTTGCCAAGTCTCGTCGTTGTGATCAGTCTTATAGGAAGTAAGGTAAGCAATGATTTCATCTTCCTACCTCAATGACACATAAAGATGTCATGAAACATAGTTACAATTGTGTCCCATTACCACCCTGGGCGACACAAATTAAAATATTTTCGAACCTACTCTCTGCATCATGTAAGTAAAGCAGGTACAGTATACGTGTTTCACCTCACGACGCGCTAGGTCCCACTCGATCAGAAGCGAGCTTTCATTCCTCCGCTCGCGCTTGAAACAAATGTCGCCATGTCGTGAAGTATACACCGCGCTATTTTCTCTACGGCGGAGGAACTTGAGGTGTCTGCATTATGTCTGTTGGCGGAGCATTCGCTGTATTGTTAGCATGTCACTTGACTATACGGCATGAAAGTCCGTCTGCTCCTTGCGCACTTCTTGCGTTTGTTTACCCGCTAAATGCGCCCACGTTCTTATGTTTTTCTCAACCTCAACGAATCACGGCGCACGCTTGGTTGTCCCCTCATAGAACGTTCCCGGTACGTTCTTTATGCTGTCCTTTGATTGGCGTGCCCCTCCCCCCGTTCCGATGTGCTAAAGACGCAGTTTAGAGCACTTGTTCGTCTTATAGCCGTTTTCTGTTTCCTGTCATTCTCACTCACGTGACTTCCGTATCTGGTATACGGGATGAAAAAATAGTGAAACATTTCTACTTGGAATACGCGAGGAAATGTAGGTGAGGCAAAAGAAGAATGTGTGAGAATCGCACATTTTTCGTAAACACCTTCCAGCGGCATGGAGAGATCAAAACGACGTTTTACCGAATACCAGAAGTGACGATATTCAAGATGGCTGCGCCCTTGTTGTAAAGGTGTATAGACCAGCGTCCGAAATCCTAGCCCCCCGCGATAAGAATGGGAAATAATAATCTCAAATGCAGGATCTTGTGTAGAGAGGGGCTTGGCATAAGACAATATTTTTGCTGTCTGCAACAATTTTGGCACCGGTGTTGCTTTTGGAGCTTCGTGACCGTGCGTTTTTAACGTTCTTGCATTACGATTGATAAGTGCGAAGCTTTCTAAAAAAAACGGAGTCTCGCAAAAAAAAAAATGACCGCATCTCCACGTTGTGAATGATGTTGATTGGGGCGAAGCTCTGGTGGTGCTGATGATACTGATTTTATTGTTTATATGTAGTGCTGATGGTGCTCATTTTTTTTATTGCTCATAGGTAGTGCTGAGGTCCGGGTTTCGTTTCGACTTCATTATTACTGCTTTATGGTTGGTAAAATGCAGAGCCATGAATGCAAAGTTTAACGCGATTATATACGCATTTGACCGCAGCGCCCTCTCCTGTATAGACGTTGAGCGGCTACATGCAATGTTTCATCCATGACATCCCCAGCTCTTGAGTTACTACCACATCTCAGAGCCCCCTACTCGTCCCGCAGTCGTGGCCGAGTGCTTAAGGCGATGGACTAGAAATCCATTGGGGTCTCCCCGCACAGGTTCGAATCCTGTCGACTGCGTAATCATTTTTTTTTTCTTTTTTTGTGAGCACGGACGCCGGACGGACGGACGGACAAGGCTAGACCCTAAGGAGCTTCGCCCCTAAAAACGCAGCCCCCCGCCCACCCTGTGTCGTGGTGTCAACATATACAAACATGGCGGCGCCCGTGCAACAGAGCAGACACTGGTCTAATTTAACCAACAGCGTTCAGCCAATCTTCCGTGCCGCGGTTGCGTCACTTTTCTTCTTTTTTTTTTTTTTTACTTTCGAATGTGGAAGCTTGCACGCAAACCTGCAAGAGCTATGATGCGAGTCTATGCTTAGTTTCTGATTACGTCAGGATGTTGACCGGTGTTACGAGGCGAGCTATAGAACCATCCAAGCAACAGCAACAACCCAACGTAAAAACGTTTGTCTTTTTTTTCACGTGTCATTATTGGCTAAAGTGGACAGTGAACTTGCGCTTTTAACCTGGGCGTATGCGGTTCTCTGTCACCTTGTTTTTTTTGTTTTTTTTTAATGCGACGTCGTTTATACGCCAATAGGATACAAAAAGAAAATAACGACTCTCTCAGTCATCCACTTCCTGATGACAGCACTTTGTTTGCAAAACTTTCCGCAGCCTTCCTATTTTGTTGCTCTCATCACCTTGTAACAGAATAGTCGCAGTCACGGAGGAATCCAAGATACGTTATATTAACTTTCTTAACAAAACATACAAAGGCAAACCAATGGAAACCAATTTCCACCACTTCAAAAGACACCGCGCACTCATTTCAGCTTAAACTCCGCAAAAATGTTTCGAGACTTCGCAAAAATGTTTCAACAAAAAGGCCCTGCAAATTCTCTGCAAATTGACCGGAGGGGGAAGGGGGCGAGGGGCGGCGACTCTTTTACAACTGGACCCCCCGTATCCGCTGGAAAAAGAAACCTTACGAAACTGAACTGAGCAGCGTGGACACACCGCGGTATCACCCGTCGGCCTAATGGACACCGGCGGGGACCGAAGCGTGCCGACGTCGTTCGTCACGGGAGCTTACCCTTTGCGGGGCTTTATCGTGCAAGCAAAGAAAGCGTATACCGAATCAGTTCCGCCAGATCGGCCGTCTCCCGTTCTTGGTTGCGCCGCTGCCAGGTTTCCCTCTCCGCCCTTAAACCTCCCTCCACTCCTCGGGCCGGGTCGTGTCGTAAGCGGCATTGCCTCATGTACTCGTTCGTGCTTTGTTTCCATTTCTCACAATTAGATACGCGGGGCACGCTGCGCTGCTCACCGCTTAGTCCACGTTTCCCAACAAGTTGCGTCGATGTCCCCGCTAACGACGAGAGGATACCGTCGTTATTTTAACATTTTTATGGAAAATATCGTCGTTATTCTAACATTTTATTTTGACAATAGTTAGTTTAGTTTCCATGAAGTCGGACCGCAGCTGCGGCAACGATCCGCGATGGTGTCAATCAGGCAGCAGCAAAAGTGCGTCGTAATGGCGCTCATCATCTTTGTGCGTTTGCAATCACTGACTAAACCAGTCACGCACAGTAGATGCGCCGCTATCCTACATGCTTTTTGTTTTTGTGCATAAAGGCCCGTTCACACTCTTGCGACCGAGTACGACTGAGAGACACGAGATCTCTTAAAACTTCTTAAATTTTTTTTAGAACGAGGGAACACACTGGCATTGTAACGCCATCTATGCGGTGACCCTGGAACTGCATTTCACAAGAGCGAAGGTTTTGCGGGATTTCCGGGGTCAAATGTGCGTAATACCCATAGAAAGGCTCGTTTATAACATTGACAAAAGTTTTTCGAGCCAAGAAAGAAAGGATAATGCGCGAGAAAAATAAAAAAATATGCCGGACCGCCGAGTTTACAGTGCTACCCAATAGATGGCGCCAGTGTGTCCTCTGGTTTAAGAAGTTTTAAGGAATCCAGGTTTAAGAGGTCGCAAGAGTGTGAACGGGCCTTAATTGGTCTAGCGAGCGATAGCAAATAAAGATAGCGAGCGCCTTGACGGTGCACTTCTGGCGCTTCTTGCTTGCCTCTGTCGAACCGTGGCGTGAGCTACGGTCAAGCTTAGGGTGAAACGGTTTATATAGTGACACTATTTGATTGTCTGTCCAGAAACAAAAAATTGCTAAAATTTGCTGCCAGCGACTGTCGTCCAAGTAGAAGCCTCGGAAAAAGCACGTATCAAAGGCACAAAGGAATACGCTTTCATACGATTCACGTTTTAACGAGAAGAACGCATCCAACACGGTTCTAATTCCTTCGCTATCATAACTCTTCCGTACAGCGAATGTTTTAATGCGCCTAATGGCGTTCGGAACGTGATGGTAACACATTTGCATCGAGGCAAAGCCACCCGGTATTCCAAAAAGTGCGAACAGCAGGAAAGACGGAGGTTCACTTGAAATTTTATAAGATAAGATGTATTAGCACACAAATGTGAACAAAAAAAAAAAGGAAATCTATCATGACCTACGAAGACATGTAAAATTATGAGGACTTTAGTGCCCGTGAGAACAAAAAAAAATGAAAGCCGTTTACAACTCCCTGTAACGCCGAATTACAGCGCAGCTCTTGAGGAGGAGGAGGGGAAGGTACGTAGAGGGGGCAATGCCCCTCCTGCTCTCCTGCCCTCCCGCATTTAGGGGACAATTTCCCGCTAGGTTTAGCGGGGAAAATTTTCCGCTAGATTTAGTGGGGAAAATTTTCCGCTAGATTTAGCGGGGAAAATTTTCCGCTAAATTTAGCGGGAAAAATTTTCCGCTGAATTTAGCGGGGAACTTTTCCGCTAAATTTAGTGGGGAAAATTTTCCGCTAGATTTAGTGGGGAAAATTTTCCGCTAGATTTAGTGGGGAAAATTTTCCGCTAAATTTAGCGGGAAAAATTTTCCGCTAGATTTAGCGGGGAACTTTTCCGCTAAATTTAGCGGGGAAATATTTCCGCTAAATTTAGCGGAGAAATTTACCCATGATGCACCGCGCGGTTACGCCGACGCCGACGGCGACGGCGACGGCGACGCCGCTCAAGCCGGAAACGGGCGCCTAACAAGAAGATGAGAAAAAAATGGCAAGATGGTGGAAGTAGAAAACATTAAATTTATGCGAGGCAGAGGTAAAAAGGCAACCGCAATTTAGTTCTAAAAACTCCAAATCCCGCGATAGACTACTGAGCTTCAAATGTTGTTTGGCCCTCCACGAAAGTAAGCGGTGCACGCCGGCCCGGGATCCTGCTGGAACATGTCACGTAACCTACGCACACTCAAAATGGCGCCACATTGAAAGCGTGCACCACGCAAAAACAGTGCTCAGGAATCCGGCTTTTAGCTACAGAGGGCGAGAAGCCCGCGGATATCCACCGCAGGATGTCGAAGCAATATGGAGGCGCCTGTATGTCATTTTGTAAGACGTACAAAAATGCTTAAGGGTGCGGTCCGTTTGTGACTCTGGTGCGCGAGCATAAATGTTTGCGCACGACACCGGCATTCCTCCTTCATGTCTGTACTTTTCGGCGGCCGCGTATCCTGGCTCAGCCCTTCCGAGTTTCGCGCTGTCATTATGCTCAGGGTCACCGCGGCCGTGTTGTCTCGCTATCTTAAATAACAGCCTTTGTAATGATTAAAGGGGTCGATTTTTTTTTTATTTATCTGAATCCTTCACGAAAAAAAAAAAAACGTCATTTTTCTTGTTTGGTGTATCGAATATTGTCTTTCTCCTTCTGTTTACAAAAATAAAAAAGCCGAGCGGCATGCAGAGATGCTACTAAAAACCAAAAGTGCCATTAAGCGTGTTTATAGGCATGCAGAACTTTTATTAACATATCTATGCGAACATGTAATACACATTTGTATAAAGAATGTAATTTATAATTCGCTTTTAATCGTTAAGAAATTTAAATGTGCACATTTGTTGTTTATTTTGAGATTTCAATCGTTTTTCTCCCCGAATCTTAATGTAACCATATCACTTTTTAGACATTTTACTACAGATTTTCCTAACCCACTTTGTATGCTGTCGATCTCTATGGGTCTTGTGTTGTGCACGAGAACTTACGTCAGGAAGGTATCTTCTAAGCTATGCGACCGTGCTCATGCCACGCACACGGTTGTACAGAACTTTGGAGTTCCTGATATTTCTATACTCGCGGACAACCTTTTGTGGCCTTTTAGAAGTGAAGAGTACGCTTGCACAGTCTGATGGGCGCTCAAAACTCGGGAGCACACGTGTGCCTATATGTTTTACTGCATATCCAAAAAAGGTTGTCGGCAAGTATATCTATATTCTAATCACAGCGATGCCAGGAAATCTAGAGTTCTGATATCGCTATGGTCTGACGGCGGAATTCTTTTAGCACATGCTAGTAAGATCTGCTACAAAAACTTCCGCCGCCATATTCACAACAAAATAATTCTCTGAAAAGAAAACCTTTTTCTGCCTACCTAGGATGGGACGCCACTGAACGTATGGATTTATGCAATCTACAATTCCTTAGAAATTGTTATTTTAAAATCTATAAATTGTTTCATTGAGAGTGTTTGACGACTGCTGCTTTGCAGCAGTTTACCGGAAGGAACCCACTGGCACAGAAGGCTTGTTTTGTGTGAGCGTAGGACAGAACCGTACTGATCGAGTGGAAATAAAGATTACAAAGTCATCAGAAATCAATACTGTGGTAGCCACGACTCGAGCTCCAGGTTTCCTCAGATCCGGGGACGTGTGCACCACTCCAATATTGTCTCCACACTGCACCAACCCACCTTGTCATTCGGCATTCTATATCTGTCTCACAATGCTTCGAGAACAAAATGTATTCAATCAGAGGTGTTCTAGAGCAGCGGTATCCAACATTTTGGTCATCACGGACCCCCAACCCATCCCAGAGGCCACGCAGGGACCTCCATTGAGTACAATATTTATAACGAAAGACCACACATAAGAAGGCACGCTAGTAAAGGGCCAAAAAGGGATCCTACATTTGCAGCTGCCCGGATTACGTTATAGGTTCTTTATATGAACTGGCACTCAGAGTACACGATCTGTGTGAGAAATAGCTTTCCATGCTGTAAACAAGGCTGCTGACGTCAAGTTCACTGGAAGAAAATCGAAATCGTAAGTCTGGCTGAACATTATCCTGTTTTGTGACTTTGATTTCAATGCAGAAAACGTAGCATCACATAGATGGTAATCGAAAATGGCAGCAAGAATCTTAATGCCATCTCGGAGGGTATTAGGAAAGCACTCGCACACACAAATTAGTAAGGAGGAGGGGGTGGGGAGTTGTGAGAAAACTTGTTGCAGGAAAGCTCAAACAGCCCGTCGACTTCCAACGGCCTCTTCTTAAAATTAATTCATTATCCAGCCTGTGTCGGCACGGAGATGGCGAAAGTATTC
The DNA here is from genome assembly GCA_013358835.2 of Ixodes persulcatus. Lineage (NCBI taxonomy): Eukaryota > Metazoa > Arthropoda > Arachnida > Ixodida > Ixodidae > Ixodes > Ixodes persulcatus. The sequence continues at coordinate 263,337 of JABSTQ010010123.1, forward strand.
TCCCATTTGTGCTTTCAGGGACTGCAATTTCTCTTGAATCGCGGTCCTCAACTTTCTTGGCATCTCCACTTCAGAGGACTCGTCAAAACTACTCAGCTCGGGAAAGGAGTCTAAAACCTCGCTCTCCATTCGGCTGCTCCAAATATCGAGGTTCTTGATAATTGCATCGATCTTGCCATGCACATTGAACGTTGTGACTGCTTCTCCAGTGGAAATACAGGTTCAGTTGGCAATTTCAAAGTCCTCAAATATGCGCGGACCCCACCGAACGCTTTCGAGGATCCCTTGGGATCCGCGGACCACAGTTTGAGAACTGCTGTTCTAGTAGCACATGGAGCCGCGTGGAACTCTGGTCTCCACTATATGGGGCTGGATGGCGAGTCGCTGCTCTCCGAGCCTGGCGAAGCGAAGCCACCGGAAGTTTGATGCTTGTCCCGGAAGTCGGGCGTGTGCAGGGCTTCGTAGTGCATTCAGACGATATTTTGGTCCATGCTTTTTGGTGTCTTTGATTGGGTTTTAATACTCCCAATATGAATTAAATATTGAGAATAAGGCATTAGTACGTGGCTCATACGCAGACTTGATCAACTAGAATCTCAAAATTTTCACATCGAATGGCTTCTCAGGAGACTTGTCGGATCCGCAAGCGCTGTTACTCTGCAACAAGCAGGCTCTTTTGGGATGACAAAAAAAAAAAAAAAAATTCAGCGCCCTGAACACTGTTCGAATGAGCACTCCGAAGAGTTGAAAAGCCTGTCAAGCGCTTACTTCCGGTGGCTTCATACCTGTCTGCTCATGCGCCATCCAGCCCCCTATAGTGGAGATCAGTGGCGTGGAACGCGGTTTTTTGCACGTAGTACGTGCTCCTTGTGCTTAAGATAGCATATTACTGTTGGGTGCCACGTGTGCAAGCATGCTTTTGTGGGGAGAACGAGCGAAAAGCAACCGGCCGGTTCGAGTTCTAGTGTTCTCTCGGTCAAAGTCAAAGTCAAATTAGTCGTTAGTTGTTTATACAGCAGGAGGTTAGTCTGCGAGAACATGGCGACATTGTTACCCACTGTAGATAAGCAATTTAAGCAGTACAGTACGACTGCTAGCCCTGGGTCTTTAACGTGCACCATGCAGTAGCGATACACGACCGCACGCCGGTAAGATGCTTACCCAGATTAAAACGGGCAGGGGTGGGGATTGACCCCAGGATCCCTGAGTTCTGCAGCACGAGCTCTCGCTCCCCGTGCTCCGAGCTGGTGTGCGCTAGCCCACTCGGCCACCGATCTCTGTCTCAAGACGCGTGAGTTTCTTGCACCCCGACGACATCACATTTTATTTCTTTTATCTGTTGTTGGGCTCTGTGTGTGCCTGGGCCACTACAATGTATTGTTCATCACCTACCATAGCCTCCTCTATACTCAGAAAGTCTGACAGTTCGACGACGGAGCCATAGGCTGCCCGGTCGCAGATTTGGAGCGCGAGGATCTGGTAGCACAGAGCACTTCACGGGGAGCCAGTAGTCAGCGCAGAGCTTTTGCAGCGGCGAGGACCCGAAACATGGTTTTCAAACCCGACGAGAAAAGAAGCAATAGCGCAAGGAACGCGAAGAGCACGAGCGGACATTCCATCACTCGGTACAAGTTTGTTTCGGCCTCTCGCCGCAGTGTGGGGGGTCCGTTACATGCCTCTTGTCTGCCGCTCTACCTTTTTCACTTTCGGTGACCACGTCGCGTGGCGATCTGCCAGGCTTTGTCAGTATTTAGGAGGCTATGCCCCTACTTTCTTAGATAGTTACGCCTCGGTGCATGCACTAGTAATTTTAACTGAACAACAACAAGTATCGCAACGCTCCCCGGGAATATATTAGATGGGAGTCACAAAATATAAAGAAGTAGTAATGTAATTAAATTTTTGAATGCGTATAGTTTTTATTGCACGGCCCTGCAATTTTTTTTCGGTATTGAATCCTATAGGATACATTCACAAATATATCATTGTCTGCTTTTCTTCAGAAATCATCGTAATGTTCCGAAATACTGTAATTGCCTAGCTTGGTAAAGCGCTTCACTGGAAATGAAGAGGTCCCGGGTTCGATACCCGGAGCAGGCGGAGTTTTTCGGTCAAACACCAGTCACCTAGCTGTGTTTGGAGATGTGTGTTTGTCCTTTGTCCCTCTTGTTCCCCTTCTCCAGGGATTATTTTCGTCATTCTTGTCCAGCTCGATTGCACCTTTGCATTTAATTGCATTAAAAAAATGAATTACAATTTTTTTATTTCCTTGAACATATTTTATTCAACGAAATATCCCAGAACTTCGGCCATGTACGTACTATCGTGAGCAATATGAGAGGGAACAGCGGAGCGCGTGCCAAATAGCCTCGAACCCTACCCGTGGCGATACGCTGCGGCAGCTCTTGGAAAGAAGGTGGAGAGAGCGGTGCGCTTTCGCCTGCTCACGGCACCCCCGCCATGCTGGCTTTCCTCTCGCGCGGCACCTGATAACGATGGACATTGCGAGGCGCTTTTATACATCGTATCTGGGAATGATTACAACGCTCCCCAATCACTCTCTTTTTTACTGGTTGTGCGTGGAAAATAGAACAAATAGATGATCCAAACGTCAATAGTTATCATTGTCGCCAACCGCATTTTTGATCACAGTGGTATCAAGTGGTATCAAGACGTTATCGCCGTTAGTAGTCGGCGATGAGCTATACCGCGTGAAAAGTAAGCTGCCAGCGGCGGGGGTGCCGGCAGCAGACGAAAGCGCACCGCTTCTCTCCACCTTCTTTCCAAGAACTGCCGCAGCGTATCGCCACGGGTAGGGTTCGAGGCTATTTGGCACGCGCTCCGCTGTTCCCTCTCATATTGCTCACGATAGTACTTTAAGTCTTGTACGTAACGTCATCGCACCATGATGGTGGTCATTCCTACTTGTTCTTGACGGCGAAAACAAATGCAATGATGTAAAATGTATGTTGCACATGGGTCCGCGCTCAGCAGCAAGGCCATCATAATGACCGCTGACGTAACGTTAAAGGGATACTGAACCAAAGAATTTAGTGTCCATAATAAGTGGCGCACGTTCTTTCCACGAGCCAGCAGCCGCCGGTGTGCGCGAGCACACGCAACGAAAATGACGTCAAAGGCCTCCATTCGCGCTTAAGAGGACAGTGAAATGCATCGGCTTCGGGCCAAAGGAGAATAAACACAGGCTTTTCATCTCTACAAGTGAAAGCTACGTGCTTGTTAGACCAATTAATCGCTTACCTTTTACACCAGACACCACTGTGTAGCTGAGAAACTTGTCTTTATTCTCCTTTGGCCTGAAGTTTATACATTTCACAGTCATCTTAACCGTGAATGGAGGTCTTTGACGTCATTTTTGTTGCGTGTGCTCGCGCACACCGGTGGCTGCAGGCTCGAGGAAAGAACGTGCACCACTTATTATGGACACTAAAAGCCTTGGTTCAGTATCCCTTTAATGCGTCTTGTATACTCGGTTTTACATTTAGTGCACAACCATTACATCATTGTCAAAGCTGCTGGCTCGAGCCTGTGGCTTCATCTTGCGGTTTATTATCACGTGCTATCGTAGCAAAGGAGACATTTGGTGAAGTCACTCGCTCGCGCCAGCAGATTGACAGCGATGTTCATTAAGTATGACACGGAGCATAGTCCCACTTAAAGGGGTACTCCGGCGATTTTTTGAGCTACCTCAACTAACTATATTTTCTGACTCCCCGGCCTTTACCCTTTCCGGTATGCTATTTAGTATGGCGAAATTCATAATAGTTATTGTGAAATCGGCAAATGAAAATGATGCAAAAACCAACATTCAAATATACCCGCACGTTTCAGTGCCGTGACGTCAGTGGCAGGCAGGTTTGCCAGTCGAGCAAGCAGTCTAAAAAATAGAATATGCCAATCATTTGTTCCGTGCTGGAACGCGGCTACTGTAGCGAGCTTCCAAAGCATTTATTTGACACCATGAAGCTGCTTCGAATCAGTTGGGAACAAATTCTACAGTCCAAAGAGTGAACCCCTGCCTTCCACTGACGTCACTTTTTCGTTGTTGCCAGTAGAGACTTTTAGTTTGAAAAACACAGTGAGGACCAAAATTGCAAATTCAATAACTTCGTGAAAAAAAAAATTATTTTAACCTAATATTTGGAATATTATTTTACCGATGTTGCTTAGCGAGTTTAGCAAAATTTCAAGCAAATCGGGAACCATGAAGAAATCGCCAGAGTACCCCTTTAATGACAAATATCAACAATAAACGCCATCCAACTTCAAGCACGTGCAGCACGCAGGTGCTTGAGATTGATGCTTGAGGTATGTGCATATGTACAGCCTTTTATGACAAGCAAAGAGGCCACGGTGCACATGGTCGGAGCGGGTTTGTTCCCATACGATGACGAAGACTGCGTTGACATGATTAAGAAGTCGAATAAAATATGCCTGTCGTTCACTTACTCTTTTACAGCGAGGCTGTTATGCGCTGGGATCTGGGGAAAATGCGTCCGTGGATGTTGACAGAAAACTCCCCATGGTCGTGGCAAGTATGAATAAATAAAAATAAAAAGAGGTGGAAACCAGCGCGAGTCAGCCCTCCTTGGGATTTTTAGATAGTGAGGAACTGATCCCTTGATACCATCTCTAGGCATCGTCCTCAAGGTCGTCCTAGAAGTCGTCCTTGAGGTCGTCGGAAAGGTCGTCCTAGGCGTCGTCCTCGAGGTCGTCCTAGACGTCGTCCTCTAGGCATCGTCCTCGAGGTTGTCCTAGAAATCGTCCTTGAGATCGTCCGAAAAATCGCCCTAGGCGTCGTCCTCTAGGCGTCGTCATCGAGGTCGTCCTAGAAGTCGTCCGAGAGGTCGTCCGAGAGGTCGTCCTCTAGGCGTCGTCCTCGAGGCAGTCCTACCCTACTGAAAAACATTTTATGAATCTATATAAGAACTGATATGAAATATCCAAAAACTGATATGTGACATAAGAAACTGATATGAATGATCTAAAAACCGATATGTGACATGAAACTGATATGAAATACCCCGAAACTGATATGCGACATATTAGAACTGATAAGAAACATATGCCAACTGATATGCAGCAAACAAGTTCATATGTGACTTAAATAATAACTTATACGACTTCCATAACAGAATTTGCAACGAGTCCAATAAACATATCAGAAATACATTCATATTTTTTTTTCAGTACACGACGTGCCGCGCGGGAAAGCAAACACGTGGCTTGGAACCGCAGTGGAATGGCTCGATTTATTGGCTTTCAAATAATTACGGCATCAGCGTTTACTTTTTACAAAGAGATTCATCCCCTGAACCGTTCAAAATACTCTCAGAGGTATGACATTACTGAAAAGAAATCAACATGTAGGGAATATTATTTATTGCTTCGGTGGTCACCGAAAAAATCCGTACCTTCAAACCCACCAGTATAAAAGGCGGAAACGCAGAGCTAAGAGTAGTTATTGGGTGTTGTATTTATGTTTGTTGTGCCGTGTATGGGTATTGTTAAATGTATATGTTCAGCTGATACTAGTGGCATGCGTAATGTATCTACATGGTGGCGTAAGCAAATAAAATTATTTTGTAGTACATAATTTGGGCGGTACTTAGCGCCACCTAGCCTAGCTGAAACTGATATGCAAGGCGTGTCCCCTTGGTGCCATTGTTTGGAGTGTTTTTTATGGTGACGATTTTGGGTTCAGGATGTATAAAGGGAGGGAGCACTTAATAAAGTGGTTAGCTGTGTTTGAGACGTCGTCGTGTTTCTTCCACCCAGTCTAAGGTGGTCTAAACAAATGGTAAACTTACACCAGCTCGCCTGCGCCCTAGCTGTTTTTTTTTCATTGATATGCGACATGTCATACCGGTATGAAATAAAAAGTTCTGATATGTAAAAGGTGTCCAATAAACATATCAGAAATAAATTCATATATTTTTTTTCAGTAGAATAGAAGTCGTCCTCGAGGTCGTCCTTGAGATCTCCCTAGACGTGGTCTTCTAGGAATCGTCCTATACGTTGTAAAGATAACAGCTTCGCTGGTCCACCATCTTCACGTGAAGTGAAGGGGCTCCACAATTTTTTTTTTATTTCAATCTTCATCATCATATACAAAAAAGCCTGTTCTAAAGCCCCTCTATCCTGGGAAAAGTGGCGCCATTCATTGTTGTGGAAATGCTTGAGACACGTGCCGCACGCCCCTTCTGGGAAGAACATGGCGTCTGAAATCTAGCTCAGTGCTGCGCTGTGCCGCCATGATCTTCCCAGGCGCTGCACGTTGCACGAACCTCGTGCATCGACACATTTCGCGCTACTTTTGAATCATGAAGGAGCTTTAGCCTGTTCCGACCACGCGCGCCGTGAGCTTAGAACCGGCTGTTTTGAAGCAGCGTCTAGCTAAAACAAGGTGGAAGAAAGCACTGCCAAACCTAGTGCACGAGAGAGAGAGAGAGAGAGAGAGAGAGAGAGACTTTATTATGAACAACTCTTAGTTCAAGTCATCGCTACCTAAGGAGCCCGGCTGGACCCCTGGCTGTGGTGCAGGGTCTGGTTGACAGGATCCCCTTATGTGCTGGATGTAAACCACCAGGAATGGCTACAGGGTCGGGCGGAGTTCCTGGGGTGGAACGGTCCAACTCTCCCAGGAATAGGGGATGGAAGGTGGGATGTGAGATCGGGTAAGAATGTGTGTGTGTGTGTGTGGGGGGGGGGGGGGCGGGGGCGGTTCTCCCCCACATTTGACTCGTAAGTAACAATCAATGCCTAGACATGCAATCGGGTAGTGGCTCGTACGCAATCGCTGGAATGACTGGAATAGCCGAACCTTAGCAATGCGTGGAACTCAGCGCACGCCCAGTGCTCTGCCAACCCCAACACGTGGCTACGTTAAAACACAATGACGCCATATAATCGGCTTCATATCACGTGGCCGCTTTTTTTAGCTGCGAGTTGAGAGGATAAACGGTGTTCTTTGATTTTTTTCGCGACTGCCATTGCGTACAGAAAGAAAAATCAACGTGTGTTTCATAGGTCATAAATGCCAAGGAATGATTGTGAGTTGTATTTATTGAAAGTAGAAAAATTGTTGCATCGCCCCTTTAAGCGCTCGCGCGCCCCAGGCTTGGTAGGCATTCTTTCCCTCAGTCTCAGCTAAGATGTTGTTTGTAGCAAGCCGGCCCTTGACTTTTGGCAAAGGCTGTATAGATTAAGAGAGAGTACCATATTGATTTACACTTTATTTCTTGTTGCCGATACCTGCTACTTAGTGGTCAGTAGATACATCCACTTTTTCTAGATACTTCCTATGCAGCCGAATGCATTTCCTCCCCCTGTGGGTTAGTGTTTTCATGCCCTGCAAAAACCACGTTTTGGAAGGACATCGCATCCCGCCTGTACAGCAGCGTGCAGCTCACGGATGACCCCGAAATGTCGTCTTCGCGAAGATTTTTACTTGGGGACCGAAAATGTGATATCATCTGGGGACCAGATCAGGCCGTACACTTGCATGACCCAGCGCCCGAGGACTTTAAGGCGCGCGCATTTCCCATGACTCTTCGGTCGGCAGGCGTCGTGGGCCCCGTGCGCCCGCGGTTCGCTCGACCACAACGTGACATTAGGACCCACGTTTCTCAATAAACACTGTTGGATAGTGGGATAATCGTGTTTGGTATAGCGTTGACGCGCCCAGCGCGGCAAACGCTCTTGCCTGTAACCGTCGCCCGCGGGATGGGACGCCAGGCGGAACGCTTTTTCCTGGGCATCGGGTTCTCTTTGAGCACCGGTGCCACGCTTTTGGTTCACTAGTGCAGCACATTCTTCCGTTCATCAAATGTGCATATATATTTAAAACGAATATCATCAGTTACGGCCACCTTTCTCAACGACACACGTTTTATGATATCGCGATTTTAATTATGATTTTGCTCAAAGTGATTTTACAACGATTATTAATATTGTTTCCCATTCGTACAAAGTAATCTCTCATATTTTTACCATTTTGCTGCCTATATAAGTTGATGTTCACATGCGCATGTACGGCTAAGTGTAAATTACTTCGGTGAAATATTCTACAAGCAGGCGACAAGTCTCGCCGTCAAGGAAAAAAAAAATTGTTTATTGAACATACGAAAAGGTTAATCGAACTGAATGATGCGATTGAAGTGTGACGATTGTCTGAGAAAGATATATCACGCGATACAAGCCTACATATCGCAGTGTAATCTGTTTGCAAGTAGTCGTGCCATGTTGCATTTCAAGGCTGGAATGCAGTAAGATATTAACAAAAATAGAGGGCCTATTGGGCATTTCATTGCAATCTGTTAGGGCATGTATTATTTATCCGTACGATGAAGAAGGAGTTACTGGAGCGCTAAACAAATGATGCAAACAATATGTGATATGTGAACTGCCCGTAAAGTATTGACTTTCTTATATTATAGTTTAAGGTCTCGTTCCATATTTTACAGCATTATATGAAAAGCACAAGGCCCACGTAAAAAGTTAGTTTACAATGACTTTGTTAAATATGTCTGTTGATGAAGCCATAATCATCAAAAATAGTACATCAAAAGAAACGTAATTGAAAACCTGGTCTTCTTCTGCAAAAATAAAAAATATAGATATAACAAAACATACACCTTCCGTATCAAATTACAGAGCAGACTGTGCCGCTTTCACTTTTTCTCTCATGAGCACGCAGCTAAAGTGTAATGGTGTAACCAGGTTCTGCAAGTTCTCTATAGCAGAAAGCTGCGCTTGCAGTACAATAAATCGACACTGTAAGTTCATTTGTAGCTTATAAAAGACGCCTTCTGCTTTATTCAAACTAAAGGGCAACATATTTCGCATATCTCCAAGTCCGTGTGTGTATCTGTGTGCACATGTGTCCCCACTATGTTGAACCCCCAGCTTTCCTTGTTATGTTTCTTCTGCCTTCCCCTTTTCTCATTTATTATTCTCCTCTTTCTACCTACTTTTTTTTTACGTTACATCATTGGCGCTTTTCGCACAACAAACGATGCTCTCTACATTTTTTTCGAATATCTTCTCCCCCTTTTTTATCGAGAAAGAGGTCTTCTTTTCCACCAACACGCACGTTATGAATACTCCCCAGGTTCCAGCTTATTTGGAACAAAACTTACATGGGTAGCGAAGCTTCCATAGAAGCCCACATGTCGAAAAAATGGCGGCCCATGGGGCTGCTTTAGCGCCATCTATGAGTCGCGGGGACACCTCCGGCGGAACAAAAAATGAACAGGAAATGACGTCACTTCCGAAAAACAACGTGACGTCATGCGTGCGCGCAGTTTGGAGCGAAAATTAAACAAAAAGAATTCCAGAGATTACAGGCAAAATGCACGACATATACACTAAAAAGTCTCAAACATAGCTTTGTGTTTGAGCTTTGTTTGATACTTTTTAGTGTGTGTGTCGTTCTTTTTACCTGCAGTCTCGGGTTTTTCTAGGGATGTTTACTCTATACTGGATCGTTTACGCCCTTAATTGCCCTTGCTCTTATATTTTGTTCGAAATGTTTTTTCTGCAGCCGACTTTGTTAGCCGACCTGCTGTGAGAGTAGTTGCATTTCGTCAAACCATCGTGCCTTTGCACTGTGGTTAAACTCGAGCCGCAGTGTTTTGCTCTTTGTTCCTTCAGGATCTCTCGCAAATATGTGGGAAACCTTAAAGCGAATGATGTAAGTTCACAAAAAAAGAGTGAATCGAATTGCTGGAGTGTGTTGCGTATGAAATACACTACAGTACCTCTAATATAAGCCCAACGTCGCATTAACAGTCGTGTTTTATTTGTTTTATTCCTTTACAATCATTGAATCAGATTACTCACTAGAATCATGCAATCGGTATTCACTATTTTGAAAGTGCAATGGTGGAAGAAAACTAGTAGATCGGTACATAAGGCTCATTATAACATAATAAGTCAATGTACAATCGGCTGGATGTTGTGAGGACATTAACAGTTTACAGGCGGCCACAAATAACTCAGAGGTTTCACAGTGTTCCGAGGACAACTGTAATCACCACAGTAATACACAGAAAAACTACACTTGTCTACGCAGTCCTTGGGCACTGTACAATAATGCTGAAAATATTTTAACTTGCATCTGCTGGTGCTGCTACACTGCAACGCAACGATTGTTTGGTGCAGGTCAAGGAAGCCAAGTGGAGTAAACCATCTAGGAGCCCTGTGGTATGCTATACTTCATTAGCCAGTGTTGCTTCACAGCTTTAAACGCTATATATGTGAATCAGATAGAAGACTACATTACTCCTCAAGAAACCGAAGAAAATGAAACGTTCGAATAGAACATGCCTACACTCCTTTAAAAAGTACTCGGGGTGGTTTCACTCCCGTACCCTGTGCACTTGCTGCCTAGCTTTACACTTTGCTGCTGTATCCTTCTCTGGCCAAACCGGCTCACATTGCTCATTCTAAGCTGGGCTTCAATGAGTGCAGCGACAGCAGGAGACACATGAACGCGGACACTCTCAACGACTTCGGCAACAGTCCTTATCTGACGTTGTGGATGCAGCCTTCTTTGCAGCCTCTTGTTGCGCTCCTGAAGCTGTCGCACCTTGGCTCTCAGGGCGTTCACCTTCTTCTTCTCGATGCTGCGGCTTTTTCCGGGTGCTGCAATTTGACAAATGAACCAGATCAGGTCTCCAAGAAAAACTTGCATTCGCCATCAATTTATTAAATGTACAATCTATTCACACTAAAAAATACTCCTCAATCATTCGAAGTGTCTTTAAACAAGAACAGCAAGTATGACAGACTACACATATTCAATTCAAGTTAAGGAGAGCAGCCGTCCATATTTATGTCGGACTAGGCGCTTCATGTTGGCCAGAGACCTGATAGTCCAAAAAGACAAGGGCGCACACAGAAACATGCAAGTCAGAATAGGCATTCAAACTGTGAAAGGCATTTTTTAAAGCTTGACCATACCTGACTTATGCCGATGGCACTGTAACAGTGAAGCGCTCGCACGAAAACAGGCAACTAATGTTTGGCAGATAGGACAAGGGACCATGACAGGCTCAGCCTCATCCACATATGACCAGGGCAGCGTTTCGATAACTATAAAAAACACTGTCTTACATGAGGTTTTGCGGGAAGACTTATGATTCAGTGAAACCGGTTGAGCTGTTTTGTTTTGATGGTGCTAACCCCTGCGTGTAGGACTTTTTTTTATTTTTGTGTGCTTGACAATGACAATATACCGTGAAACACAAAAATGTAGTGAACTTTGAAAAACTTCGATTTGCAGCTGCCAGTTACCCGGTCTTGTGTTATGTGACCCCTTGCGCCATCAGCTCTCAAGATAAAGTTTAGTATCCGCTGGTGTTTTTCGAGCCTTGGCTTTTTATTTTTGCGGTCTGACCTTTTTATAATTTCACAAAAAAAATGCAAAAGAAAAAGTTCGCATCATAAAAAGCACTCACATTTGTGAGAAGGCCCAGCAGCACAGCCAGAGAGTCTCTAGGCGACGGTGAAGAAACCAAAATCTCCATGTCAGCCACGTCCCCGTGAATTCTTGAGCAGGAGCAGCACCTTGACGAAAAGCGTAGCTGTGATCAACTGCAAAAAAAAAATAAAGAGAGGTTTTTACAAAACCTGTAAGTATGAAAGCAAGTTCAACAAAGCGGAAAGTTGGGCGAGTTGGTTCTTCATCTTAGCTGGCAGAAACAGTGCCTCTCTGTGTACTTTTACAGCGCCTGTCTGTATACACCTTGTGGCTTGTTCTTCGTGAAGTTGCGCTGTTTCTACCAGTTAAAAAAGCAAGCTCACAAAAAAAAGTGGGAATAAAAGGATAGCACAAACAATATTCCGGCCACCACTTATTATGGGCCCCTAGTGGACTGTTGCCAAATAAGGTGCACGATTATGTGTGGTCCAATGAAGCCGGAGAAATCCGCTCTGCAAATTTATTGTGAACTCAGCGAAGGAGAAGAGGTTGAAGTCCTCCCTTATTCCCCTATTTGAACGTATAAAAAGGAAATTCACCTTCGTTCCATGACAGGTTTATTTCAAAAGACTAGTCGTCAGGGTGACCACAGAAGCTCAGTGAGTCTGAACTGCCGAAGTATGTGTAGCTCGGTAAGTGTGGCGAACTCACCTCTGCAAATTTATGGTGAATTCGCCTATTTTAACACAAAATGTAAACCACTTTCTTTCATGGGCCGTTTCATTTTGGAAGACTGGGTGTCGGCATGGCAAAATATGCTCTGTGGACCGATATTTACGTTGATTATGTCACCTCAAATAAAACATGTCATTAAAAACGGGCCTGAAATGAACTTCTAGCAGTACCTCTGACCATGTTCTACCAGCTTTTTCCAGCTGATCTCATTTAGCTCTATTGCAAAATGCTCAGGTCATGAAGACCATGAGTTAATCCAGTGGTACTGGCAGTTGCTGCCACTTTATGTCAGTTACAATGAAAAAGCTCACCATGCACAACTGCTGAACCTGGAGAGCTTTTCTGGAAATGTCGCCATGTGTTGTCTCTGCAAATAATATAAAAATGTTATGAGCCCAAAGAAGCAATATTTCAGCCCCATGTGGTAACTATTTTTCTAAGAGCGGGTTAATTATGCTTAGTCACAAAGGGCACGGAAGGTTTATTGGTCTGCTTACCTTTTGTGGGAAGCACACTTGACAACGCATTGTGACGGAGGTGTCCAGGTCGCAGGAAAGCCGACTCCTCAAAATGTAAGGAGCAAACTACCCTGTCTCGTAGCTGCCATGGAGTCTTCCCCTGTAAACTTCGGTTGTTGCAGAACCGAACCCAGGCTTCGCGCCTGCAGATAAGGCATGGTGCTATGTGGGTACCGTGAATACTTACGAAAAGAAAATGTAGCCAAAATGTTCACAAACCAAAGCAAATCAGAGCAAGGACATTAACAAATGCATGACATCAACGCTCAGTGCAGATCATGAAGAGTAAAAAGACGAGTCTTACGCACAGATGCCCTACTATATATCTGTGTTGTACCACTGATAACATACGCCGATGATCACGACACTAGGCTCCTCAGATGCAGGCCTGTACAGGTAAATTTGAATATCGTGGGCAATTTTATAATGACGGCACACAACGCTGTGAAGTCAACATTCCTAGTATAACACAATACGCCTTCAGGTGTAGTTTCTTGTGCACATCCAGACAACCCTAATAGTTTTAGGTAAAACTAAAAAGAGTTAAGAGAAGACCGAACAAGGGGGCATGATATCACACAGCAGGCATGTAACTGACAGTAGCTAAGTCTCACCTTCGAGAGTCGAGGGGAAACCGGTGCAGCGAGATGCCAGCCATGCGGGTGTCGCTTTCACAAACTTCCACGGAGCACCGTTTCTTTGCGTATCGTGCTGCGCTCATCATCGCACGTTGAGCCCCTTGGACGCAGTAGTGTCCAAGTTCCAAGCGCACGACTGCCAAGTTCCCGCGCAAGTAACTGGACAAAACTTCCCAAACGGTGTTAACTGCAGCTAAAACAATTAAAAGCGAAGCGCACGTGGAGGCCCAAACACAAGCAAGCAGACGAACGTCAGCAGCCTGTTTTTCCGCGCGCCCCACGAGGCCTATACACAACTGCGAATATCGCTATTGCTAGCCGGCCTCTTCGCTAGTGGCGTACAGAGGACGCTAATAAGAAGTTTTAATATTATTAGCAAAAACAAAGACAGTTTTGAATTTTGTAGCGCGCCAAATATGATTGATAATATCTAATAATTATATTTAGCTTGTTTAAAAATACAAATGATAATACTTCTAGTCACAAACTAATTAATCTTAATAATGTTTGTCCCCACCTCTCCTAGTCGCGCTTCAATCGCATCCTTCACGTGACCCTCCAGGCCGATGTCGCTGGCGATTTGTTTTGAACCGCTTTTTTGCCGAAGCTTCGCTACCCATTGCAAAACTCGCGAAGACTCGCAGTAACCCTAAAACAAAACAAAAAAATGTAAAGTAATAATTTGCTGCGTTATGCCCGCACCCATGGAAAGTCGTGTTAGGCGGCTCTAACGACAACGCAGCAACACATCGGTATTGAAACGCCCGAAGTTCGCAACATCGCAGCGAATATCAGTGTCGCCATCCCTATCGTCTTTGGGAACATCAACTAGAACTACTTATCTATAGAAGCAAGAGATTGTGCGAGTGAGCGTCGTCTGCTATAGCTGAAATTATATTGAATACTTAGAAATATTCGTTAGCTTTTCAAAATAATATAATCGTGGAAAGTAATCTTAAGTGTATTGAGAAACATTCTCATAACAAATTGACTTTATACGTTTTCACGCGCAAAGTCAAGCTTCAAATTAGTGCTTCATTGTGAAATTATTTTACACGACTTTGAATTCAATTTCAAAGGAATTAGCCTTAAAGAGGACCAACCCATTTCCAATAGAACATAATTTAAAAATGTAAGAGCAGCTACTGAAATTCTATCCGAGAAAACTTAGAACTCTAGGATGATATTTCGAAATTCAAGCATTTTAAAGCAGAGTTTACGACTAAACGGCTAGAGTTGCGCTTCTAATATTTTTCATTGGGTTGCTAGGTTCATTAGAGATAAGCCCTCAAAGTTCGTTGCTCAGTCATTAGTCTGCATTGAGTTATGATACTTTCAATTTGTATAAAGAATACACTTTTCAAAGAAATATTAAAAAGATGTGGCTGGACTAATTCGAAAAAATACGCGAATACGAAACGGAACGTGTCCCTTATCTTTTTATTACTAAAATTATGATGCGACTTCGTTGCATTACAAATCTATAAAGCGAGATTTTGTAGAGGTATTCCTCCGAAAATATCAAAGCGTTCGCTTTTTGTTTTGTTAATGCGAGTTACGTTCGGAGAGATAAATATCACGTTTTGTCTTAAGATACTAAAATAGGAGTGAGCTATTTATTTGCAATTAGAACGGATTGCATTACTCCCGCACAGACGCGACATTTGTACTGCGAACATAAGCCGAAGTACAGCCAGCACCGGATTATTATTGCGGCCGTGGGACCGCCGCCTTAAAGCGTGGGATCAAAGTTTGACTCACGCACCGTGCTCAGACTTCGACGACGCTGTACTCAATATCAGGAGTTGAACGGTCTGTACGCAAAAACCGCTGAATCGCTTGTACGTCAAAACACTTTCAATTAAATGGCTACACAACTGAACATCGGTCATTGCTCAGTGTACCCCATAATTCACGATATTTCTGCAGCACCATAAAGTGTCCGCCAGATAGGTACTAAGACAACTTCCGCCATATATTAAGAAGCGCCGTAATAATGCGAACAAGTTGTTGCTCCGACGCTATATGAAGCTCAGAGAGATGATTTTCTTCAGACAATTGTCACTGGCGTCGAATGTTTATTACACTCTGCCGACGCAGGGGCCAAGTAGGCAAGCAAAGAGTGGAGACACACTTCGTCACCAAGACCAAAAAAGCTTCGGGCAGTTCCGATGGAGGGCAAGGTTATGCCCACGGTCTTCTGTCCACAGTCTTCAGTGATTATAAGAGATCAATAGTCGAACATTACATACCACGGGGCTGCGTGGCAACAGCTCGCAGTATTGTGATCGGCTTGAAAAAAAAACTTGAGGTCAGTGATTAGCTCAAGGCGCCATGATTTGCTTACCTTTGGTGTGTTGTTGAAGTACGACAAGCGCGCCCCCACGTGGCACGTGTGACAGCGGACAAACAAAAACACCAAGGTTCGACGTTTTTAGTACATCGCGCATCCGCCGTACTCAAAGGTCTGAGGACCGACCGATTTTAGTTTGTTCTTACCACTCAAAGCAGTTCTCGGCAGAATTAAGTTCCGCACAGCGGATGAACACAAAGCGGTGATACATCTCAGGCTTCGAAGTCACCAGTAAGATGTTTTCTTCCACGACATGCATGTGTGGGTGAAGTGCTGGCGCACACGTGTTTAACGCGAGAAAAACTGTAAAAAAATGGCAAAATATTTTTGAATTATGTCTCTTTTATTATGCAGATAAAAAATATATCGCGGTTACATGTTGACTCAGGCTCGTATAAAAAATATCTAATAATACCGGTACAGTAGAGTAAGGAAGTCGATGGAGACTAACACGATTACGGTATTACATCTATTATTTTTGTATGACAGGTAACATATCTAGAGATGATATTGAAATCATAACGTATTTTAGTTTTCGCCTTTTTTCCGCGATATTAGGAACCGCATCCTGATCTTTGACCATTTACTAAACGTCTAGAAAATCAAATCGTTTTAAGCTTAAATTTTTTTGCATCAGATTCGTCTTACTACCACCAAAGTTACAAAAAAGAGCGTTCGTCAGTCTTCTCAGACGTTAACAACGCGATTGTGTAGTGGTACATATTTTGTTTTTTAAATTAATTTATGAAGGTCGACAAGAAAATGGTAAGAATGTTTTGCTATGTGTAAGGTTTACAAATGTAAAGATGGGTAGGGCTTACTAATGCTATACAGAACAAGTATTTAATAGAATTTGAGCATACTTAAAATAGCAAACCACAAAGGAATGCACAATAACTTTACTTTCTTCCCCTAAATGGTTCAACCGTACCTTTTATTTCTGCTCATTTAGATACCTATACGTCAGTCTAGCAAGTATGTCCGTGACATGACTCAATGCTCGGTTTTCCGGGTCTATATAAAATTTTAGCGCCACCAGTCATTCAAAAATATATCCTTGAACAATGTGTGTCGAGTCTTGTCTTGGTCCAGTTGCGCGCATAACAAAATAATGTTTGATATATAATAAGCTAAATATTGCACAAAAGCAAATCTCAATATGATTGCTCTTTCTGAATAAAAAAACAGCAGCGTTATGGCGTATTGTCAGTGGACCGTTATGCAAAATCTACGAGGCCTAAATAAAAAAAAAAAAAAAAAAGTAAATAGACCGAAATGGGAATCAACAACCTTACAATATCCTCCCCAGCCCACGAGCCCGCCATCGTTTGCAAGGCGTCACCGACGTAATCAGGTCGATTGAGCCAGCAACTCGCACGCGATACTAACCAAAGAACGCGGGCGAAATAGAAGCGGGTGAGCAGGTAGCGATAGATTTCTTTCAAAAAAGCCGTAATTCCGTCGACAATGTCCAACATCCGGCGGATACGCACACAGGTCACGCAGATTGAAACGGCGTCATTGTGCACCGGCGCTGAAAGCAGAATGCTCCCCAACAAACACGGCTGACCATGGCAAACGGCGGAAGGAGAAACTCAGGTGGACAGCGGTCAGACAAGCATGACTTCCTTGGCCGTGGAGTGCGCGTAATGGGCAATCCTGTTCCCGCCGAGCGAGTTCCACTTGGACGTCTGACCACGGTTTGGAAAGTGAGCACAACCATGCGCGACCGTCCGTTCCCTGCGTACGGATGTCGCGATGTAGGACAGCTGACCCTAGCCATCCGTAAAGGCCACGGACGTCATAGTATATAGGCGGGGAACATCGCTCCCGGGGACGACACAAACCAGTTGCACCGCAGAAGGTCCTTGTGCCTGCCGCGCGCCCCGACCTGTTGTGTTCAACATGAAGACAGCGGTAATGTCATGGACCTTTCTGCTTTGCGGGGCATTGTATAATGATAACCTAAGACACGTGTTTCATCCCAGGGATAATTACTACGCACCGAAAAATATGTTCGGTAATATTAGTGCATGGACTGTACCAATCTAAGATAATAGTTACAATCAAACGAGCGTACTGACAGAACTCAAAAATCGCTTTTTTTATTCTGTGGGCAATGCAAAGTAAATTTGAGATTTGTATCAAAGTATTGTTTTAGAATTCTGTCAAAAATAATACATTAATAACAGCACCCGGCAGGGCATAGCTTAGAGAGTGGGAAAGTGAGCAGCCTGTTAGTAGTTCAAACCTATAATGAAAGTGCGAGGCAAGCATACTGGGATACGAACACATGCAAGAAGGAATGCCCTACAAATGAGCCGGAACTAAGCAAATTGGGTTTTTAACGTACTTAAACGGTAGATATAAATGAATGTATGAGAGAGTGTCCGATGGCCCTATGGATTCCCATATAATTCTGTCATGTTCTTACTACTGGGCCACTGGATGTCTTCGGAGTATCGAATTCCATAACTTTTGTTTCAACTAGAAAATCGAGCTAATCTAGGTTTTTATTTGGCTCATGACAGTCCTGTCAACGAAGTAAAGACGTGTATAATGCGCTCCAGGGAGGGCTGGACACTCGGTAATTAAAGACAGTCGCAAGGTGATTGGCGTGTTGATTAACCTGTGGCTTTCTATATCACGAAGCCAGTAACCTATAGTCATTGGCAACTTAAGAAATGCATGCATTGCGTGGCTTCTTACGCAAGTTAACGTTTCTTGCTTCGTAACTCCTTCTTTAGCGTTCTTATCTTCTAATGCCGTAATCTCATTGACTGGGCAGCGATAATAAGATGTTCGGATCTGGCCACGTCTTGCGTTTCTTTAGCGGTCAGTTCCTTTAGTTGTGCCCGCGTTACTAGTGTGACGTTGCAGTCTGTACGATTCGGTTCGCTTGTACGAACTGAACGAGTGCCTCCGTTTCGAAGCTCGCAATTGCAGCGTAGCGTCGCGGTACCCAAGTGAAGCACGGCGGTTTCGGTACATTTGGAACATTCACGATTTTTTGGAAGTGTTACTCGGGTAGGTTCCGAGTAACTCCTGACGTGACAGCACAAACATAGCGAAGCAGGATGGGGGTAAATGTTTCGTCCACCAAAGTGCAAAACTTTACTCCGGTGTGAGATCGGGTGGATTCTGGAGCACAACATCAGTGGGCGTGGTTGTTATAGCACCCCTGAAGACGCTCTACTTACGCTCATGGTAATGGCGTTACTGTTTCCAGAAACGTGAAATCCGGAGGAAAAGTTTGAGTAATTCACTTCATAAAGAAGCAACCCATCAATGTTCAGTGACAAAAGAAAACGGTTAGAGTGCAGGCGAGCTGGTAGATGTTTAGCATGTTGCAACTTAACCCAAAACAGTTTTCTGTCCCTTCTACGTTTAAGTTTTGTATTCCGTATACCAGTCTTCGGTTAACTTGCAACATGGTAAACGTTTAGTCTTTCTCCACACTTATGTTGCAGATATCTTAGAAAAAGAAATATAAAACATTTTATGAAGAGGGAACCCAAACAAAGATCTAAGCATGTGTTGTTCTTCCAGCTGTCGTTGGTCATCTTCTGCGTGGCAATCGCCGAGGTCTTCGCCGGCTATGGCTATGGACTTGGATATGGGCTTGGTTACGGAGGCTACGGCCTCGGAGGAATTGGCCGTGGCTTCGGGCTTGGATACGGCGGCTACGGTCTTGGATACGGTGGATACGGCGGATACGGCGGATACGGCGGATATGGCCTCGGATACGGACGCGTCTTCGGATACGGTCACGGATTCTACGGTTGAAACTACATGTTTATACTTCCTCTCTTAATAAATGCAGTGAATTCATTGACCTTACTAGTGAAGTCTCTTTTATTATTAATTTAGTCGAGCCTAGAAAACCTCTCACTGGGTCAGTATGTTTGCACTGCGATGGCAGTTGAGCCGCTCGTGGGGTATTTATTTGATGGGACAAACTGCTTTATAAGAATGCAGGCATTTTATAGGACTTAAATTGTAATTTAACTATACCAAACATTCAAAATTCTTAAAAAAAATATTAACGCACTTTTTTTTACACAAAATGTTTACTTAGCGTGAAGAATTTTGTTGGCTTTTTTTTAAATTAAAAGTAAGCATGATCCCGTATTTTTCGGACGGCCATAATAACCTACATATGGTATCATCCAATGACTAGTGCTAATGTGACCCTGCTTCGTAGACCTCGGTGTGGTTCGATAATTTTGTGTAAAAAAATTCACCTATAGGAAGAGTCCACGAGAGTTTTTGAGCACTCACTTTACGAATACTCACTTTCTTTTCCTTTTTTTTTATCAAACGCGGAGAAACAATTATGTCCAATCTTGCTCCCAGAATAGGAAGCTTTTGCCTCATACATATACAAACCGGCATTTTACACATATTATATATATATATATATATATATATATATATATATATATATATATATATATATATACGTAACCAAGCAAACTGGAGCTGAGTATGTCTTTCGTGCACTACAATCATCTTCAAAAATGTATATTAAATATTGAACAACTTTTACCTCTAAACTCGTAAAATAAATTCCTTCCATAAAATTTAGTTTCCAGACACTACTGGGTAATATCATTCCATATGAAAAATATATATTACACTCACAAGCATCACAAGCGTTAGCACGCTTGTCAGTAAATTATGAGGTAATTATCCTATGTCAGTGTTTGAAACAGTCACAGCTCATTACATTCCTAAGGCAGACTGTAAAAGAGACTGACGAGATTTTATTCGACAATCTAAAAGTCTTTCGTTTGTGATCTATCGTCTTCATTAATAAGAGTAATAAATGATTTTATTAAATTTAAATGAACTCACCTCAATTATATTTTTAATACCAGCGTTTTATGTATTTCCCGTGGACTACTGACACTGCACCTGCATTACGCATATAAGCGTAAAGGTGCAATATCGACTGCTATTATGCAATGAGTCAGTAAAATTTGGTATCCCCGTCAATACAATCTGATTTGAAGCACCAGGCATTTTGCTTTATGCATTTTATAGTAATTACTTTGATCACTTTATTCGTAATGGAAACAAAATGCTGTTTTGAATTCGCCATGTGTTTAAGTTATTCCCCCATCCTTCCCAGAGGATGGTCCTCGAGTTCATCGGAAAGCCAGAAGGGTACCTGGGAAATTGAACAGGATAACTGAATCTGCCAAGTAGCAAATACAAGTTACGCGCGGAGTGAAAGTTGTTCCTGTTCAATAATTGAATTTTGATATTGAAGAGACAAACCATTTTTCGCGTAGACGATCGTGCCTGGAGAATGCTACTTGTGTAGGACACGGTAGCGGCAAATATATACAGGTTTTCTTAGTTCTCAGTTTTTGTGTTGTCATCGTAAACAAGGCAGTGTTGGAACTAACCCGTTAGAAGTAACAACGTTACTGGTAACACGTTAGTTTATTGACTAACGTACTAGCGTGCTCGTTAGAATCCCCAATGACTAACGAGTAAAGTTATATCGCTATTATTTTACGGTATCTCCTTGCAAATTGCGTTACCCCTGTTACTCGTCACTTTTGAGTAAAAATGGCCGCGTTATTGTTTGAAAGCAAAATTTCTTTTTTTTTTATTCTGTACTCAACGGGAAAGTGGCGAAGAACCCCCCCCCCCCCCCCCCCCCCCCCCGAAGCTATGTATTAACGGCGTCATTTCAAACTGCTTCGGAAGACAGATTTAATGTTCCCACTACCGGGCCTAAAAGGCGCAAGATTATCGCTGCACGTAACCCCTAAGCGTCCTTGGTGCAGTCTTTGTATAAAAGCTGCTATGAGCCGTCTCACTGGAAAGAGACATCCGTTCAGGAGGCAACAGTCTGCCGCCGCTCGAAGGATTTTGCCTCAGCGAACCCAACAACTCCAGCTGGTCACATCGTTCTCTTCAAAAGAAATATATTATCTTTCTGTCAACAAGAGAAAGGATAAACTCTAAGTTTGGAAGCGTTGACGTTCCCACGCTTTGAACCAAAACAAGGGACAAGGTTATCGCAGCATTGAACGGAGACCGTCACCATAAAGACGTCACCATCTTTTAGAACCCCTGCCGCCGTTGTACAAAGATGCGGTCTCTCGCTGAAAAACGACTCCCGTTCAAAATTTCGCCTCCCACTAAATCCTCTGGGCATCCCTTTCTCCCATAGCGCCTCAAAGATTAAACGAAAAACTGTGTCACCACTACGGACGGCACCTTCTTTGTGTCGCAGTTCATCAGAAACAAATACCATAGTCTCCCACAAAAAAAAAAGCATGCCCCCAACTCCCTGGCATTCAAAGACCGAATTATCTATTGCTGGACGTTACTCCCGCCTTTTCTTTCTCGCAGTTCCTGGTTGTGTGTGAAGGCTACTGTACCATTCTTCTAGAGAGGCACATTCGTAGCAGAGATAATGATTGCTTTCGTCTGCTTCGCCCTTACTTTGCTGTTGCCTGCGTCAAAAAAATTAAAAAAAAAAATGTTTTGGCCGTGAAAGAGAAACTTAGGGTAAAGGGCTTATAAACGCTCACCACCTTTTGTAGCCACATATACACGTAAAGATACTACGAAAATGCATGTGATTATAACCAAGGTATGGCCGGCGCTATACTTCGTTTATAATAACCCATAATCATCTTTGCTTATAATTATTGATTATAATAAGCGATTGGTATCCTCTTTTTATTACTTGTGTAGCGTAAACTGGGCCGTCACTAAAACCGGCGTAACTATGAGGTGTGTTGTTTGTGAGCAGTTCGTGTACAGAATAGTTGTCTCTGTCATGCAACGTCTGCCTCTAACCAACAAGTTTGTTTTGGAACACTTGTTATGAAAGCGCCTTTTACTGCCATCTCCCACTCACCTTTCGTGCAAGATGGCAACGGCCACCGAAACTCGTTTTCCATGGTGGGCTAAGTGCTATGTTTGAACTGAGGGAAACTAAGTCAGACAATTTGCTGTTTATATGTCTACTCTGTATGCCCAAAACTCAAGCTCCTGAGCACACCCGGGACGTCAAACTCTAATTTGAAAAATCACATTAAGGTAAGTTATTTTTCAATGTCACTATTTTCCCGTTAAAGTGCCGTGGTTAAGTTTTGTTAGCCAAAAAACTCACCCTTCTTTTGAGATCATTTTGTTAGTCGCATAGTTTTTTCAGCAACATTAATGTAACCTAGCAAAAGCTCTTTGAAAACGGCTTAATTTAGTTTACTGGCATATTTCAGGAGGATAAATCAGTCATGGCATTTATATATAAACCCGCCTATTTGATATTGGTTTAAGTTTGCGATTTATTTAGACAATTTTTTTTTCTATACTATAATCAGTGATGTACACTCTTAAAAAAAAGCTAGTAAAAAGCTAGTAACTGCGGCAGTTACTACCCATTCCTGACCGTTACTACCTTTCACTAACTATTTACTACCTCAAACGCGCGATAGGTAGTAAAAATTAGCAAATGCAGCCATTACTACCCTTTTCTGACCGTTACTCACTTTTTACTAGCTATTTACTACCGCAAAGGCGCGAAGATGGCGGCGCCTGCTTCATACCCGATTGCCAGCGTTAGCGACGTACTTGCTGTTTCGGATCGCAGGGGGGGGGTATCCATACACAATCGTAGCGTCAACTATTGTATGAAAGGGCTGTTTAAGGGTTGGAGCTGACTTTATAACGATCGCAGCCTCCGTACCAGCACGACGTGGAAGCCAGCGCTGCAGCGAGCGCAGCAGCCATTGTTCATGCAATGGCCATGCGGCTTACTTACCTTCCTTCTCGTTTGCATTCGTTTGTGAGCGTTTATATTTTCATTTTGGTTTTAACTGGGATGAAAATAGCCACGTAGCACACACTAAAAGCGTTTCCGAAAACAAATAAAAAAGTTCATTCCGTTTTTTATACTTTTTGATTTTTGTATTTTTTTAACTGTTTTTCTTTCACAAGAGACGCTTGGCAACATTGTGCGACAAGCAAGTTGGGGCCAGTCGGAGTTCGCAAGACGCTAATTTCTCCGATGTGAACCTGCCGTTTTTGCGTTGTGTCGTGTGCAGTTGTTGGAGTGCATATGCACTCCCGTGTTAAATATGCACTCCCGTGTTGGAGTGCATATTTAACGTTCGTGCGCTCGACGGGGCGAGTGTGTGCGTGGACCTGTACTGCTCTGAGGATAGTTCTAACGAGCCGGTGCCGCTGTTACTGGATTGGGTTTCGTCGTCCAAGAAGCTTTTCTCTGCCTCCTCCTACTTGACGCCCAGAACTTCTTCGCGGTTTGTGTGTGCTCGGTGGTTGAATGATTCTGATTGAGCTGTCTTCGGTCGTGACAGTGCACTGTCACAACCGTTGATGTGCGTCGTAAATTGTGTATGTAGCTTTAGGACTAATGGAAAAAAACTGTTTTGGCATTCTACGAGTCTTTTTGAATTTGCTTATATCTTCCCCAAAAACGCGAGCATTCGTCAGTGTACTACAAAAATTAAGATGCGAGCTGCACGCGGTATTAATTTTGCATGCATTTTTGTAGCGCAGCACGCGAAAGGAGTGCAGCTGCCGTCATACTCCCCGTCAATTACAGCCTTCGTTCGCCGCGGGAGACGGCAAGAAAGCACTCTCTCGCCGACAGCGACCGCATTCGTTTTAAAAGTTGAACCGCATGTAATCGATTTATCGAGTGACGAGACTATCGACGGAGACAGCGACGAGCGACGGCGATTTCTCACGGTCAGCCGTCGCGTCGCTCGGTTTTTAAATTTCTAGGAAATGTCGCTCATCGCCTTGGCCGCTTGTTCCCGTCGCTTTAACGCGGTTTGCCTCGTCGCACAACTGACCTAGCGACTGCGAAGAACTGACGTGCTGATACACGACCACAAGTTTGCGCACTCAAATGGTCAGTATAAAATCTCTCGAACTTTAAGCGATGGTTTACAGCATTTTGCAATATGGTATAGATATTCCGTCTGTGATGCCGCTTTGTAAAATTTTGTAAATAAATGTTCTTGTTAAAAAGAAAAAAGGGAGGAAGTGGCCGAGTGAGCTTAAGCGTCTCAGCACGTAAGCTTGCGGTGGGAACCTCCCGGGTTCGATTCCCACTGCCCCGCCCGTAAGTTAGGGAGTAAGTGATCGTGTGTTTGTGTTTAATGCATTGTTTCGATTGTGTGCTAAAAATGCGGGTGTGCATGTTTATATGTATCTACTTGCAAATGTGGAAGAATTGAAATAAACTCTAAATAACGGCGTCCTTTTTTGGTGTACATTTAATTGGACGTTGACTAGCGCCACCTGGATTACTCATTTCTAGTTTCATATTTTTGTTGCGCCCGCCACCTGGGCCCGTTTTCTCGAACGCGAACCGTGGGTTAAAGTTAACTATTGTCCCTAGAAGGAGGAATTTTAGGTGATGAAAATAATCCCTGGAGAAGGGGAACAAGAGGGACAAAGGACAAACATAAATCTCCAAAAAAAGCTAGGTGACTGGTGAGCGTCCGAAAAAATCCGCCTGGTCCGGGTATCGAACCCGGGACCTCTCCATTACAGGTGGAGCGCTCTACCAACTAGCTAACCAGAGGTCTAACCCCTGGTTAGCTCAGTTGGTAGAGCGCTCCACCTGTAATGGAGAGGTCCCGGGTTCGATACCCGGACCAGGCGGATTTTTTCGGTCGCTCACCAGTCACCTAGCTCTTTTTGGAGATTTATGTTTGTCCTTTGTCCCTCTTGTTCCCCTTCTCCAGGGATTATTTTCATCATTCTTGTCCAGCTCGCTTGCACCTTTGCATTTAATTGCATTATAATTTTAGGTCACGTGACTGGGAAAGCAGGGGCGCCGAGGGAGGAGCAGTACCTACAAGCAAAATGGCCGCGACGAGTTCTGCTTGGTTCCGCTGAACATTCATTTCGATCCGGCTGTTATATTAATGATGCACCATCAACCTATTAGCACGTCAAGCAAAGCGGTAGTTCAGAGGGACTACTAAACTAACCGACGGCAGCATTCCGCGAACGCATCACTCTTCAGCAGTCCGGGATCCAAGACATATGACGGTACATAAGCCTTGCAAGTGTTTTTATGGTGAGTAAAAAGATGTTTTTCGAACAAGTGTTGGTATATATTTATACTAACACGTTTAATTTGTTACACTATGCACGCCTACTCGTGAGCAGCGATTACTTTGCGGAGAAAGGGGGTTATCCTCGATAAAGTCTTCGTTCCGGGTGAACAGCTGGGACATCGTATTGTTTTTTTGTTCGCAGTGCGCCGACAGTATGCCCACAGAATCGAGGTTTCTACATATCCCCGGTGGCCAGCAATTCAACGGTGACGAGAAGCTTAGCTTTACGCTGAAGCAGTGCTGTTGCGTCTGGTTTTGATCGCGACGGTCGGTCGATGCACCCACCAATGGGAAAGGTACAAGCGCGGTATACGAATCAACCTTGCCGATGTCATCTGCAGAAGTCGCAGAAACGATAAATAAACAAATCCTTACCACAAAGAAAGTTGACGAGATCATCCTTTCGCTTTTTTTTTTCGTTTTTAAAAGTGATATTAGGATTATGCTGTGACTTATTGCGATATGTAGCAAAACGCAGGTGTGCAGGTAGAGAAACCAAGGTAGCAGACGATAGTGTGGACCAAGCGTCAGCATCGGGGGTTTGCGAACAGAGGCAAAAAATATGACATTAGACGAGAGGTTGAAGTTAATTCGGGTAGTTGGGGCAAGAGAACAAATTATGGGAAAATTCGGTCCTGCAGTTACTGCACACACAAGACAACAGGCGTGGCTCGACATTGCCAATGCAATGAATGAGCAGGGAGCTCAAAGGGCCGTAAAACAACTGAAGGAGGCGTGGCAAAACCTCCTTAAAAAATGCAGAAAGGTGTTCAGCGCCTACAAGAAGCATGAAGGGCGCACAGGTGAGTCGGGGGAATTTGTATATTTCGAAAAACAAACTAGTTTTCAGTTGTTTGCTTTAAAGATGAGTGTGGGGGGGGGGGGGGGGGGGGGGCAGGTACACAAAAAATAAACAGAACCTTTTCTGCCATGGAATATAACGCCGTGTTAGCATTTAATTTTTTTATGGCATGACTGATGACAGATATAAAAGTGAGTGTTGACGTGTAACTTTCCACTGCATTCCTGCCCCTGTGCTAAAACAGTAGTAAAAGCAAATGAGGCAACATCTTCAAACAATTTATTGAAATTTGCTTTATCAGTGTTTTAGAAGTAACCGAGACACACATGAAACAGCAAAAAGTGTGGTAGACCTGAGACAGAGGAGAGCAAAATGCTGAAAGCACACCACCTAAACTGTGCCTTTTCAATTGTTTTTAACATAAAACAGATCCTGAAACCTAGGGCGCAGTTGTTCATCGAACACTTCGAATACCCTACACTACTGCATCCTCAAGGCACACAGAAAGCACTATGTACAAAGTTGACTGCAGCACAATTGCACGCAGCGAAGTGCATGTTGAAAGGTTAATGTTGCGAGATCGCTCCACTGCAATGTTAAGAAGTTAAATTTCTGCCACACAGTATAAATTACTATGCTTTCAATTGACGTTTCATAATGCCGTTGGATTTCTGTTGTTTATATTCTAGTTTGGTAGTTGGTTATTGATACCCCTCCACTCTGCAATGCCTCTGGGGCCCGGGTGACTACGGAATGAAAATAATGTGCATTCATTTGGTAGGTGCCGGCCCGAACCCCCATGAACTGACGCCCCTAATTCAGGCAGTTCTCGACGTGATCGGCGTCGACTCGCCGAACCTGTGTGGGCTCGACGTCGTTGAGGGCGACACTGAAGAGTGAGTGGATTACTTTTACATCAGCCTGTATGACAAGTCAACAGCACTGGGTGCCGGGCATGCAGAAACAGCTCCGTTATTAATGGCGGGACCCTAAGAAACAGATGTGAGAACAGGGAGATTGTAAAAATTGTCATAGTGCAATACACACAATATCTAACTGGAAATCAGAGCACTTTCATGTATCACTACTGCGTGATGCAGGTTAGGGAAAGGGAGCCCAGGCTAGCGGACGTACTGCACTGCCTTTGGGTCACTTATGGCAAGCATGTAATTATGAATTTATCTTCATTTTACTCATACGGCTGCATTGTTGCCCCACAAACAACCTGCAAAAAACACGCACACAGAACCTCTTAACCTCTTAACCAACAGGTGCAACATATAAGACAATATGCTTCCTTTAAAAAAAAAAGTATAACCCTGTTGTTACGCATGATATTTGATGGGTTGTTGAACGAGTGAACAAACTCATCGTTTATACTGTGACGAACTTGTGCGGAACGCCAAAAGGAAAGAGGTAGCGTTGCTGGCATCAGTTGTCGGTTTAACAGCCGGATCGAAAGCCATAGCGAGATTGACTCTATACATAGTCAAGCGAAGACTCTTTTGTAGCATCGTGGATTTCGTAAACAACCAGACTAGAATGTTTGGTTTCACAACATCCTTAGGTCAAATAAACGGCAAGGTTAATAAATTTATAAGAAAGCTAAAGGTAATGAAATACTGAAAGTTGCAACCGGTGCAAGGAATATTACCGTAATATCCCGAGAGACGACCCATCCCCAAAAGATAGCCCATCCTGACTTGTAGCAGGACTTTCTATAATTCAATGGCTAAAGTTGAACTACCTTGTGAACACCGAATGTTAGCCTACCCCTTATTTTTACCTAATGAGCTCTCAGTTTTGGGTGGGCGATTTCTCGGGATATTACGGTGAGCATGGACTTGTGCATGAGCACAATGTGTGTGGTCCACTCGGAGATGCTTGAAGTATTAGAGAGTTTCTGCTCTACAGTTAAGTAAACTGTGGCAAAATGCCAGCAACATGTCGGGGTTACAAACACTGTATGTTCTACATATGTTGCCTGCACACCTCTAATAACTACAGCAAATCACTTTCTGCATATCCATTTGTCACAGCGATAGTTTGAGGCAAACGGCAGCGCCGCAGCATCGGGCGTCAGGAAGCGGCCAAAGGGTGGCAGCAGCAGAAGAGTGGGCAGCAGCTCCCCGTGTCTTGCAGACGAGACGTTGGTGCCGGGAAGCTGCGCAGAGGTATCAGCAGCAAGCTGGGAGCAGCAGCGGATGGAGGCGGAGAACCTTCTGTTGGAAAGGGAGGCAACAAAAAGAGCCATAGATGCCTCCAATGCACAAATCGCTGCGGCAGATGCTGCTAAACAGTATCACACTGAAATGCTAAAGCTACAAACCTTGCAGGCTGAACTTCAAATTGAGCTATTGAAAAAACAATTGGGAAAGGAGTAATCAGTACAGACCGAGGGGGGGGGGGGGGGGACATTAAGTTCTACGATTTTGTTTTAGATTGACGAAGCAAGGGCGGATGTGAAATAATAAAGTACATTTTGAAATGCAAGGGTTTGTGGAAACCTCAGTATGTTATGGGTAGGGTTCGCAGTTTTCGGTTTAAACCGATAAAAACCGATAAGAGTACGCCGAGTCCATTTGGGGAAGTTCGGTTTTAACCGAAAAGGGTCAGTTTTTAGGTTCAGCATTTTCGATTTAAACCGATAAAAGCCGATAAAAGTTCGTCGAGTCTATTTCCTAAAATTCAGTTTTAACCAGAAAAGGTCACTTTGACCTTCCAGTCGTACAGCAGAGCCGTGGCGGAAAAGTGGCAACGACAGTGTCTATCGAAACGTGTCCGAATGTATGGGATACACGGATGGCATCACGACGTTTTCGTGTAATGTGCGCATCATTTATCGGAACGTTAAGTCCGAAATGCCCCATGACTTCGCCATGTACGAGCGTGTTTTCAAACTCGTAAGGAAGACTGACTTGATGCAAGCTCTGCATGTTGTGTTGTACTTTAAAACGTTGCATCGTGTCTCTTTTGGCGGTCACAATTGGTTGATTGGCCAATTTTGGCTCGGGCAGCGCTTCATCTCGTCAGCCTGCCAGTGTCCAGTGGTAGCGTTGAGAGGGCATTCTTGAAGCTCAGGGTCATATTAACAGGAAAGAAAGAGTGCGGATCAAGGTGGAGAACCTGGGCAAGTACATGTGTGTGCGTACTATAATAAGATCATGTAATCCTGATGTACTATCGTGGACACTGTTAGCTATAACACGGCTGCGGCGGCCGTCCCGTACCCCCAGCGCCGCATAGCAGGTGCCGTCCGAAACTCGGCGCATGCGCCGTGTGGCGGACTCGCTCTTCCCGCCTGCGAGCACACCTTCGCTTTGTCGTCTGCCTAGGCACAGAGCAGACGACGCCACAGCGCTCGTCAATTCTTGCTGAACACGGTTCAGCGACCCGCCGCGTAAGAGGTGCCTTCGGTTGGTTCCCTGACTCCGCTGGCTAAGGATAATCAACGCCACTAAATGCAATATCACGGTAGATTACATTTTCTTATGGGACAAACTTGCAGTTATACTCCGTTTCACTTTAGGTCTAAGCGCAGCGAACGCTACAAGACGATAGGGCCAACCAAGCAGTGACAAAAGCGCACTTTTCGCACCTCATTGGGTCCCCCCGTGATGCACTCCGTGACGTTGCAGCTTTGCCGCTATTTGATTGGCTCTGTCGTTTTGTAGCGCACACTGACCTCGGACCTAAGGTGAAACGGAGCATAACAGTCTATTTCTGTATCGCACCTGCTGCGCTCATACTGGTTGGCGAACGCATATTGTTAAAGATGCATTCCGCACGCGTGTTTCTGGAAAAGCAAAACAAAAAAAAACAAAAAAAAATGTAGACAGGATTAATACCGCAATGACTCTGCAGTCTGCCTCAATAAAAATCGCCAGTTGAAAATGAGTTTGAGACCAGTTCACTATGGCGAGGGTACCAGACGAGCAGCACTGTGGCATCGCTTGCTCTGCGCCTAGCAGACGACAAAGCGAGGGTGTGCTCGCAAACGGGAAGAGCGAGTCCGCCACACGGCGTATGCGCGGAGTTTCGGACGGCGCCTGCGATGTGGCGCTGGGGGTACGGGACGGCCGCCGCTGCCGTGTTATAGCTAACAGTGTCCACGATAGTACAGAAGGTGAAGTTCCATGTTTATTGGGCATAGGCTTCATATCTGACTTGTTTGTACTTCCATGTTTTTTACAGTTGCAGACATTTGCCAAATGAAGTGTCCATTTCTTTTTCAATGTATCTGTGCCGTTATTCTTTGAGTGATCACAAATATCAGAGGTACAAGAATAATCTGATCCGGTGTCCGTTGGTGTTTATTTTATAATCACCGAAAAAAGCCGACAAACTTTTGTGGGCATAAATATACGTAGAAAAAAAAACGAAAATTGAATTTAAAAATAAACACTGAAAAAGTATGCCGAATTTTGAAAAAATAGAAACCGAAAACGCAGAACCCTAGTTATGGGGTAGTCGTCACTGGAGAGAAACTGATTTATCAGAGGGTGCACTCGACCCTAACCTCTCTAACCAACTCTAACCTTTTACAATGAGGTACGCTGCAAGATATGTCAATCAATCTTTGTGCATTTGTTACTACATACCGAAACTGGATGAGGCGAGAATGAATCTGATCCGTGCCTGCAATGCTGTTCAGAAGAGTTACCTTTTTTGGACACCACCACACTATATCTTAACTGCATGTCATTGTTGCAACCAACAAAAACATGCTGCAATGAAGAGGGTTTGTGAGACGATGTGGTTTGCAATGCTTGAGGCACTGTTTCTGCTACAATGTTCGGAATCAGGAGAGGGTACAGACGTCTTCAAAATGAGGGTGGGCGCCTGAGCGGCATACGACGAGCGCTGAATCGTCTCCAAGCAACTTTTTTGCAAATAAAGGTGGAAAGCAGTCGCAGCACAACATCTACTTGCTCTAATATCTGCCAACGCTTCCATTCTTTTGCAACGAGCGAACGCCGCAAAGCCTGTCCTCATATTGAAACCACACATGAAGAGTGCTTAATAAAGATTTAGAATATCTATGTTCTCCAAGAAATATGTTGGGGTTGGTTCAGCCCCTTATATTTGCTGCCTGTAAACCTACGGTCAAAGATGCCACGAAGCATTCAAGAAAATTTATTATATGAAATCGCGTGCCACATTCAACTTGTTATTATGATTATCCATCCTATGGATGTCTACGGAGCCTGGTAAACACACTGCGAGGACAATATCTCTGTATGTGTCTCGCATTTAAGAAAATCAGTTTGAATTGAAAGACCACATACCCACATACTTACGCTCAACAGAAGAACTGGTTGACAAGGGCCTGCCGGGCCTCATTGCTTTCACCACGGCCGGCTGCCATGGGCTCCACGGGAACCTCAGGGGGGATGGCAGTCCCTGGCATCGCGCAGGGGTATGTCTTGGCGAGATTGTGAAGCACGCAGCACGCCACGATGATGTCGCAGCATCTGCTTGGCTTCATGCGCAGCTCGGCATGCAGGCAGTGGAACCTGCGCTTCAGCTGGCCTATTGTCCTGCGTGCATCATATGGACAGAATGAGTATTATTTATTTAAAGTACACTAATATATTAGGGTTGAGACTATTTCATACTTTCTGAATGCTGTAGCCTACCAAAAACCTGGCAATCATTTCTTATCATTGCCCAGATATATAGCAGCATGTTTACGTGTACATCATATTAAACTTCCCTCGACAAATGTTCCTCATAGCTGAGTGTAAGCAAAACACAGTTTCATACAAACAGTCGTAAACATTAGCAGTCCGAAGATGTCTGTCAACGACTTCCCTATAGCAACCCGAGCCCGGTGCAATTTGTCACATTTTTACGGTGAGTCCCTGCAGTGTGGAGTATTTTAGAATGTATGACAGGTAGGTGTGTAATTTCTGTAAAGGTGGGGCCGGAAAAAAAAAAAGACCGCTTTGCATTTGTATCTTTTTGCTCTTCTGTATCCAGGTTGAACCAAAATATTGCCTTTCACGCGTATGTAACAAATCCTGCCCCTAACGAACGAACAATGTGATATGTTCTCCAAACAATATGTTGGAGAATATTTCACGTTTTTGTTTCTTGATACTATGCATGCGTTTTGTGTGTCTGCTTTTTATGCAACACTGCATACATGTGTCTACGGTGCACCCTTACGCAGGCCCCCGGGCTGTATAGGGGCACTGTAAAAGTACAATAAATAAATATATATTCTTGGTATATTATTTTTTTTCTCTCTTTAGCTTCCGTGCAACCACTGTTTTCTGCTTGGTCTAGAGAACACAAAACTGTTTGTAGGAGCCTTACAATTAACAGTGTCTTCTGTGCTATGACAACAAAACGTTACATTGTCTAGTGGCATTCCTTTCAATATAGCAGCCCAGTAACCCACCACAATGCGTGACATTGTCTTACCTTTCAACAATACTCCTTGTCGTGGTGTGTGCCGTGTTGTACCTGACTTCTGCTGCCGATGATGGCGACAGGAAGGGCGTCATGAGCCACGGCTGGCAGGTGTAGCCGCTGTCACCGAGCAATAGGCCATCGTAGACGCCATCGGCCAGCTTGATGGGTAGTGTGCTCTCGGTGAAAATCCGGGAGTCGTGCGTGCTTCCTGGCCATCTCGCAACCACGTTGCGTATGCAGCAGGATGCGTCAACTACCACCTGTACGTTGATGGAATGGTACAGGTGGCGGTTCACGTACACCTCCTCGTGCACGGACGGTCCCTGGATTCGAATGTGGGTGCCATCAACAGCACCCACGACACAAGGGAAACCGGCTACCTCAAAGAACTGCTCCTGCAAGGCAGCACTCTTTGCGACGTCAGGCCACCTGCATTGGCAATCCATTCACAAGTTAATTTACAGCACAATACCCTAGCATGCACATTTCTGCAAAGTTTCGACGACGAAATTCGTTTTTTTCACTGCTTTCAGTGTTGATCGTAAAATAGAAATGTCATAAATATCGCCAAATGCCTCGACAAAACAAAATGTTCGAGAAAAAAAAAAAGTAGGCTCGCACCGCGGATCGAACCCGCGTCCACTTGCGTATGAAGCAGACACCTTACCACTTCCTATGCCACCGCTTAGAAAACACGTTGTAACCATTCGTTTTATACGAGTTTCACGTAGTGCGTATAGCCCTTTCCGGCCGAGCTGCACGACGGAGCGCGTATAGCTTTACTCATAAACAAACATAACACAATTTGACTTTTTTTTTTTTTTTCTTTTTGACTCGGACCGCTCAGAAACTCTTTACCATATGAAGTCTTACCGTATGAAGTCCCTTGCACGACGTGCCAGAGCTACGGTGACCTGCCTCACGGACCGTGAAGCACTAGAGACCTGCACGTGGACGTAGTCGCCTGCAGTGATGAGGAAGTTGCCTGTGGCGTAGAACTGCAGAGCGACGATCACCTGCTGCTCTGCGGACAGGGCGCAGCTGCGACCCGTCGACCGCTCCAAGTCCGGGCGCGACGTCTCCGCGAGAAAAATAATTCCCGCGCGACCAAACCGGAATCGTTGCTGCAGCGCATCCTCGTCGAATTCTTCCAGCGGATCGAGGCGGTCCCGGAACACACGCTGTCGTCCAAGCATGACGACAGCGTACTGCGCGTACGCGCGGTCTCGCCGACGTCGACGCCTCGTCCCGTTCGACATCGTTTCCGTTATCAAAGTACAAATAGGTCCGCAAATCAGTTGTTGGTAAGACTGCAGTTGGTCGGTGGGCTAATCGGTGGATCGGTTCGGCGAACGGAAGAGAGGGCAAACAGTTGAAATCAGCAGGTATCGCAGAAACGTGCGTCGCAAGCGTCGCAAGGAACAAAAACGAGACTACAGCACCGGCGTTGCCAGACTGGAAGGCACACGGGAAAGTTATGCGTTGTTTATGGCGAAACATATTGAAGGAAATGTTTCTAACATTTTCGAATATTCGTCGACAAACTCTAGCATAGTACCTAAAATTTCTTCGTATCATCTGAAGCAAATAAATTGGTCTTCAAGTAAAACATTACTATATTTTTACTTAAAATACCATACTAGATCGATAACAACCAGCGGAAAAAGAGGATAAACAAAATGACTGGCTTGTTTCACCGATAGATGACGCATCTTACTGCCCAATCAAGATTAATTATTGTTGTTCTATATCCAGCCATTTATTAGAGTACCTAGGTACTTTTCCCTTCCTAGGCACCGTGGTTTACCAAAATGGGTTTACCATCGCTTCGAGAAAACCGGCCCTGGTGGTAAGAGGCATGACCCGACACTTTTTTTTTCCACCGGAAATCACATGGCTAGTTGCGTTTCCGGTCTTCCGTCGGAAGGTTGCGCTAGTTACTAGCTAGAGGTAGTAAAATGCATGGATTCTACTTTGAGGCTAGTAACAATTACTAGCTTCTTGACCTAGTAACCGTTACTAGCTTGACCGTTACTACCTAAGGTTACTAGGTACCTAGTAACATATGTGACAAGCGGTTACTAGCTCTTACCTAGTAAATACTACTAGCTTTTTTCTTTTTTAAGAGTGTAGTTTATTTAGTTTATATTTCGTTGTACCACACCATTGATAACTAGAAATTAACAGCGGTGTTTCGCATCAGTCTTAATTTTTCGTCGTCGCTGTCTCCGTCGATAGTCTCGTCGCTCGCTAAATCGATTACATGCGGTTCAGCTTTTAAAACGAATGCGGTCGCCGTTGGCGAGAGAGTGCTTTCTTGCCGTCTCCCGCGGCGAACGAAGGCTGTAATTGACGGGGAGTACGACGGCAGCTGCACTCTTTTCGCGTGCTGCGCTACAAAAATGCA
Organism: Ixodes persulcatus; assembly: GCA_013358835.2. NCBI lineage: Eukaryota > Metazoa > Arthropoda > Arachnida > Ixodida > Ixodidae > Ixodes > Ixodes persulcatus. Next base: position 298,783 of record JABSTQ010010123.1, read on the forward strand.
TGCAAAATTAATACCGCGTGCAGCTCGCGTCTTAATTTTTGTAGTACACTGACGAATGCTCGCGTTTTTGGGGAAGATATAAACAAATTCAGAAAGACTCGTAGAATGCCAAAACAGTTTTTTTCCATTAGTCCTAAAGCTACATACACAATTTACGACGCACATCAACGGTTGTGACAGTGCACTGTCACGACCGAACACAGCTCAATCAGAATCATTCAACCACCGAGCACACACAAACCGTGAAGAAGTTCACAGTGTCAAGTAGGAGGAGGCAGAGAAAAGCTTCTTGAACGACGAAACCCAATCCAGTGACAGCGGCACCGGCTCGTTAGAACTAGCCTCAGAGCAGTCCAGGTCCACGCACACACTCGCCCCGTCGAGCGCACGAACGTTAACTATGCACTCCAACACGGGAATACAAGAACTGCACACGACACAAGGCAAAAACGGCAGGTTCACATCGGAAGAAATTAGCGTCTTACGAACTCCGACTGGCCCCGACTTGCTTGTCGTACAATGTTGCCAAGCGTCTCTTGTGAAAGAAAAACATTAGTTTAAAAAAATACAAAAATAAAAAATACAAAAAACGGATTGAACTTTTTTATTTGTTTTCGGAAACGTTTCTAGTGTGTGCTACGTGGCTATTTGCATCCAAGTTAAAACCAAAATGAAAATATAAACGCTCACAAACGAATGCAAACGAGAAGGAATGTAAGTAAGCCGCATGGCCATTGCATCAACAATGGCTGCTGCGCTCGCTGCAGCGCTGGCTTCCACGTCGTGCTAGTACGGAGGCTGCGATCGTTATAAAGTCAGCTCCAACCCTTAAACATGCCCCCTCATACAATATTTGACGTTACGATTGCGTGTGGTTACCTCCCCCTGCGATCCGAAAGAGCAAGTACGTCGCTTACGCTGGCAATCGGGTATGAAGCAAGCGCTGCCATCTTCTCCGCGCCTTTGCGGTAGTAAATAGCTAGTAAAAACGTAGTAACGGTCAGAAAAGGGTAGTAATGGCTGCATTTGCTAACTTTTTACTACCTATCGCGCGTTTGAGGTAGTAAATAGTTAGTGAAATGTAGTAACGGTCAGAAAGGGGTAGTAACTGCTGCAGTTACTAGCTTTTTACTTTCTTTTTTTTTTAAGAGTGTACAGTAAGAGGGATAAGTGATGAGTAAAAAAGCATCGCGCTCATGTTAACTTTATTCGACTGGTTTATACTTTAATCAAATAAATTTCTTAAAGTTAATACACAAATTACACTTGACGGCAGCAAAAAAATGCGCAGACCTTTCTTTAGGCTCTTCTCTACTTTTGCCGTCTGACTATGCACTATGTCATATAAATGTACGCCAAAAAATAATAAATATATTGAAATGGTATCACTAGGTCTAATTGAGTCTTCATCCCTAAGGCTGCAGGAATCCTAGCAATTACAGTTCCATAAACATCAAACGCTATATTTAAATTTTTGTAATTTTTAGCAATTAGCTTTAGTTTCCGTTGAACGGACTAATTTACGAGTTAATTGATGAAAAGCCACCAATTAATAGCTTAAACAATTTTCATCGGTGCGCAGCCCGATAAAAAAAAGGCACGATAACGACCCACACTCTAGGTGTATTTGACATGGAAGCGTTCACTGAAAGGTCATTTTAATAACACTACGCAATACCTCGACGAGGAAGCATAAATTGTATGAAAAACGAGCAAGGGAGTGATTCAAAAGAATATGAACTCCGATCTTCGCTTATAAAAAAGAATAAGGCTTGCCGAAAAACATGTCCATTCAACTTTAAAAATGCTCGTTATTTTCAACAAAGGTACAGACACTTATGGCTGTACAAGAGAGCACATGCTTGAGAAGAAAGAACAAAAATCTAGACGCGTACCGACGGGAATGAAACCCACAACTCCAAAATTACGAGCTCGACACTCTTGCACAGCACCAGAAAGGAAACTGTGAAGAAAATACCCGTCTACCCACAGCTCGAACGCGAACGCCGGACGCCAGCGTTCGGCGTTCGCACGAATCATCGCAGACAGAGCTCGGTGCTCTAACGTCCCCGCCCGCTCTAATTTCTTCCTTTCCCTCCGTTTCTAGTCGTGTAACCAAGAAAGTTTTACAGCCAAGCTGTTTGTGACTAGGGTCCCGTGGATTTTTCGTGTGCGGTAACAGAAATGACGCCACGGCTTCGTGAGATCATGTGACGTCAGAACTTCGTGACGTCATGTGACGTCGCAACTTCTTGACGTCATGTGACGTCACCACTTTATGTCCCGTGATGTCAATTTCCCGGCTAAATTTAGCGGGGAAATTTTTCGGCCAAATTTGATTTAAATGTGTCACGTCTGTGTCGTGTGCCAAATAGCTTCGCTAGTCATCCACCTTAACAGAGTGGAATGGCTCATCATTTGTTTCTTAAAACATAACTGCGAAGTTCGCCACCAGCTCCAAAGTGGGCCGCGGAAACACAATTTGTGCATACCGACCTTGTCCGCACGATTGAGATAACGCTTTATGTAACATTGCAACAAAACTTTGAATAGTTCAAAAAACACGTAAACTGTGACACTCGTAAGTCAGCAAATATTCTTTTGTCAAAGGAGAGCAGAGTTCAAAAGTTTACACGTCCAAGAACCTACATGGTCAATGCCCTCCGGCAAGCGGGGGAATTTCGAGGCCTTTCTGCGTGCTTTTACGCCTCGCTGAACCCGTCCCCCCAAAACAATTTAGATTCTCTGAGGTGCTTTACGAGCAGAAAACGACACGTTGCGCAAGGATCGGACGTCGAATGCAACGCGCATTCCCCGAAACAACCGGCTCGAACAAAAACAAGAGCGAAACTCAACAGAAACTGACAATATAAAAACAGAAAACACCGGTCAAGCCCAGTGCGCCACATTTGGCCCAAAGGCGTGGTGTGTCTCGTGCCCTAGCGGATTTAACTGCGACGCAGATTAGTGTGCCATGTCCCGTCGGAGTCGTTACCTGTCATACCGGAGGTATATATGGCTGGACGGGCTGAACCCGAAAGCTATACCACCTCCTGACCGCTCCGCAGAAAGCCGTCGCCAAATCCCAGTATCATCATGAAGACAATGGTGAGGACGCCTTACATTATTCGAAAGACGTTTGTTTGTTGAAGCTTGAATTGCAATTCGTTTCTGTGATTCGGAACCAATATGACTCTAGTTTTATTATCGTGATGTAAAGAACTAGAGTTAAGGGCTATAGCTTACTACGTGAAGTCTAGTTCGCTTAGCATGTTTCTTTTTTTTATAAAACAACCCTTCGAGATACCGCAGCTCTGTCGCACCATATATTTGTCTGCTCGGTTGAAACGTTGAAGAAATAAACTGTTAAAAGCACAAGGAAGCTCCTTTGTCGCCGGATATACTATTTTGTTTTGTTCGTTTCTTTCTCTCGCACAGTTTTACTTAATTTTCCCCCTCAGTCTCAGGGTTTACCGTCAGGTTCATTCATTGTGTGGTAACCATTCATTGTTTAGTGCCGGCATGTTACTTCCAAGTGTTATTATAACCTCTAAGATAAAAAACTACATACTTATTAATATTATCTTCTATACATACATAATAGAAATGTGTCGCTTCACAAACTGCACCTCTATGTCCGTTTGCTAATGTCCTTTCAACACATTTTCATTTCATTGCAGCTGTCTGTAGCCATCTTCTGCCTGGCAGTTGCCGGAGCCCTTGCGGGTTACGGACTCGGCCTTGGGTACGGCGGATATGGCCTCGGTTACGGCGGTTATGGCGGCTTCGGAGGATTTGGAGGATACGGAGGGTATGGTGGCTACGGTGGTTACGGCGGCTACGGTCTGTATGGCGGCTACGGTGGCTATGGCGGCTACGGCGGTTACGGTCTTGGCTACGGAGGCTACGGCGGGTTCTACGGCTAACTTGGTCTGCTCGCCCCGAAAAACGATCCAAATAAAAAGGATTAATGCCATGTTGGAAAAATGTCAATCTCCAATTAGGAAATGTACAGGATTCGAGACATATATCTAGTCGATGGTGCTGTACCCATTTCACATTACACTTGGCGTCCCGTGGAGCAGAACTACATCGATCCATTCATAGAATATATCTAACTAACAGAAAGTTACAACACCGTACATTTCGAAATTGTTTAATATTTGTCCTTCATAAGGACGTATGTTTTATTTAACGCTACCGATAGATATGAGAGACTCGTTATTTTCTATCATCGAGTAAGTATTTAGAGGAATGTTCGGTGTACTGTCTAAGCTGGTATACTGAGAGAGCATTTCGGTTACAGCCTGGAGGAAAAAATGCATACAGACGAATGGCGCTGTCTCCTTTCACACATATTGGTTGTGCTGCAATATAAGTTATACTTGCATTTTGTAGCAAATGTACAACACACAAATCCAAAAATAAGAAACACACGTGCCCCCATATAAAGAGCATTAATATTCACTTATCTTTCCAACATCGATTAAGTGTGTTCACCGCGACCCTCTAAGAAGGCTATTTATTCTACCGAGGACTGTATAAATATGAAATCCGAAAACGAAACATTTGAATGTTGATTGCACAAAATACTTCTAAAGCAAGGTTAGGTTAAGCGGAAGCGAACGATCCATTGACAAAATATCTGCTGATTTATGAGTCTCAGAGGTTATATATCTATTGAAGCTTTTACCTGTACAACTGCAGCTATATTTATGGATATATATGAAAACACTTTTTTTTTTTATTAAGTTAATCGTTTGCTGCCCTCGTAGTTTGGCGATTCCACTGAAACACAAAGCACATCACAGCTCGTCCCGATACCGTTACAAGAGTCTGTCGCTTGCGTAAGCATACGTAGCTCTAACATGGCCCAATTATAATTATGTTGACTGCTGGCCACATGGTGTAAAAACAATGGTGGTCATATTGAAGGTAGCGATAACGCAGACCAACCGCGCCAAGAGGGAGAAAGCTCGACCTTCTTCACAAAAGCTAGTGGTCAACCAGAACAGATACTTAATGGCGCAATCGTGAAATATGATAATGTTTCACTAGCTTTCGTACTTACTTATTCGTCAATGACTAACGTATGCCATTGAACCAATTGGTAAACGTTGGACATGATGAAAATATACTGCTCAATAAACGAAAACGAAGAAAAGATGCCCGCAACAACAGTGTCATGTCGTAATTATGTATTTTCTTCGTTGGCATTTACTGAGTTGTTTATCCCCGCCATATTACTCGTCAATAATTTTAGCGTCGACGTTTTCTTGTGTTTTCGGGAACCACTGCTCTCTTATGTTTTTTGGTTTTGTAAGCATAGTGAAAATCAACGCAGTTATAGAGACCTACTGCCTGGTCAACACCGAGCTCTGTGGTCAGTAGTGGCACAATTCTGTATGTATTAGAGTAAATTATTGGCTAGAATTACAACAGATGTACCTGTACTCACCCTCCATACAAAAAGTGCATTGACGAACCCCCCCCCCCCCCAAAAAAAAAAATAATAATGCGATCGTGATATTCCGTTTTATTCCAGAAACATGTCTCAAAATAAAAAGCTCCCAGCAACGCTACTCTCTCCACATGGGGGAGTTATTAAAAGTAAAAGTAAAGTTAAAGACACGATGTCTATTTTTAAAAAGCATAAAATGTGCCGACGCAATGCGATTCTTTATTCTTTCAGAAAGAAAAAGAAGTACGAAGATCCGCTATCTTTGTTACCTTGAATGTCTGCTTTCAAAATAGTTTTAGTCTTACTTGGAATAGTTAATTAGCCACCTGCCGCGACACGTCTAGACAAGGACTCCCAGGTTTGAAAGATTTCACGTTTCTTGATAATGCAAAACATTCAAAATTTACAACCCGTTTTTTTTTTCTACACAAATAACGACTGTGTTTGAAACCCGAACTGTCATGCACGTTATCACTGGGCCATTGTCATCTAAAGAAATATTTTCAAAATATTAACACACACTGCGAGTTTAGAGCGACGCAATCTTGTGTGACCATGAGATTTCTCCTCGACCCGCTCGAGTTGTCATTCAGCTTAATTCGTAATATTTTCGTTCACTTTACAACTCGTTTTATTATCCACGCATATTGCACTTCTAAGTGCAGCATTCATTATCTAAATACTATTTGTACGCCTGTTAAAAAAAGACGTATCTTTCTTTATTTGTATGTTCGTTTTAGTCAAAAATGGTTAGCGGGTAGAAAAAGCAATGTATCACTGTTTCTCTAAAAAACTGCACCTTTAAAATTATAACAAATAACACGTCACATAATAAATAAGCATTCTGACAGCAATCTGACAGCAATATTTGCATCCATATAGTAAGCCTAGGTGGCACAATTCACTTTTATTCAAAAATCAGAATGCACATTATGGCATATTACATTATTATTAAGTATTACCAGCTCGCCTTCACACTCACTTTTATTCCATTTTGCTTAGAGTCCCGATTTTCCTCTAGTTAGGCATTTACATATGCTACTATTAACGGGGCATATCAAAGAATACGAATTTAGTCCCAATACCTGTATTTTATCTATTTTTATAAATAATATTCACTCATTACCCTTATTGTCTCTTTATGTGTCGCACCTCTAATGGGAACTATATATTTCAAAACATTTATCACCATCCATATCAGTTTCTGTTTGCCGCGTTCGGATTTCCATTTCTGTCCCAGCCCGAGGTATTTACATTTTATTACTTTTTATCAGCTTGCCTAAGCGTGGCACCTTGATCATTCTAAAATTGCGTGTAAAAAAGGTGACCATAATTATTGAAAAGCATCCATAAGAACGCAGAAGACAAATCTGGCCGTAGTCAGTGACAAAACGTAATTACGCTTATTATTGCTATATTTGTATGCCAGCTCAAATATACCCTTAGCGAAAAGTCGTTCGAAATCCGTATACTGAATGTATACTAATAGTGAACTTAGGGTATGTACTAAAATCGTACTAGTTTCACACTTTTATGAAACAAAATAGTATACTTTTAGTACAGCACAAGTGCATATGTAGTATACCATAAGTGCACCTCGAGTGCACATCTAGAATAATATAAGTGTATATTTAGTACACTACATGTATGCTTTTTGTGCACTAAATGTACACTACTAGTACATATATACGGGGTGAAACCGGGGAGTTCCGAGGGAGTGAAACCAACTGTACGCTGTTAGCAAGTCTCTTGCGAAAGTGCACGCATTTCTTTTAGTGCGCCTAGTTATTTAATTAAGACTAACAAGCTAACTTTTGAAATCTTCGTTTAAAACCCGAGGTGTGCATTGGAAAGTTGTAGAGCACATTAAGAAAAACCCCATTAAACTATTTTCAACAAGGTGAACTTTGCATGCTTCTTTTTCTGTGCGTTCTTTGAAGGCCGGAAAAAAGCACGAAAGCGAATTATGTTGCAAACACTTTAATTGTGTGTTTCTCAATGCGCCCTGCAACTTTACAATTGACATCTTGGCCCTCAAAAGAATATTTGAAAGGTTAGCTGATTAATCTTAGTTATTTAGATAACCAGGCGCATTAAAAAAATCGGCGCACTTTCGCAAGACGCTCGCTAATGACAGTTGATTTCACTCCTGCAGAGCGCTCCAATGTTTTTTTAAGTTTGGTTTAAGTTATCTAGAACGCCGTGTATGTCGGGCGTTCTGAATGGAAAGAACGGTCTAAAATTGGCCAGAAAAATCGGCGCCTGCATTTAAAAAGCGGACTTTTCAAAGGTATTTCTTTGAACGGCTGGATTCCAACTTGTGAAATTTCATGACACATAGCTCCATTCTCGTGAAATGTTAAGAAACACCGTTGACAACACTTAATTGATGATAATGCAGACGTGCCATTATCGGGAGATGCACTCTTAAAAATGAAGAGGCACCGCGTTTTTAAGTTGCGAGTATAGACGTGAAAATGAAAATTGAATCATTTTCAAATCTTCCCTCGTGAAAACAATGTACTGCCGTTTTCCAATATTGACTTGGAGAGTTTTCATTTTGATTTGCAGCTATGTACGTGAAAAGTACGAGGAAATCTTTGGCAGCTCTATTTCCAAACATTCCTCATAAAAATGACGTACCAGCGTCGTCTGAAACTGTGTGAGAAAAGCCATAAAGAAAAGATGCATTGCATTTTTCAACTGAAAGTATGTATGTGTAGCATACAAACATTATGTCAGTCTTCTTCACATAATTGATAAGACAGAAATTGAAATCCTACTTATCACTTTATTCAAGTTTCCGAGCCTGCCTCATTGTACGAGGGGCGTTCATAAAGTTCGTATTATCAGCACAAAAAATTGAAAAAAAACGGAACAAAACAGGCATCAACATGAGCGCGCGTCCCTCTAGTTTCCGCACAGTATAAACATCGCATGCTATAGTAGCTCTGAACGCCGCTAGGGAGTCAAAACAAAAATGGCACTGCCTGTCAGTGCCAAGCACATGCAGTGATCCGTTTTTTTTTTTTCATTTCAAGGGAAGCAATGCCAAGGATATTAATTCCAATCTGGGAGCGTTGTTCGGGGACAACGCCAAAGTTTATGACACTCTGGTTAAAAGGCGCAGACGCTTCCAGTGTGGCCAGATAAGAGGAAAGCATTTCAAGGACGGCGACCAAGTGATTGCTGAAGTGGAGCGATTTCTGAACACTCAAAACGATGAGTTCTATAACAATGGCTTCCGGCATGTGGTGCATCGCTAAAAAAAGTGGGTAACTTTTGGTGGCGAACAAGTAGAGAAAGTCTCAACTCCTACTCAACTTTTATTTCTGTATCTTTATTCCTTCGTGACAATAATACGAACTTTATGAACGCCCGCACACTCTCCTTTGTGATGATGGTGTGCCATTACATCCTGCGTAAAAAGAGAAGAGAAAATTACCCTATGCCACCCTATGATATAACACTACATAACTCGCTCAAAGGACCACTATGTGAGGAAGTCAAGATAATAAACACTTCATCCTGACAGAGGGGTGAGGAAAATCGGACAATAGCATTTTTGAAAGCCTGATATGTCAGACATTGGTGGTGTGCCTTCTTTGCATGCCCAGGGCTCTGCTACAGGTAATAGTGTTCATTGCAGGGCACAACATTTACTACCTAAAATCCTAGGCACCATAAAGAAAATGTGTGACAAACAATAGCCTTTTCCAGGTTCAAGGTTGCAGCTGCTACATTTTAAGCGCATATGGATTAATGAAGGCCACAACGAAAACATTCGAGAATGGCCATTTTCAGAGCTGTACTAATATTAACATTTTATTTTAGAAGTTTAGTATATTACGGTATTCGATATTAATTTCAAGATTAATTGTACTACTGTAAACTACTAAAGTTTTACGAAGGCTTAGTTTTTGCGAGTTCATCGAAATTGCTTAAAATTGGTCCTGTAAAAAAGTAACCCCATGGATACGAATGCATTGAACATTACTCCTGATTGTGAAATTTTGTACCTGCAAAGTATTCCCAACACTAACACTTCATAAAATGTATGAAATATTGAGCTCGCGAAAATAAAGTCGTTTATGCCATTCAAATCTTTCAAAGCGCTCGCAAAGTCACCATTGCGATGGATTTGCTTTGTTCAGTGCGCTTCTCCGCATGTGCCAGTGCGCTGCAGAGATTAGTTCTGGATGAAATCCCAAGAATAAGAAATTTGAACGTGGGACATATGCACTTTTTGATAACATAGAATCTCAAAATTTTCACATCGAATGGTTTCCCAGGAGACTTCTCGGGTCCGCATGCACTGTTACTCCGCAACAAGCAGGCTCTCTTGGGATGACAAGAAAAAACCCAGCGCCTGAACGTTGTTCGAACCAGCACTCGGGAGAATCAAAACGCCTGTCAAGCACTCGCTATCAGGACAGGCCGCTTACTTCCGGTGGCTTTATACCTGTCTGCTCGATGCACCATTCAGCCACCCATAATAGAGATCAGTGGGCGGACGTCACGTTTACTCTTGTGATGCAGTTCGCTGCAGGTTCCCATAGGTTGCAACCTGCTAACCAAACTGAGTCAGGCCTGCAGCCCTGCGGGAAACGTCAATTCCACTCTTTTAGACGTAGACACCCACATTTTGCGTGTACCTGAAAGAAGCTCTAACACAGAGGAAACAAAATGATCGGCCCTTTTTGAATGCATCCTTTTCTTTTGCTGAGAACATACATACAAGTCACATGCTATTACAGATTCAGTGGTGCAACTTAATTTATGATTTGCACATTTTTTATATTAGTTCGAATTTTTAGAGGAAAGATTCAATATAATGGGTCGTACATAAATGTTTGCTATGAACTATCCTATACATTTACACATTACCTGATATCATAAAAGCACTAGAGCAGCGTAGGGCTGTACTGCATCAATTACAAATTTGTAACCACTTAAAAGTTGGCATTTATTTAAATTATTACTATTGGCTATTATTCATTGACAAGGAATAAATGGGCGAGTTGGTACGTTGGTAGTCTTTCAACTCCATCGAATATTCAGGTCCTTTTCGCATTTTTTCACGTTTTTGCTTTCTCTAACTGCTCTGCTTTTTGTAGCGGCTTTCGCCACCACTAAAAAATGTGACATCTAAACTCACTTTACTTACATCACGCAATCGTAAACTTGGAAAGCGTGCCGCTTCGGCATACGGAAAGAGACCGCGCGTCTCTACGGCACAGGCATCAGCACAGGCAAGAAATCATGCTGCTCGCTCTTGTAACGTTTTTCTCGCTCCCGCTTTATGAAACAAATCGTTGGCGAGAGGCTGTTAGGACCACACGTCAGAACTAGCATGACCTGTGATTGCTTGATCTGCCGTCAGACTGCACTAAACGCTCCGCAAAAGCGTCGTCGGGCGAGCGCCGTAGGACGGCCCCACCAACAGGCCCTCGGCTGGCCCTCGGTTCCGCCGCACGCGAATCTTTCTCACTCTGCGGAGAGTGCCATACATTTTGAAGATACGCTCTTTTCAAATGACGAAATAACACCGGGTAGAGCATAGTTAGAATCAAGCATAGCTTAGCAAGCACACGGTAAAACAGCGGCGCACTACGCAGAAACAAACGAAACTTTCTCACGTGGGTAGCACCAGTCGGCCATGACTGTCCGCCACTTACTTGCGTTGGTAAGACGCAGCGTCTCCCAGCACTCAGTAATCGCTTGCTATCCTTGAACACGGTATTCGTAACTAAGATATCTAATATATCCGCTAAAATGGCTAAAACGTAAAAAGGGAGCGATGCTCAAAGCCTCCGGAACTCCAACGGCGCCGGCGGCCGATGGGAAGCTGATTGCAATAGCGATGGTCATCCGCAGTTTTCAAAAGTCTCTTTTTTTGCTCTTTGTTTTTTTTTTTTAAGACAAAACTAAGCAAATCAATATATATTAATGATAATAATGTCACTATATCAATTTTGTAAACAATTAACAAAAAGTTAGTCAATCTTAGGTTTTATCTAAACTTTAGGTTTTTCTGAATGTAAAACCGAAACTATATATCAAGCAATTTCTCCTTCGTCGCCAAGGCTATTCTGATTCATCTGCGCATGCTTGCACTCCTGGGATTTCGGCTTTTCTGGAAGGCTCGGCTCTCGCGACAAATAAATAATGAGGGCAACCTCGTATTTTGTAAACAATGAGCGTGCCCGATTTTTTTGCCGAGGGAAAGACACGTAGAATTTACGTCGATTTTTTACAGCGTCGAACTCTCGATCCACTGTGTTGGCGTGTTCGTCGTTGCAATTGTCAAGTTCTTTTCACGTGAATTGAGATGTCTTAGAGTTTTGCAAGATAAATCTACACAATGAAACACTTTCGGTGAAAGCTTGAGGTTGTCACATGAAGGCGCCGGTTTCTCCAGCCAATTTCAGAGCGAGCTTCCATTCATAACACCGCTTCGCTTATGCGGTTCAGAAGTTGATTTGCGCTGCATGTGACTATGCAAGGTAGAGCATCTTATGTCCCCGTTATTAGCCGTGGTTTCCTTTGCCTCCGGTCCTTTTGCTTGCTGTGGATGCAGATATCGGAAACAGCGTACAGTGAGCTGAGACCTGCATTATTATTATTACGTTATTTGCCTATGAGGCAGCACGCAAGTGGCGGTACATTTTGAAAACAGACATGTGCATGCTTTTGCATCAGCAGCATCAAACAGTTGGTGCAACCGCCCTCGATCGTCTAGCTTCCGAATAGTGCTGACAGTTTTTTACAGTAAACTCTTATTCTTCAATAAAGGTAACAAATACAGTTCAGGGAAAATAAAAGCTATCTTTGCTAAAAGTAGACTTTTCAATTGATAAATATAGTAGAAATGAGTAGCTAAAATAATTATTGACAAGTTAGATAACACTACTTTCCATGGCGTAAAATGTAGCTAACTTTGCTATTTGTGTTTTTTTAGGGTTATAGTTCATGCTGCATTTGCGACGTAAGTATGCTCTGACAGTGCCAGTGCCGGTCGTTTCCCCGGGGAACTTTTGGACCACGTGGTCTGCAGTGAAATGAGAAATGAAGCATCCCTTTGTCACATTATGTCAGCTTTATACCCGGTGATATTTTTTAATCAACAGGTTTTTAGAAAAAAAGGGGCTTGCTGCCACGTTGATGCAGTCTTCAGTGTGTCGTGCGACTCACCGGACATTACATGGGTGGATGACCGTGGCAACATTTTTATTAATTAACTGAAATCCGTAAATTACCTTTTTTCTATTGCTGTTTTAGAGGCAGTCATTATTAGAGCGTAACCCAATCAAAATTATTCACGAAACAGCAAGGGGCTTTGAGATATTTATTTATAAAAGTTTTCACTTTCTTCCCCCAATTCAAGAACCACGCGCGGCAGGGGCGGGGAAAATGGAGAGTGCAGTGATGTGATTGCTGCGCCAATTGCGCCAAACTGCGCCAAGGGGCTCACCCTGCTACATCCTGCTACATTTCGCCAAAATATCGGTAATCTGCTCCAAGCCTGCGCCAAAGGGCCAATTTCGGTCGCCTTTCAAAACCAAAACTAAACTGAGTACCGTAATCGAGCACGCGTGTGCTATGTGGCGCAAGCGGTCCGATAAACGCGGGTGTGTGCGAACCACGGTGGTGCGGACACTCTGACGCCAGCGTGCCGGGTACCAGCCATGCCGTCACGCCGTGAAACGAAACCACGTTTTTGCGCGGCAGGAGTAACTTCGTGAGCTGAAGCACTCGCTCCTGAAAGCTAAGGCCGTGGGCAAACTATATTTGGTCCCTGCCTTCCAGTCACCGTGGTCGCGCGACGTCGGGTGTTGCCGTCCTCATGTCGCTGCAGATATGGCACTAAGTACCGCCGCATGTTTATCAACATTCCTGTTCTTGTTTAAATCATACGTTGCTACAAAATCCCCCTTTAACTCAGACTGCTGTGTCGAAGTATTGATTACCTAGGTTTCTCTCGGTGGGCCTTCTTTCGAGAGGGACCCCGGTACGTGAAAAATCTGCCGCGAAAGAAAGTTGGTGAAGAGAAGTGAGCCAAAGGAAAGAAGGCAATGTCTACACGCTGAACCCGCACAGCGCGCTTGTTTGTCTTGAGTTCAGTGGTTACACAAAGTGCCCCAAGAACGTTTTGACCCTGGCTCGTAATGTTTTGCATCAATGCGATCAGGCTTTTTTTTTTTGTTTGTGTGTGTGTGTGTCTTTAGCTTGTATTTTATTTGCCGGCCAGGCAAGCAAGCGCCGCTGGACTGTTTTTTGTCCTATGCTCGACAGTTACATTTTATATACAAGTTTAGGAATCTGTTGGCAACGGAACGGAGTGACATGGTTTCGGTTTCGATCGAACAGCCGTTGTCTCTGCTCGCACGATGAAGCACGCGTAAGTGCAAGCCTACCGAAGTTGCCCTCGTGTGCATGCGAACATGATCGCACGACTGCTCGCACGATGAAGCACGCGTATGTGCAAGCCTACCGAAGTTGCCCTCATGTGCATGCGAACATGATCGCACGAAAGAGGCACCAACCGGGACGCTCGCGATTCATTGTTCTATGCTTGCTTACTTTTGACAAAAATCTGGCACGTCGGGAACAGCTGGACAACATCCTATGGATATCCGATAGACATCACTCAAGCCGTCTGGTTTGGGCAAAGTTGCGTCCATAAAAAGGGCACAGCGCTGATTCAAAAGTCACTGTGATGATGCTATCGAGAGCTGGAAAAGTGCAGGGATATGTTCAAGGGGTTATAAAACTAAAAATAGTTACATCGTATTTATGGGAGTGCGTAGCTTAGCTCCAATTTGCAAGTTCCAAAAGGCAATCTGCTCATTGAAACAGTAACACGGACGTATCGGTAAACTTTAGAGGCGTAGTGGTGAGTAAAATGAGATCAAAAGCATTTTTATAAACGAAAACGTTATTTATTCCAGCGTTTTCATCTGGATTTCAGCCGTAGAAGCTTCTGTGTCCAGCTGTAGTATCGGAGCCCGCCGTATCTGCTGTACAGTCCTCCATGGCTATGACTGCTTCTGTTTTCGAGCCGGTAGCCACCGTAGCCGCCGTGGCGGGCGTAGCCGTTGTAGCCGCTGTTGCCGCCGTAGCTGCCATGGCCGCCGTCGCCGGCGTAGCTGCCGTGGCCGCCGTAGCCGGAGTAGCCGCGTTGCCGCCGTAGCCGGCGTGGCCGCCGTGGCCGGCGTAGCCGCCGTGGCCGCCGTAGCCGCCGTAGCCGCCATCGCCGCCGTAGCCGCCGTAGCCGCCATAGCCTCGGTAGCCTTGGTAGCCTCGTACCGTCCGTGGTTTCCGTAGCCTCTGAGCACACCGGCGAAGGCGCCGGCAACAACCATGATGAGGATAGTCAGAGGAAGCTGCCGGCGAATTCCATGATGAGTTTAAAGGGTTGCAATGCGACGTTTTTAAACCGATATTCATGTCTATATATATGCATACAATGGCCGTTATTTGTTTTCATATGCGATTTTGAAAAATCTTCGGGCGGATATTGTTGCGCGCAGGGCCGAACAAGCAGCGCTCGGTCACGGAATTCTAGAAGACTCGCGTTTCTTTTTAGGGGTAACTTTTATTATTTCGTCCTAGTTTCTTGCTCTCGAAAGTGCCTGTTCTTTCTCGACCCGAACGCCTGGTGCCCCATACTTCTGGGCAGAATTTTCGCGATGCCGACACACACTGGATAAGGAGCAGCCCGTGACCTTGTAGAGTAAGTCTCGCTCTCGCTTCCTGTTACGCCGCCAAATAACGGCCCGCTTTTCTGCTGTCTCGACGCTCGTTCTTCATTTTGTTTGGCACAAGTTCGCCGATTAAAGCTTTCTTTTCAGGTCATTATTTATCGCCTCTTCGCCTTAACCCTGTTTCACATGCAGTGACTGTGCTAAAAAAAATCGGTGCCACAGCTGACGCAGCGAGTGCGATTGCAATGTTTGGTTTCACATGCTCGAACAACCGCGCGATTTCGGTCGGCGCTGCCGGCTCCTCTAGTGGCAGCGGACACGGACTCGACGGATTTGACTTTGCCTCAATACAAGTCTTAATCTTAGTCAAAAAGTCTTAATGTTTTACGAATACAATTTGTAACTAGAAATTTTTAATAATTAAGCATTGAACCAAAAGCTTTTAGGTGTCTAAATTTATTTTCGAATACGCAGCTTCCATATGGCAGCAGCCTGTCCCCTTTCATTGAGAGGGTTCACAGTTTGTTCGTCCTATGCAAGATAGGTCGGCATGTGGCCGCACCTGTTCATGCTTCGCGATGTCCTTCCGAGCATAGGGGACCACGCTCCCTACCGAACTCTTCGGGGTGAGCGTCTTCATCCAAGGAGCGGCAAGATTCTTGTGCCACTCCTCCAGCACCCATAGGGCAAGAGATCAGGTGGGCCTGGGCGACTGCCTGCCCAGTACCTCTGCTCCTCTGGCTGGTGGAGGTCGAGGCCGGGGTCTTGCACATCACACCCAAAGCCTCCCTAAACCTGCAAGAACAGTCTCCACCTAGGAGGCAGAACCAATGAAGGAGGGTGCCGAACCATCCACTCCTACGTCTGACCCAGGCGACATGAAAATTAAGGTCCTCAAGGGCTAGCAAAAAAGTACGAAACTAAGTGTTCAACCAAGGTTAAAATTATAGTCCACAAGGCTGTTATTTTTACTCAACAGGAACATCCTGCATCCTCAGTCGCTAGACTGACCCCACGACACCAAGATACCTTGTTCATCCCCATTGCTCCACGTACTCCTAGGGACCAGCCGGGAGAGACAGTAACGGCGACTTCCTCGCCAGTGGCCTCGGCCCGAAGTCTCGACGCCCTTGGAGGTTAGAGGAGGCAGCTCCAAATATACCAATCAGAGGACTACTGGCGACTCCCTCGCCTGGGGCTTTATTTTTAATTGTCTTTCTTCAAAGGTTTGGTCGTAGCTGCCTTCTAGCTGACTCATTAAATCATTCTTCATGTCCATTTTCACGTTTTATTAAATTTCCCTCCTGTGACTGGCTTAGTTTTGCTCTGGATACCATTACACAAAGGTCGTGACTTTCTGATCAACAGCTAACTTACGACGACATCACCTTTTTATTAGATTAGCACCACCCTGTTGCCTTTTGTTTGCAGAAAGCGCAGCTTAAAGAAAGTCACTCAAATGTGCTTAGACACTTCAAAGTGTTCAGAGAGGATAGGTTGAACGCGTCTGTGGCATCCGTTGGTGCTTTATTGGTTGTCCAACGCATGGTCCCGTCCACTGAAGTGACTTTGAAGCAGGGACTCAAACCGAAACATATAACGTTTCGGTTACGGTTACAGTTACTGCTTCCTGTTGATAACGGTTTCGTTTCTGTTTTTTACGGTTTTAATTTTTACGGTTTCGGTTACCGGTTACGCGTTCCTAAAAACTGGTTTATTTCGTTTTTTCCAAAATTTGTTTAACTGAAATGCTATACAGCCGTTTTATAATAAAAGGTTTACAGTAGTCTCAGATATCCAACAAAGTGAAATTCAAGGAACTTAAAAACGTCTTAATACTAATTGCTCAAAAGTTGCACACGTTTCTAGTTCCAACGCTTGTTCACTACATTTACTCGCATTATATAGTATGATACCCGAGCATACATGTTTATTACTTCCGCTAGTCGGGGATCATCGCATTCTATATAATAAAAATGAAAATAAACATCCCTACTTTGCTGTTCGGCAGCGTTTGCAAACAACCCTAAGAAAGTTCCAAGAGGGTGCTGGAAGAGCCATTCGCACCTTCCCGTCGCTATAGTTTATTTTAACCTAATACATGCAGACGAGTCTTCACCCACACTGAAGGAAGCAGCAGAACTATAGCCATCCTCTAGCAAAATACTGCTAAGTGGAATAAAGTCATAAAATTGAGAACTGGGCTAGTTGGCGAAAGTCAAACATAATGTAAATGCAATAGCCCAAAACAAGGAAGCAAGGAAGACTAAGGAGAGGAACGAACAACACACTAACTACACAGAAAGCTGTAAAAATATGTGATGTGTTGTTCGTTCCTTTCCCTAATCTTCGGTGTTGTACCATGTTAAACCTACGTCATGTTTGCTATTTCCAAGCAATTCCCTATGATTATCGAAGCGCACGTCTCTCGCTGGCCGGTTTTGTGACGCTACAAAAATGGTGCATTTATATGTAAAAAAAGAAAAATGAAAAAAGGTCCGGACGCAAAAAATGAAAATACAGTGCGGACCTATCTTATATATTTTTTTTTTCTCGAAAATATGCAGATGAATAAACAGTAGTTCATCGAATTAATCAATGTTTTACGAAACCGCCGAAAGCCAAAATAAACGGCTTAGCCAAGATTTGAACTCTGGGCCTCCCAATGTCTGGTCGGGTGTGCTTATATTACGTTATATTCTATTCTATTATATTATATTATATCCTATTATATTATATTATATTATATTATATTATATTATATTATATTATATTATATTATATTATATTATATTAATCTATTATAATATTTTATCTTATATTTATTATGCCGGCCGCGGGCTACTTGGCATTTTACATTTATCTTGATGGTTCTGGTTTTTTCTTTTCTTCTTCGTCCCCTGTTTAACAGAGTTTCAGACCAAATTCCTCTTTCACCCAATTGACTTCCCTTTCTTCTGCGTGTTTGGTCTACTTTTCCGCACTGGCCACCGCTCCGCCTTCCCCGCACCCGACAGCGCATGAGCAGATGCCTCCGGTGTCGGTTTTAGAGTACTTGTAGTGGACTGTGCACAGGCAATCATAGCCCCTTTGCCGAGGCCAATATTCACCTTTCCAAGAAACACTACACCCCAGGGGCAACAAGCCGTTTCCGAGCCCAGTCACTTCAAGAGCGCAAAAAAAAAAAAAAAAAAAAAAATTGAGGTTCACGTAAGCATTCCTTATCAGTTGTGAATGCGAAAGCATGCAAGCCGCTCGTCCGCTCCTTTTTTTGTCTGCTGCGTACTTTTCGTCGCCGGTCAGCGCGTGTGCTGCCCTGGGCATGGTGATCTTATCGCTCCGAGTTAATGGCGCGCTGATGGACACGCAGCGCCATGGGGTGAGCGGTCGTGGAAGCTGACGATCGCAGCCGCCAATGGGAGCCCCGTCGACGCGCGACAGCCAATGGAACCGAAGGAAACTAGGTGCCGTTTTCGCGCTTCAAACTGATGACGTCAGCTCGCTCCATGGGACAGTTAATGCTTCCGCAATAAAGAAACTGTGAACTATTTTTTGTTGGGTACGCGCGCGACAGAACGTATGCGGCTGGAATGTTAGTTGTCGTTTTTCTTTTTTGCAAGTCTTGACGGCGCCGTTCAATTAGCCGCGTGCCAAACGACAAAGCGCTTAGCTGTCTAAAATAATAAACACAAAAGATAGCCGAAAGGCACGCATTTTTTACGCTCACAAATAGCGTGTTTATCGGTGGACAGGACACAGACATAAAATTTAGAAAGCTTTAACATTCGAACAATACATAGAAAGATCTCAAATAACACAGCCACAGTCGACGACAGTCACAGCTTGACGATTTGACGGAATCCAAGATGATTTCGTTTTGGGGCACGTTTTGGGGAGAGCTTCATTTTTTTCACACCAGCACCAAGGCAAAGAAACGGGCGCGACTGACTCCGACCGGAACAACAATTTCTGGCTATTTCTGGTTGGGGGGGAGAACAGTTGTTCGCAAAATTGCGTCGCGGGCCGTTCGACGTCCTTCCCCTCTTTCGTTTCCCGTGAAAGTCCAGCAGAAACGCTTGAATGGCAGGCGCTTACTAAGCCCTATTTCTCACAGTGGAAGATAATACAGAAAGGGTACGCAGCATGCATCAGAAATATTAAGGGGAAGGTTTCAAGAGGGGCCAGAAAGCGTCGAATGCAAAACGCAAAAACATAGTTGGAGAATTGCGTTGAGCGGGTCTTCACAGTCCAAGAGAGTGGCAGAAAATGACTAGCTGATAACGGGCGTGCGAGTCGCACCATCCGGATCAGCACCAGCAGTCCTTTCCAGAGTCCTCTGGAAAGGACTCGCCGTGTTCTGGTGCGCGTGCATTGGCGAGAAAGGGACTATTCTACACACGGACAGCACAGCTCTGGCTCTAGCGCTGCACCGCGGCCATGGACGATCTTTGCCTTGGGCTATTGCCAGTGTCGTCTCTCTTTTTTTTCTTAATAAAAATACGTCAATAAAAGGGTACCGTCGTTCATGCAGCCCTGCCGACCTGCCGTTGCGCGCTTGACACGCGATGGCGAGCCGGGGGCCCATCGAATCCTCGCGCTATCGGCGCGAAACATCTTTTCCTTCTCGTGCTGAGGGCGGCGGAAGGATCGAGGAAAGGTCCGAAGGGTTTCCCGAAGTTTTACAATAAATGTCAATAAGTAAATGAATAAAGAAAAATGGCACTGGCAATAGCCCAAGGCAAAGCTCGTCCATGGCCGTGGCGCAGCGCGAGAGCCAAAGCTCTGTTCTCCGTGTGTGGAAGAGTCCCTTTCTCGGCAATACACGCCCACCACAACACGGCGAGTCCTCCCCGGAGGCATATGCGGAGGGCAAGTTCGTCTGCTTCTTGCGCAGGGGATAGCGGTGACGTCAGAACGCCGAGCCCTTGTTGGCTGATCGCGACCCCCTATCTGTGCGTCGTCTGCTCCTTTGCAGCGTCGTCTGCTCGCAACGTCGTCTGCTCGCAACGTCGTCTGCGTCTGTCTTACCTTTCCTGCGACTTTCGAAAGTGCAGAGGCAAGATTCACGAAACGATCTTACGCCAAAAATGTGCGTAAGACAAAACGTGAGAACAAATTCATAATCACGAAACGAAATTATCGTAAGCTTTGCTCAGGTTACGACGGAATCCCACGACAGCTCCGAAGCTGTCTTACGCACTTCTTACGATCAAATCAGCATGGCCGACACCGTCGCTCAGTTACTTGATCGCGACGACCAACGGACGTTTATTTTTGTACGTGCTCTTCTCACGCGTCCCGACAAGCAGCAAGAAAAAAAGTAAAAAGTACTTGAAATGAACCAGGACGAACAGGAACGCTGGATCCACAAACACCCGGGAAATGCTCCAACGGGCACGATTCCACGGACTCCGACCAAGCGAGCTCGGCAGATAGGCCTAGCACTCCGACTCGGCGCAGCGGTGCTCCTACGGTCCTATACTTCATTTCAGCTTCGGTCCGAGCGCGGCCGATGTTATGAGCCGACGGGCCAATCAAACAGCACAAAAAACGCAGCGTCATGGCGTGGTCTCTGCGCTTCATAGGACTAGCCGGCGGAGAAGCACGCATAGAGAGACGGCGAATACCGGCTGGTCCTATCAACTGCAGAGAGCACGCTATGACGTTGTGCCTCTTTCGCTGTTTGATTGGCCCTTCGGCTCATAACATCGGCCGCGCTCGGACCGAAGCTGAAACGAAGTATAGGCCAAGACCGTCTGCCCACGACTGGCTGGCGTGCTGAATGGAATATGCCCGCGCGACCCTTGTGAACCCTTCCCGTATTATACTTTGATCGCCGACCTCAATTTTAGATTAAGAGGTCAATCTCTTCCTTTTGTCATCTCCTTGTTTTCCAAGGCAGCGGTGAGTCTCGCCGGTGAAAAAGCGGTGAATCTCCGACAGACGCAGGAAAGGTAAAGCAGCCATCGCTTTGACTAGCAGACGTAAAGCAGACGACGTTAACTGCGCCAACCAGCCGACGCCGTTAAAGAGTGAGGAGTCTCGCCGCACACGAAAGGAGGGAAAAAGTATTTGGGAGGGAACTTGCGGACACTCACTCTCGGTTCTTAGCAAACAAACCTTGGCGCCTCGGGACACCTCGCCAGTGAGTCCTTTGACTTCCCTCCTTGATGCGCGTCTGCTAGTTGTTAGACAAAAACAACGTACCGCTCGAGTTATTTTGTCTGCCCTCTCTGAAAGGCGAAGTCGAGCTCGCTCGTAAAGACCTGCACTTCCGAAAGTCGCAGGAAAGGTAAGACAGACGCAGACGACGTTGCGAGCAGACGACGTTGCAAAGGAGCAGACGACGCTCAGATAGGGGGTCGCGATCAGCCAATCAGGGCTCGGCGTTCTGACGACTCCGGTACCTCATTCCTCATGCGCAGAAGACAAAAATGAGCCCACTTGCGAGGCGTATTGGCCTCGGCAGAGGGTCGATGATTGCTTGTGCACAGTCCCCAACATGAACGCCGTAACCAACTCAGGAGCAGTCTTGGGCAGTAACTAGTTACTAGTAACGCGTTACCGGTAACAAGTTACTTTTTTTCTGTAACTTGTAACTGTAACACGTTACTGCTTAGTGAAAAGAACTTGTAACTGTAACAGAGTTACTATTTTTTGAAAGTAACTGTAAAGAGTAACGTCGTCACAGTTACTTCTCGGATTTATGTGAACACGGCCACCGAATCGCCTCGCAACTCGTGAGAGAGTCCCAAATCCTGGTGCGGGAAGGGCACAGCAAAAGCTGTTGCAGAAAACGTCTGGAGCAGGAGGAAAAAAATATAAAAATATAAAGAAACTAAAATTTGGGTGACCCTGCATGGCCAAGGTAATCCCGCCAACTGGGAGGATGGGGACGTTTCTGTCCGTACCAGCCATGTATTCCCACAGCGCACGCAGGTGTAACAAAGCGCGGCATCTTTAAAGCATTTTTCGTTTCTTCGTCCAACAGAGAGAGCGAGTGCTTTTTGCAGAGGACAGTTTTTGGTGATTGTCGCCCCAAACGCCCTCAGGCATACGGGCGTCTTCTTGCCGCGAAGCATACGTTTCCTTCCCCTCTAAGTTGAATCGTCCAACTCCCAGATGCACTCTTGCGGGGTGTAGACTTCAAGCCCGTTTTCGCCCCCTTCTTTTTTTTTACAACCCATTTACCGGCCGTGCATCCCGTCACCCAGTTGTCCCTTCTCGGGTCCGTCACCTGAGAAAGAGTATTCGCTCAAAACGTCTGTGCCTTTCCGCTTGTTTGTGTGTTTTCTTGGAATCGAAATACCACCCTTAGCCGGGATCCGGGGCACTTGGGATTGGTTGACTTATAGATATTCACATCGTTGTCTTCCGGGTGGTCTCTTCTATTTCGGGTGGTGAGATTGAGGAGCACGTTCGATCTGGTTAGGAAGTGACGGAGAAAAGGCAACAGCCGTTTGGAATTCCACACCCTCGATCAGTGCTCATTTTGCCGAGGAATGCTGCCGCAACATTGCTCTCCAAGTTTTAAGGGAAGCTTCGTGTTTCATAAAAGATTGTGCGCACGCAGTAGAAAGCGATTTGACCGACGAGTGGATTAAAGTGACATAAGAAAACGTCTACAAAGCTGATTGCAAGGTATGACATATTATTATTGACATCACATTTGCACGATTTATATTGCTTCAGTCCAATTTTGCCTCATCGAAAAAATCTAAAATTAGAATTTAACGATTGTAAACTGGCACCATGATTTATACACGAGATCTGGACGCGTGCCGTTGTGTTCGTGTATACCTTATGGTGGCCGCTCTTATTTTAAAGTTCTCCATGGCACCAGCTATCTTTTATGCTAAAATTTGGAAAAAACTAAAGTCGCCTGTAATTTTGCCAAAGAAGAGACTCTAAAATCGTTATCATATAGTGAATTTCCTCGGATACTGCCTTAAATTATGATCTGAGCTATTCATGGTAAAAATTGAAATAGAAGAACCAAATATGTCAATATCGATTATTAAGAAAATCTTAGTTTCTCAAAATAAACAGATTCACTAATTCACTACCGTGAACAACACAATGTCTTATAAGAGATTTATGCTCATTTAAAGGCATATTAAGGAAGGTATCTTTTTAATGTTTTCTGATGTTATTTTGTAAAGTAACGACAAAGTAACGGCGTTACTTTAGCGAAGTTACTGTAACTGTAACAGGGTTACTTTTTTCGCCTGAGTAACTGCAACTGTAACACTGTTACATTTTAGCAGTAATGTGCCCATGACTGCTCCGGAGCCATCTGCCCATGCGCTGTTGGGTAGCGGGAGGAAGGGGGAGTATAGTTGGCAGCGCGGCAAAGTCGACCAAACACGCAGAAGAAAGAGAAGCCAGTTGAGTGAAAGAGGAATTTGGTTTGACACTTTTTCAGACAGGGAACGAAGAAGAATAAAACCCAGGGCCATAGAGAGAAAAGTAAAATACCAAGTAGCCCGCCGCCCCCTGGAGCGCCTTGAGCGGAAGCGGGCTGTCCAGCGAGCGAAGGACACCAGGAAGGGTTCGGAGCCGTTCTGGCGTGTGCGAAATGGTGTCATCGGCTGTGTCGAGCCTGAACCCAAGAAAACCCATGCGCCGCGTGGGCTCTGCTCGTGTCGCTTAGGTTTAAGCGAGATTCCGACCGCAGCAAGTCCTCCACGAGGAAGCGCACCGTAGACGCCAACTTGTCTGGGTCGGGATGGGCGCAGAAGAATTTGTCTGTGAGACCAAGCCCAGAGTCCACCCGCGCGCATTTCCCAGGCAATGGCTGTTGCCAAGAGCTGCATGTAAAACGGCACCGGGCGTATCACGAAGGGCGTACGGCAAAAACGGCAGTAACGGCGGCCTACTCTAAATACGGTCAGGTTACGGGAGGAGGGATAAAGCGTGATATGGTAAAGGGACTCGGCAAGGTCGAGCTTCACCATATACGCTTGAGGTGGGAGTGGTCTACTTTGATGGCCTGGGGTAGCGCAGCAAGGCGAAACTGAGGTGCCTGGAGGTAAGGAGTAAGTGCGGTGCAGTCTAAAACAAAGCGAGATTCGGTGGCTGACTTGGATACGATGAAGGTAGGGTTGAGGTACGGACCACGTGAGGAGCGTTCGATGATGCCGCCAGCGTGTTGGTTACGGCGGCATCGAACGTGGGGACCTGGTCAGGGATAAGGGGGCGGGCCGTGAAGTAAGAAGCCTTCGTGCAATGAATGGAAAGTGCGCCGAAGTCGGGCGTCCCGTGAAAAATACATGCCGCACTAAACACTGCCCAGTCGACTTGAAGTGCCTGCTGGGTCGGGTACGTGGATGGCGGCAGAGGTCCCGTCGCTTTCGACTTGTAGGCAAATCTAGCTAGGTCCGACTCGGAGTCTTCGACGTCGCTTAGTTTGTCTGTAGTGTGTTCCTTTGTATTGGTGTGCTTTTCCTCCTCGCCATCGTAGGTGTCGAAGGAGTTGTCATCGGCGTGAGGCTTGATGACATTGTCGGTCCTGCTGAGCCACTCCAGGATTCGCTCTGCGGTGGTGGCCGTCGCGTTCGGATCCAATCGGTCGTTTTCTTCGGTTCAAGATCAAGCACGGGCAAGGTCGGCCGAGGCGCAAGCCTCCCAAAATGCAAGGGCGAGAACGGCCTTTAAGGGGAGAACGTCCAGGAGAGTCGAGAAGATGACCGTGCCGTCGATGACGGCACTGGTGGGTCTCGAAGACCCAGTGTAGCTGCCGGAATTACTTAGGATTAGGGGGCCTCTTGGACTTGGTGCCTGGGTGGTAGCTGGTGTTCGCGGGAGCACGAGACGTGCGGCGTCCGCGTCGAGGCTGGTTGGGTAGCTGGTCGGGGAGCTCTCTGAAAACCTCGGACTCGAACCTGGACGTCTGGGAGAGAATAGCCGTCCTCCGGTTCCCTCTCACGACGACAAGGAAGAGTTCCAGTCCATCGAAAATGAGGTGCTGGTGTTCGGGGAGCATGACATTCCAGTAGAATTGATACGGGTGGAGATGCCGGATCTCGTGGACATCTCTCCTGGGCAAACTTCTGGTGTTCTGGGTAAGGTCGCGCAGAATGTAGTAGGCCTGACGGACCCTCGTTCCGGGAACGGAGGGTGGTGGCTCCACCGGAGGTAGTCGGATCGCGTTGGTGGCTCTGGTAGAAATGATTCCCGTAGAAGCTATACCACCGGCGGAAGCAGGGGGAGGCTTCCGGCAATGCTGGAAGCGATCTCTTGCCGCGTCTGTGGATGTTCGAACTCACCGTGCTGACGTTTGAATAGCTCGCGTTCAGAGTTCAGGGGCTGCTGAGCCTGTTGTCCGTGTGGGGCGAGCCTGGCCAAGACATCGACAGTTAGAAGCAGGGCAGCTCCCAAGGTTGAGACGAAAGAGGCAGAAATGGCATCCCCGGCCTGTTGGACGAGGGCGGGTCCGTAATCGGCGGCCAAGTGCGTTGGCGCGTTCGACGACGAGGCATCCTACTCCTTGGCTTTTTCTCTTGTCATGCTGAGATGCGTGGCAGTTCCGGCGGCTGCCACTCGATTCGAAAAAGGGTCTCGGCACGAGAAATAAAAGAAAAAAACTCGTAAATCCTTCGGACGTTTCCTCGTTCCTTCCGCCGTTCTCAGCCCGAGCATATTATATATATATATATATATATATATATATATATATATATATATATATATAGATATAGATATCATACAAAAGGCCAATGTCAAACCTCTGACTTTTTGTTCTTTCTGTTTTGTTTTAAAATCGTCACTCGCAACACGTTTCAGACTAAATGAACACCAGATTTCCTTTTCCGCCAACCCTGCGTGATGCTCAATTTACCTCGTTTCTTCATACTGGCTACTGCATGTCGGGAACATCGGTGGTTTCAATAGAACCGAGTCGGATGGACATCTGAGAATTATAACTTATTAGTTAATACCCTGAAGGCGACACGTACTGAATACATGTAGCGATGTAGGAGTGTGGCAGATTCAGAAATAGAGACTTTTTTTATTATAAGCTTGACCACTGATTCCAACTAAGTATTCTTAATCCTAAACTTAGATGGAACGGAAATGTATTATCAGATGCACCACTCGCTGACAGTAACTCTGTCAAATGACCATGACATTTCAAGATCCCTCCTCCAGGTCATACTTGAGAAAAACGAAAATTGTTATTTTTCGGTTAATATCGGTTAAAACCGGTTACCGGTAAATAATTTACGGTTATGGTTACGGTTACGGTTTTTATAAATTTCAAATAACGGTTTCGTTCCGGTTTCGGTTACTGAAAAAATTTCGTTCCTAAACGGTTTTTGGTTTCGGTTACGGTTACGGTTTGAGTCCCTGCTTTGAAGACGTCTCTCGAGGCTGTGGCTGTCGGCATGCTGTTGGACCGCGTGATTATTGTTTGCTCAGTGTACATCTTCCAGAGATATCAGCTGCAGTATGAGAAGCTAGGTGATCTAATTAGCCAGCTTCCGGTGCCTTACATGATTGTAGGCGATTTCAATGCACAATTTTTTTTGTGTGTGGAAGATGTAGAAGGGACGCTCAAGGGGCTCTCGTTGAACGATTTCATCTTGCCACAGGATTGTGTCTGCTCAACACAAAAGAAGTCATTTAATTTAGTTCAGACACTTGTAGTTTTGCTTCCACTGATCTTTCGTTTTGTCATCCTTCGTTATACCCCTGCTTTTATTAAATGTCATCCCAAACCCCCATGGGAGTGACGACTTTCCACTCATTTTAGAGTACAATCATATCCTCCTGCTGGTCTTTTAACACGTACCCCTCGTTGAAAGCTTGAAAAGACCAACTGGTCAACTGGTCAACCTTTACAGAAGCCTCACTTATAGAATGTTCATCCCTTGATGATCTTTCCAGTCGATGATGTCACTGAGCATATTATTCAACACATCTTGCAGGCCGCTATGCTTGCCTTTGCCATGACATCCTCACATCTTCTAAAAAGGCCAAAGCCGTGGTGGAACGAAGACTGCCGCCAGGCAAAGAAATAACAGAATAGAGCATGGGGTATTTTCACGCGTTACCCCTAGTCAAGTAACCTTATCGGTTTCAAGAAAGAAACAAAAAGAGCGCAAGCAAAGTATATATGGCAGCAAGTCAAGCGTCAAAGCTTCAAAAAGTTTGCTTCTTCAATTAATAGCAGTGCATCCTCGAAGGAAGTTTGGGACCGTGTGCACAAAATTGAAGGCTCCTATCGGGTATTTTCTGTCCCACTCCTGAAACGAAATGGAGTATGCCCTGTTAGCCTAAAGCAGGCGAATGTCCTTGGTGAGCATTTTGAATTTGTTTAAAGTTCTCAACATTATACTCGGTCACTTTAGAGACACAAGCTACAGGCAGAGAAAAAGACAATTTCTATGTCAGTTGGCTTGCAAGAGCCCTATAGTTCGTTATTCACACTTTTCGAACTAGAGATCGTACTTCATTCGTCCCAACAGACGGCTCCTGGGCCAGACGGCATTCATTACAAAATGCTTCAGCACCTCTATTCATCAACTCTTAAACTCGCTTTGAATTTGTTCAACGGAATTTGGCATGAAGGTGGCTGTCATTATTCCCCTGCTGAAGCCAGGAAAGGACCGCACCTCTACGTTTACCTTTAGGCCGATAGCGCTGATAAGTTGTTTTTCAAAGACAGTAGAAAGTATGATAAATAAAAGGCTTAAATTGTATTTAGAAAGAAACAAGCTCCTTGACCGTTGACAGTGTGGTTTTCGCCCAGCACGTTCGACGGTTGGCTATCTGGTCCGCTTTGAGACTGTTGTGCGAGAGGCCTTTGTAAATAAACAGCATTGTTTCTCCTTTTTTAAGATGCGGAGCATCTCTTGCTCGGGTCTATGTCCCGCGGCGTCGTAGTCCGCACTCATGCGCAACTCTCCTCCTTCCCTCTCTCCAACAGCTGCGCGTTACTCTCTCCGCTCTCTCTCTCTACCAGCTGCGTGCACTTCGCGTGCGTTCGCTTCTACTCACACCGCGCGCGCATGCGCAACTCTCCTCCTCTAGTCTCCTCTCCTTCAAGTGTGAATATAAGCAGCGGTAGCGCGCTGCGCGCGTTCAGTTCAGCGCTGTTGACTCCACTTCACTCCGTTCTTCCGATGAAGTGTGATGGAAGCAACAGTCCCGTCAGTTAGTGGGTTGGCGCAAGCAAGCGTCAGCACCACCCCACAAACTAACAGCAACGCTACGTCCACTGAAGACAAACAAATTACACCATCTTCCCGAGGGGAACCATGGGGTGATGCGGAGCATCGCGGAGTTTCCAACAACGTTCACGCGATGTGTGGTAACCAACGCAAGTTAACAACGTAATAACACGCAAGTTGACAACGTTGCTAACAACGTTACTGACACCGTTAATAACACCGTTAATAACGATCCGCGATGCTCCGCATCACCCCATGGTTCCCCTCGGGAAGATGGTGTAATTTTTAACTTGAAAAAGGCATTTGATACGACGTGGCGCTATGGCATTTTGCAAGATTTGTTCGACATTGGTCTTCGAGGCAGAATACTAGGTGCCATCCATAGTTACCTCCGGGACTGCACTTTCCGTATGAAGCTTGGAACAACTCTGTCTAAAGAATTCTCGCAAAAAAAATTGAGTTCCACAGGACGGTGTGCTTAGCGTTACATTTTTTATCGTAAAAATTAATTCAATTGCTCATATTATACCCCCATTTGTTCTGTCCCCGATCTATGTTGATGATGTGCAAATTTCAGTCTCATCTTGTAATCCGTTCATTTGTGAACGTCGACTTCAACTTTCAATCAACAATTTGGTCAAATGGTCAGATGTCAATGGTTTGAGGTTCTCTCCTGAAAAAACAGTTTCTGTGTGCTTCTCTCGTCGCCGAGGAATTTTATATGAGCCTTCTTTAATTATGTATAAAGTTCCTATTGCTCTAAGGAACGAACACAAGTTTTTAGGTCTTATACTTGACTCTATGATGACTTTAATTCCACATATCAATATCCTCAAAATGCTATGTGTGAAATCACTTAATATAGTAAAGGTTCTTGTCGCACGTGTCCTGGGGGGCTGATCCGTGTTGTTTATTGCGCATCTACCGGTCGGTCGTACGGTCCAGACTTATTATGGCTGTATTGTGTACGGCTCCGCAAGGGCATCGGTTCTCAAGATGCTGGACCCCATTCCCCATTAGGGGCTCCGACCTGGCAGAGGTCCCCGCATTCTCAGATCCAGCTGCTACCTATCGTCTGCAAAAAACGTCGATCTTGATGGTGTGTAATGCACGTTGCGGAACCACTGTGGAAGGTTTAAAAGGGCCACGAAACAATATCTGATATGGGTGTTCATGACTTAGCAGAGGCGTACTGGTCCTAGTCTGGCCCACGTATACTCGCACAGACCGCCACTGATTCATAAGCTTCTTTGCGGCGGTGAAATTGCTAAGATAAAACGGACTATTTGCTTCAGTCTAACCTTCGCAAAGCTTGATGACGTAATTGTGAGAGAGGAACCACCCGACAGATGACATTCGAGCGCGGCTCATGGATTGGACACGAGAACTGCGTGAGCACTCGAATTCGGATCGTAACAACCAATGACTCGGCGGACACTCGGATAGTGGCTCGTGTCCAACAACTGCGTGGATTAAAATAGCCAAATTCTTACACTGCCTGGAGCTCAGTACGCGTTTTTCTACTTTGCAGACCCCAGCGCGTGGCTATGATTAAAGTTGGTGGCATAGAATAGGCACGAGGCCACCTGGCCGCGTGTTCTGGCTCCGAGCTGAGGGGATGAACGATGCTCATATTTCTCAAATTTATTTGCCGTTTGCCATTGCTTAAAAAGAAAAACTAAGGCAAGTTTTTTCGGTTGTTAACGTCAGGGACTCATTTCGAGTAGTATTTAGCGAAAGTAAAAAAATCGTTTCATGGCCCCTTTAATATAGTCAAGATAGTAAAGACGTTAACGTTCTCCGCCAAGTCACATTCAGGACTAAGTAACTCAACGAGCGAGCCATACTTCCGAGACCTGGCTCTGCTTCTTAGAGGTCCGTGACGTGGCGGCATTCCAACGAAGCTTGACAGACCGCCACCAAGCGCAATCTTGATATCTGTCGATCCGTGATAAAATTAGTTCTCTTGACTTTTCTGCCGGTAGCTCAAAAACACTAGTCCAGACCAGTGCTTTTAAACTGCCGGCACAGCATAGGGCACACCAAACAAAAAAATAAGTGCACAAATTTTGTGTCTGTACACTTTGATATATTTCTAGACATGAATTTTTGAGCGAATATTTATAATAGAAAAGCGGGTTGACAAATAAAAGTATACCTTACATTTTTCTAATTGGACAGTTCATTAATGTTGATGAGAACCGATCACAAAATACCTCTTTTGGTAGTGGCCTGCGTTTCATAAAACGCTGCTTTGTTTCCTTTGATGATGAGTCGTATGTTAGCATACTTTAGCTGTGGGAAAGGTGTCAATTTTATGCGCACATACGAAATTTAGCAGAACGAGTAGTATGATTTACTTGAAATTCTAGATTCTATTTTTATGAAGCCCTTCAATGATAAGCTATCGAATTTTACTAGACAAGGTGCGGTGCAGGCAGGAGCTGAGGGTGAGGCCTTACATGACATACCGATTTATATAACCTATTCTTAGTTAAACTAGTGACCGAACTATCCAAAGATTATCGCTAAATGGAGGAATTGTACACTTTAAACAAGTTATTTTTAAATAATGTTCCGCTCGTTACTCGTTACTGGGCAAATTTTTTATAGTTATGAATATATAGTTCCGCGTTATCGGAGTTTAATTTTCCGCAAAATACGTCTTATTTCTTTCAGTTTTCTACACAAATTTTAGGTTTTTTGGAGTTCAATATTATGGGATTCCCAATTTTCTCTTATTCGCAGGTTAACTTTGCTGTGTTCACAATTTTTATTAATTTTCTAAAACAAATTTATATTATCCAAACTTAAGCTTTCCCTGAATTTTTCTTAATCAAACGATACTTCTTCAGCTGGATTTGGCGTTGGCGTCCTTGCAATTGAAAATACCAACACCCCATGACAAAACTTGCAAGCAATTGCTTCTTGAATAAACGCTCTGTAACCACTAAGCACCTGGACATAGTCGCTGAGATGAATGGAAGCTCCAGCTTCCCTGCCCTTCTCCTATGAAATTGATCCGTTCATATTTTTTCCCTTTTAAAAAAGCATAACCCCTCCATTCTAAGTAGCAGCAATAGAATTGTCCAAACTGTAAACCAAAAGAGTGCCCTTTGCCGTGACACAGAAGCGCAATGAGACGGTTTTCCGAACGAACCTTGCCGAGATTTACGGTAGAAACCCTCTGGACAATGGCCCGACATTTGAAAGAATACTGAAGTGGCCTCACCTCGGAATCACTGACGCTGTGCTCCGACCAAACTTAGTCTTTTGCTTTCTTTCTTTCTTTTTTCTGATAATTTTAAAATTCAGGGTTTATCGGATAAATTATAGTGTGTGTGTTCGTGTGTGTGCGTGCGTGTGTGTGTGTGTGCATGCGTGTGTGCATGCGTGCGCATGTGCGTGCGTTCGTGTGCGTGCGTGCGTGCGTGCGTGCGTGCGTGCGTGCGTGCGTGCGTGCGTGCGTGCGTGCGTGCGGGGGGAAGGTTTATCGGATTTAACCGAAAATACGGAACTTTAGTTTTAATTTAATAAAAGACTCACGTCACTCTGATTCAACACAACCTATTACGTTTTTCTTATTACTGACCACGCACAAAGCTTAGATGGGGCAGTGTTCGATTTCAGTGCTTTTAGAAGATAGGTTCTCCCAAGTGTGCGCCGGTAGATCGCTCTAATTATGTCGGTTTAAAAATATAAGGACCTTCACAAAAATTGTTCTCGATCTCCCATTCAAGTACTGGCTTTTCAGCGTTTCACAGTTTGCAGATATTATTGCTCTAAAATGAAACCGATAGCTGACTTGCAGAAATATACGAGTAATTTATTTGACGCTTAGATTGTTACGTCCGTACAATTTTCATGCTGGTTAGCCCATATTTTCACTGCCCAAAAGCTACACTTTAGACCAGCGGAAAATTAGCATTATAATAATCTTGTTTTGTTATTACTTTCGTGATTTTTATCAATATCTTGGCAAATATCTCATACATAAACTTAACCTTAATCACAAAAACGGAATCAAGTGAAGACGAAAGACAGCTATATTTTTTATCCAATCATTAATTATTAAAATTATGCAGGCATAAATACACCCCCAGATTGTTTCTCAAATGCATATACATGACACGCATTGACGGCAAGTTAGCCGTCATTGCTCCGTACCATGCTCTTGTGCCCATAAATAAGAATACAAATAAAAACAAGCAAACGCTTGGGTTGACGCTGCAAATTGTATATCTGCTAGATTTGCTTCAGGGTGTTAGTGTATAATAATTTTTCAAGTTTTTGTACCATGTCGTACCGCATGTGAGAAGCAACGTCAACCCGACGGTTCGCTTTAGTTTTCCACCCGCGCACTGGAAGAAACAAGTTTTTCTTTTCTTGCATTCTTTTCCCAAAACCCTACACTCACGAAATTTTAGTATAAGCAATGCACCACCTAAAAACAGGTCTGCGAGAAGTTCCATGGCACTTTCTTTGCTGGCATATTTATACGATTTTGTTAAACGCCCATATAGCGCTCAAGACCACCCTGTAAATATGCAGTTACAAATAAACTTCTTAGTTATTATAAAAATGTCAACCTGCCATCCTGCGCTTGATATTATTTTAAGTTATATCATTGGTATGAAGAATACGCTCGATTTCCAATGTGCTCAAATATCGGCATGTATATACTATTTTGTTTGACGCATGTGTTTTACTGGGAAAGGTATTCTTGCCATGAGCTGCCTGATCTCAAAAGGGTAAAAGGGCGGCTTAGTAGAGTAAAACGCTAACTACGGTGTTTAACGGAACCTCCCGGCAGTTATGGCATAAACGTAATTGTCTTTCTCAGCATTTTCTTTCATAAATCAGCATTATGTGAACCTACCAGTGTGGTGGAAAGTACTTTATAACGAATAAAACATAACCAATCATTACATTCTACATAAGAAACGAAGCGAATAAATATTACGGGAATACAATAATCATCACTGTTCCTATCAACGAAGGCCAAATTTTGACGTGAGAGTGTTATCTCTGATTGGTAATCATAGTGAAGCGCAAGAAAGTGGACGCGAAGGCTTTGTTAATAAACAGTTCACGAATCGCTCGAGTAAATCCGTCAAAACAATTCTTTACTGTAAAATGACAGGGATGCAAAACAATATTCTGCAAACAAGTTTATATGTGATTCAAGGCTTAAGGTAAAGAGAGCTGTTACGTTCATGGTGCCCAATGATAGCTTCGGGAAGTAATAAAGTGGACATCGAACATAAAAACATAAATTTCTAGAGTTTATATTTTATATTTTTGCATATTGTGCTTTCATATACTGCGAACAATTTCGCAGAAAATTTGTTTGCCTGTGTTCTTTGTTTATGCGTATTTGTAGCAGATTGAAGTTGACCATGTTCTGTGACGTGCTTACGCGGCGGCATCACCAGCCAGTGGTAATAAAGCCCTTGTAGCCACGAATATCTAGTTCCAACCGTCCACAATAATGGGTCTTCCTCTATTATAAAAACAAAAGAAGCAGATGCGTGATCAATTAGGTTTTTCAGAAAGTCATCGAAAACAAGCTTTATGGTTTGCAAATAGGTGGCGCCAAACAACTGGAGTAAAAGGTCATTCTCAGTCATTATCTTAAAGCACATCTGTCCCTGCGGATGTCTGAGTTATGTTACGACATCCTATGGTTATCCCATAGAAATCACTCGAGCCGTCTGGTTTGGGTAAATTTGCGTCTATAAAAATGGCACCGAGTTGAATCAAAAGTTACTGTGATCATGCTATTGAGAGCTCGAAAAGTGCAGGGATATGTTCACGGGGTTGTAAAACTAAAAATAGTTACATCGCATATATGGAAGTGCGTAGCCTAAGGACAATTTGCAAGTTCCATAAGGCAATCTGCTCATTGAAACCGTAGCACGGCCGTATCGGTAAACTCTAAAAGCGTAGTGGTGAGTAAAATGAGATCAAAAGCATTGCTAGAAACGGAAAAGTTATTTATTCCCGCTCTTTCATCTGGATTTCAATCGTAGAAGCTTCCGTGTCCGCCGTAGGGTCCGAGCCCGCCGTAATCCCCTGTACAGTCCTCCATGGCTCAGACTGCTTTTGTATCCGAGCCCGTAGCCACCGAAGCCGCCTGCTACGCAGCCGCCGTAGCCGCCGTGGCGGGCGTAGCCGCTGTAGCCGCCGTGGCAGCCGTGGCCGCCGTAGCCGCCGTGGCCGCCCTAGCCGCCCTAGCCACCGTAGCCGCCGTAGCCGGCGTAGCCGCCGTAGCCGCCGTGGCTGCCGTAGCCGCCGTGGCCGCCGTGGCCGCCGTAGCCGCTCTTGCCGCCCTAGCCGCCCTAGCCGCCGTAGCCACCGTAGCCGGCATAGCCGCCGTAGCCGCCGTGGCCGCCGTAGCCGCCGTAGCCGCCCTAGCCGCCCTAGCTGCCCTAGCGGCCTTAGCCTCGGTAGCCTTGGTAGCCTCGTAGCGTTCGTGGTATCCGTGGCCTCCGAGCACGCCGGCAAGGGTGCCGGCAACAGCCATGATGAGGATAGTCAGAGGAAGCTGCAAGTGAATTCCATGATGAGTTTAGCAAGTTGCACTACGACGTCTTTAAACCGATATTTAAGTCTACATATTTGCATACAGTGGCCGTTATTTGTTTTCTTATGCGATTTTTAAAAAACAATCTTCGGGCGGATATTGTTGTGCGCATGGCCGAACAAGCAGCGCTCGGTCGCGGAATTGTAGAAGACTCGCGTTTCTTTTTACTCGGGGCGTAACTTTTATCATTTCGTCCTAGTTTCTTGTTCTCGAAAGTGCCTGGTCATTCTCAACTCGAACACCTGGTACTCGTACCTTCTGGGCAGAATCTTCGCGATGCCGACACACACTGGATAAGGAGCTGCCCGTGACCTTGTAGAGTCAGTCTCGCTCTCGCATTCTGTTACGCCGCCAAATAATGGCCCGCTTTTCTGCTGTCTCGAAGCTCGTTCTTCATTTTGTTTGCCACAAGTTCGCCGATTAAACTTTTCTTTAGAGTTCATTATTCATCGCCTCTTCGCATTAACCCTGTTT
The DNA here is from genome assembly GCA_013358835.2 of Ixodes persulcatus. Classification (NCBI taxonomy): domain Eukaryota; kingdom Metazoa; phylum Arthropoda; class Arachnida; order Ixodida; family Ixodidae; genus Ixodes; species Ixodes persulcatus. The sequence continues at coordinate 334,186 of JABSTQ010010123.1, forward strand.
CGCATGGAGCGAGCGGTTTCCCATGCTCCAACAACCGCGCGATTTCTGTCGGCGCGGCCGGCTTTCGGACACGGACGAGACGCGTTCGACTTTGCCTAAAAAAAGATATTTTACGAATACAATATGTAGCTAGAAATTTCTAATAATTAAGCATTAAACCAAAAGCTTTTAGGTGTCTAAATTTATTTTTGAATACGCAGCTTTCGCGGATGAAAGCTGGCTAATGAACGGCTGGTTGACGAGAAGGCGATCGCACCGACTCTGCGACAAAATACCGACTTGGTGGAAACCAGTCGCAGAGTTGCTGTGACAGTGCGACTGCGATTTTAATCCTACATTTACTTGAAATCACACCGTTTTCGGACGAGAATCGCAGCATGTAAAGCAGCCTTTACTCCGTGTCAATATTCACACCGTAGAGACACGAATAATTAACAATGAGGTAGGTACAAATGAAATAGCGCAAAATGGACACAGACAAGAGAATAGATACAAGAGACACCTGGACTGTCTACTTTCTTGTCCCTGTCTTCTTTGCGCTGTATTATTGTGTATCTAAAAATGCAGCAGTGGTGCACGAAACCGCGTTCCCGGAACGCGTTCCTCTTAGGAGCAACTCCGCCGTTCCATCTTGCATCGGTGAAAGTGGAACGAGAACTCGTGACGTTTTCGAAAAAAAGGCAGGAGGAACGGCGTTTCTCATTTATTTATATATTTAACTGCCAATTTACGTTACCTTATTAGGCATTTAGGACTTTTAGGATCGTCCATTTCAACCTTCGATTTCAAGGAATGGGGAAGTGTCCGAGGGATCGTCGAAAACAAAAAAACGGAACAAATGTGACCGTGGCTACTCGACACGTAGTTTGATGTAAATATTTTCACTTGATTGATTGATTTTATCTGTGAATTATCCAGCAGAAATTTTTACTTAAATAAGCAAATGTACCGTTAATATAACCACACCTGCCAATCTTACAAATGTGACGGTACCGTGTTCCTTGCGAACCCTTGGAACTTTTAACGGGAACCCGTTCCACGACTGAGAAGGAACGAGGAACGTGATTTTATTCCCGTTTTTGGAGTAATGTGGGCAACACTGATAATCACCAGCTAGCACTTTAGCGAATGGTCATCAATACACGTTGACAGGTCAGCGCGCACACGAGCCAGCAGATCCCACTTTATACCGCATGTTTTACAGCGCAGCTCTTAGGTTCCCGTTTACGGCTTGAGCGGCGTCGGCGTCGGCGTAACCGCGACCACCCCCCCCCCCCCCCAGAGGACCTCGGGAGGACCTCGGGTTCCGACGTCACGTGAACCCTCCCCCCCCCCCCCGAGGTCACGGGCCCCCCGCCCAAGTTAACGTTACCCCCCCCCCCCCCTTCCCCAGGTCACATGACGCCCCCCCCCCCCCTCAGTTCACTTCCCTCCCTTAAGAGCTGCGCTCTAATTCGGCGTTACAGGGAGTTCTAAACGCCTTTCACTTTTATGTGAACTTTTCCCTTCTAGGTTTTGAATTCTCTGATGAGATGGTCGGCACGCGACAATATTATAAGAATAAAATTTTCATGCGTTTTTCTATAACTAGCGTTCCGTGTTATCGAGTAAATCCGAAAAAAAAATCCCAAACAAACAAGCCGTAAAATTGCCGTCAAGAAAAACTTCGAAATACGAGGTCACGACCAAAATATAAAAATAAAAAGGCGGTATTTTACAAATGCATTTTATAAAATCACAAGGTCACTTGTCCCGAAAGGGGCCAGTTAGTTCCCTTTGCAGTCTCGGACCACTTACCAAAATTGGTTTACCTTTTAGCTCGTCGAGGGTTTTTGTCTTGGTCACGACCAAAGCCTTTGTTTAGGCTTTTTGTCTGGGCCGCACTATTTGTGTTCTCATTAGAGGAACGAGGGTTAGTGTTTTTCGAACAGTGATGGCTATGGACCCGTATATTTCAATAGAGGCAGAGTGCAGCTGAACCTTCCACACTTCACAGCCACTACATCCAGGAGATTAGTTATTTCTGTTATTAAAGCAACACGTTTTTGCAATATTTTTCGTAGGATAGTTAACAATGCCAATAGTAATGCGCCAATGCCAAATGCAACTGACTAAATACCATTCGATAAAGGTGAGTTCTGATGAATATAAGGTACGTTTATGTCCGGGCTTTGAATTTCTATTTAAGATTTTGATAAGTTGGGAACAAATTAAAACTAAACTCCGAATTTTACAGAATTGAAAAACTCACAAACATAAACTCCGATAAGTCCAGACTTTTCAGCGGAAAATTAACTCCGAAAAACAACGTCCTACTTTCACGAGAAATAAACTAAAAAAAAACAGAATCCTACCTATATCTGATAGGAAATGTATTTTTTCTACGATCAAGTTAAAAAAAATTAGAGCTGAAGGAAGTGATCCGGTTTTAACAATCTTGCTTGTTGCTTCGCAATAAGATACTCGACATTATTTTATTGTGCAAAAATGCTATGCCAGCGTCCACTCACGGAAAACGAGACGATTCAGATTGATCTCATTCTAATTTTTTATGCTTTTTGTGAGAGGGGATTGTCTTTTGTTAGATTTATTCATGCGGTCTCCCATCATGTATAAAAGAAAATAATATACGGTTTCTTTTTGTTATAAGCAAAAAAAAATAGAAATTTTTAGATTAAATGCTTTTATAAGAATATCTCAACTCTCATCCTAAGTAAGTATGAAATATAAGAATGTTCATAGTTTAGTCCCTCACATATATAAGTAACAGCCGAAATTCAATATTTTTTTTGAGGCTCTCAATTTCTATAAATTACAACATGGCATGTGTATTTTTACGCCGACTTTAGGATCATTCTTCACCAATTAGTGCGTTTATAACCTTTTAAATTAAAAGTTAAATAATAAGTTGAAGTTGCAAGTCTACGTTGTAATTTAGTATCTTTCTAAATCTTTTATAGTGAATGTCCCATTCAGTATATGAGATGGTCGACGCGTACACATACACATACACATACATGTGAAAACGACACGTTTTCATGTGTATGTGAAAACGTGTCGTTCAAAAAATGAACAGTTCGGTCAATAAATAAATGAGTTTAAAACACCGTATATAACTTACAAAGCAGCATATAAAAAACTGGTGCCTCTTACCAGAGTCTTCATGGTTTTCAATAGGTTGGTCTCTTTGGAGGCTCTTGGCTGAAGTCTGATACTGCGCGTGTGCTTTCGGTGCGCTTGCGTTCTTTTATATAGAAAAATAACCCTGGCGGTGGAAGGCGAGCTGTCCTCATATTCAACCACGCGAACGTAGATTTACAATACAAACTATAAAAAAAAGTTGACGACGTGCTTTGATATCAGCTCGGATTTACCCCTCGCAGATTTCAAAACAAAACTTCCTCGAAGTCCTTTACTCTTAAACGTATTCTGTAGTAGTTAAAATGTAATTAAAATGCATACCTGTATGGTGGGCTCGGTGGCTGTGTTGCGACACAGTTAACTAATCCAATCGTTTTCGCTATGCAGGTGTTTTCCTCCGTCATCGCCGGTGTGCTGCTTCCTGGCCTACTGTTTGCCTTCCCGGCCGCGATACCGGTGATTGCCTATCTGTCCTGCCACTGCGTGACGGAACGTGTGTCAACTCTTTCGACCGGGAACTACTCCCTCGACCAGACATGTGCTTGTGTTGTTCGTTTCGTTTACTTGCCCATTGTTTTTAGCGCTTTTAACATCAGAAATATGGATCACCAACTAGCCCAAGTGCATACCCTTCTACAGACATGTACAGTCAACTAATCCACTTGCTTTCGCTATGCAGGTGTTTTCCTCCGTCATAACCCATATACAATGACAAAATTAATGATGAATTACTCGGAGGTTAAGTTTGTAACTACTGTTAAAACATTAGGCGTAATTTTTACGAACATATGTTTTGGGACTCGCATGTTCCAAATCTTACTCTCAAACTTTCGAGCATCATAGGTATTCTATATAAGCATCGCTATATAGTACCAGCTCGTGTAAAACTTTTAATTTACAATGCATTATTCAATCCTCGTATATCATACTGTCATCTAGTTTGGGGAACTACGACAAGTACTAACGTTAATAAATTGTTTTTGCTGCAGAAAAAAAGCAATTCGCATCGTACCTAACGAGTCGTATTGGCGCACATACTGACGTCCTTTTCTGTAAACATAAAGTAATGAAAATCAAAGAATATTTTAAATATAAGCTAGCAACTATGTATATGGCATCACTTAAATTTCCTAATCATCCATTACAGCAAATTTCCAAATTAACTAACAAAAATATTGCATATGATATGCGCCGCGCCGGAACCATGGTCCAAGAACTAATTACGGGCTTCAGATGATTCAGCACACACTTCCAAGAGTATTGAATTTTTTCAAAGAACAAGGTGTCTGCATTGAAAATTTAAATAAGAATAGATTGCGTGAAATATTATCCTCCTCATAACATACTTCTCAGTGTGGTGCATAAATGTTTTCTTTTTTGTTGTTGTTTTTGTTTCAAATGCTGTAATTATAACCCGCTGACCGATCTGCCTGTAGGGGGCAGGGGCTTCGTCAAGCTGCAATTCTGCAGCTTTTTCTCCTGCCTCCATCGCCCATTTTGTGTTATGAGAGTAAATAAAATGAATTGAATTGAATTGAATTGAATTGCTGCCTCCTGACCTACTGTTTGCCTTCCCGAGCGTCACCTCGGAACGTGTGCCTACGTACTATGAACGTGATACCGGTGACTGCCATCTGTCCTCGCACTGCGTGACCGAATGTGTGTCAACTCCTTCGACCGGAAACTACATCCTCGACCAGACATATACGTAACGCGTTACAAGTAACGAGTTACTTCTACCTAGTTACTATTTTCGGTAACGAGAAACGTATTTGGTTACTTTTCTAGAAAAAGAACGAGTAACGTATTTAGTTACTTTTAAGGCCAAGTAACGAGTAACTGTATCTTGTTACATCTGGGGAGTAACGTGTACAACACCGCTTAAATGGCCTTTTTTTATTCTAACCTGAGTATGCCTCTATTGCGAGAACGGTAGCTGGGCAACTCGAAAAATAACTAAACAGTATGACAGTACAGCAACGTATATTGCTGAACACGTAAGTCAAACAGTTCGGCTGACGTGTCCAGCGATAAACGTTGCTGTACTGAACTCTCCAGCTGGGAATGTCCTTCACCCAGCGAGCACAATAGGGTTCGATGGTTAAACCGTCCAGAACCTAGTACGGACAGAATGTAAACCCGGAGGTTGCCAACGCGGGAAGGCACATAACCTATTGTCAACTTCAAACTTTAGAAGCAGAGAGAACACAAGAGAGAGGGGAATCCCAGATCCACCAGCTCTCAGTGAAGCACAACACTGCCGTTCCTTCGAGCGCGTAGGTAGAACGCCTCTTCAGCGTCGCCGGAGATGTATTTTCCCAGGCAGCACAAGACGTCGAGATTACGCCGAAATAAGGTCCTAGACGTTGGGCGACGTCGAAGTCCTTAAAAAACTTTTTATCGACGGCATTGGTACGTCCATATGAGAGGTTTCGACAACGTCAAATACGCGACGTGGTGACAACGTCATAAGCTTTACCTCGACGTCTTCAACAGTAACCGACGTCTGTTCGACGTCTTTTATGAGAAGTTCTTTGAACGTCAAGCAGGAGACGTCACAACAATGTCCTGAGCAACACCTTAACGTCTTCGACATTAATCGATGTCACTTCTACGTTTTCTCTGGGAAGTTATTTGAACGTCGAGCACGAGACGTCTTAACAATGTCCTGGGAAACACCTTGACGTCATCGAAATTATTCGACGTCAGTTCTACGTTTTTTCGGGAGGTTCTTCGAACGTTGAGGACGAAACGTCCCAGCAATGTCTAAGCAACACCTTGACATGATTGGCAATAATAGACGTCAGTTCTATGTTTTCCCCGGGAAGTTCTTTGATCGTGGAGCACGAGACGTCCCAACAATGTCTGAGCGAACATCTTGATCACCCTGAACAAGCGCCTTATAGAGCTCAAGGTGCTGTCATATCACTCTTAAAATTTCTCATCAATGTCAGCATTTTTGATAGTGTGTATGCAATCCACCTTTCAACCTGGCTGAGCTGCAGAAATCTCTTAAAATAATATCATTCTCGTGATTCTTGTTTTAGCAGGAATGGCTTAAAAAGCCGAGAATTCACAACAGCAAAAACCAGGATTTAGCTCGAAGTCAACGGGGCTGTTTGTAGCATTTTAGCGTTTCTAACTTAATATCAGCGTCTTTGAAGCTGCAAGAGAACGATAATAATGTAAGAGATTTCTGCAGCTGAGCCAGGTTGAAGGGTGGACAGCATGCACAGTATCGAAAACGCTGTCATTGACGAGAAATCTTAAAAGTGATATGGCAGGTCCTTGGGCACTATATGACGCTTGTTTAGGGTGACTCCGAATTACACCCAAGACTGTGTATCCATGGAAGTGGCCGAAATTACAGATCACTAGGGAGCTGAGGGAACAGAGTTCCCATGATTCCTGGAGTGCGGGCCGGGGCGCTTGGGGGATTAAGCAAATGGTCTATTCCGTCCGGATACGCATGTGCTTTCGCGAACATACCTTCGAGCAACGAAGCCAGATCCGGTTGACTCCATTGTTCCAGGTTGACCAAATCGAGACCGTTATCAATTGACATCCCGTTCAGTCTCGATGTATGCTCGGTGTTTTATGATCGTAAAATATGACCTTATTTCAACGTTGACACAATGTTATCACAGACGTGCGCTCGACATTTTATGTTGGTAAATGGGACGTTATGATATTGTTAATACGACGTTCTCAGTTGACATCCCGTTCAGTTTAGACGTATACTCGACGTTTTATGGTCAATGAATGGGACATTGTTTCAATGTTGATATAACGTTATCAATTAACTTCCCGTCCAATTCAGATGTGCACTCAACGTTCCAAGGTCGTTAAGTGGGACGTTACGTCGACGTAAAATTTACGCTTTTTTCCAGACATTAGCCTTTCCATATTACGTCGAAGGGACCTGACGTTCAGACTTTCGACGTTCTTTCGACATGTGGTTCCTGACGTCATCGACCTTCTTTCGACGTTTTTTCAACGTATCTGTGCTGCCTGGGTTCAAGGAAGCGGAGAAACATAACTGATAAAAACTTCGAGATGCAGCTACTGCTGAAGAGCAACGACTACTAAAAAGAAAACAATGAACCATTAAACAAGAACAGTTGTGTATTTGGTCGTCAAAGTAACGTGAAAAGTAACTCGTTACTTTTGAGGTAACTTACGCGTTCTTTTGAGAAAAGGTAACGAGTAACGTATTTAGTTACTTTTTGAGCGAGTGACGCGTAACGGTATTTATTTACTTACTTTTTTGGGGTAACATCTACATGTCTGCCCTCGACCCAGCACAAAGAGCGCCATCATCATCGACCGACCCAGCCATGTCAGCTATAAAGCTACGACAGCTGCCCGCGTGGCTCTGTGGGCTCGGTGGCTGTGCTGCGACACAGTCACTAATACACTCGCTTTCGCTATGCAGGTTAGTAAACCGTATGCTATTTCTTCTAAAAAAGCGTGTGATTACTCTCTCGTACAGCTTCCGAGTCCGTGGTGCTGTGTTTCTATTGCCGTTGAGTGTGTTGAAGCTATGGATTCCTTGTTCGTGGTGCTGTTGTCCGGCGACGTAGAGACCAACCCGGGACCTACCGAAGCTATACTTGCTGAATTAAAAAAGCTGTCTGTCGGGCATGCTCAGATCATTTCCGAGTCACAACACCTCAAAGGCCAACTGAAAACGACGGACAGAAATATAGCAAATCTGAATGGGCGATTGGCCGAGCTAGAGGCGCATTACAAACAAACAAAAAAAAAGTTGAAACCATGCAATCTGACCTTGAGACGGCACGCGCTGATACCACTGAAAGAGCCCATATGGTCTTCGAGATGAACGCCCCGAATGGACAATGCTCAAAATCATTCACGGAGAAATCATTTATTATTTTACGGTGTTCCTGACCCGTCCGACATAAGACCTCTGTCCAGTCCGAACAAAAAGTAATTCAGTTTTGCTCTGATTACCTCCATGTGACCCTTGAACCTAGAGATATAGGGCGAGCTCACCGTCTCGGCCATCACACAAACGGACGCTGTCGCCCATTAATTGTGAAAACTAACGTTTTCTAAACTGAGGAGGCTTTCTTTCGAACGGTCGTAAGTTAAAGATCACCGCCTTTAGCGTTGGCGAAGATTTCTCGCGCCCATCCAAAACGCCCAGAAGCACTTAGTTACATTCGCTAAAAACAAGGAAGCCCAATTTTCGTTACGCTACAAAACGCTATTCATTGGCAAACAACGTTACATGGTTAACGAGCTGTGACAAACTGTAAAAGAAATTGCATAACAATCACCAATCTATCGGCGACCAATAGACCGCCCTCAATCCACCCCTCGTGAACATACTTCCTTATCTGCTATCTTTACCAACATACGGAGCTTCCTTTCGAAACGGGATCTTGTATCGTATCTCGTGTCGTCGTCTGGCAGCAATATATTACTACTAACTGAAACATGGTTAACAGTCGACGTCACTGATGCTGAAGTCCTAGCTGACTTCCCAAATTTTCACCTCGTTCGAAATGATCGTAAAGGCGCATGAGATGGAGTTGTACTCATCGCCGTTAGCGAGCAGTTTTCCTGTTCTCTCACTACCATTCCATCTTATATTGAAGCATTTCGGCTCATCTGTCGGGCTTATCCGCAACAAATTGTACAGGGCATCTATTGCAGACCACCAAATTATAGTACCTACTTTTCCCGTAAGCTAAACGACCAACAATGTCGACTTTCTGCAAAATACCCAAATGTTCAAATTCTTCTTTTTGGTGACTTTAATCTCTTAACTATTAATTGGATTCACCCATTGCCCTTAACTGCAAGCAACTCAGAAGCCAGAAAATTCATTGAGGTTTGTCTCAATTTTAATCTCACCCAGATGGTAAATGAACCTACGCGCGGCGCTCGCGAATCTGCCAATATTTTAGATATTATATTAACCAATCACCCTGAAAGTCTATCATTCATAAACTACCTTCGAAACATTAGTGACCTCAAAGTTATGAATGCTCTTTTGAGCTTACCCCGGCAAAACGTCACACCGAAAAGAAAATTCGCCTGTACAATAAAGGCAACTATAAATAACGAGCTGTACACCTTTTTTCCTATTCTTGAGGCGACATTTCACAACCGCTCAATTTGTGGAAATTGGTTGATTTTTAAAAATAAGATAAACGTACTGAAGTACTTTTATCCCTTTGTTCAGTTTCCATGCAGGTCAACAAAAATCGTGGGTTCACTAAAACCCTCAAAAGATAAAAAAAAATAATAGAAAAAAGCGTCTTTTCCGCTCAGCCGAGCCGCCGACTGGGCCTAGTGCATAGCAAAGTACTACGCGGCTGGGGATGCAAACGCCGAGTACTCTTTTTTTTCCACGTGCACTTACCAAAAATGTTGATAAAAAACGCCCTAAAATTCTGGCAAGTGATAAACCCTCAGCAAAAGCATACTGTTGCCATTACCAATGAATCGGGCGAAGTTGTAAATGATGCTGAATTTGCAAATGGTTTTAACACTGCGTTTTCATCTGTTTTCACTGTAGAATCTGATGTGTCACTTACGATGTTACCTACTAACAGCGAGTGTCCAATGTCTCCCGTCACTTGTTTTGCTTATGGTATTGTGTCAGTAATCGATAGAATGAAACTGTCATCCTCAACCGGCGTAGACGAAATCAATTCCAAATTTGTAATAAATATTAAGCACATCTCTGCAGCATATATGTGCTTGTAATTTTTTCATTCACTTTCAACAGGTAAGATACCGGAAAACTAGACGATGGGTAAGGTCGTTCCCCAAAAAAATCAGGTACATAATAAAGAATCCCCATTAAAATTCCGCCCTATCTCTTATACGAGCGTGCGTTGCAAAATCATGGAACACGTCATTTTCTCTCAAGTCATGCATTTTCTGGACTCGATCAACTTCTTTCATTCTTAGCAGCACGGCTTTCTTAAATGATTTTCCTGCGAAACTCAGTTGGCCCTCTTCCTTCATGATCTGCAGATTAATCTCAACTCTAACATACAAACTGACGCTATTTCTTTTTCATTTTTCAAAAGCATTTGACAAAGTACCTCATAAGCGCTTGCTACTAAATCTTAATCAGTTAAACTAAACCATGATATCTTAAGATGAATTAAAGGATTTCTCAACAACCACTCCCAATCTGTCCTTGTTAATAACCCATCTTCTAATCTCATCCAGTCACATCGGGCGTCCCCAAGGGTCTGTTCTTGGTCCGCTTTTAATTTTAATATCTCACAATTATTTACCGCAACACTTGTCCTGACTTATTCGCGTGTTTACAGACGACTGCGTCATCTACCATTCAATCACTAACGTATCGAACCAATCTGCCCTCCAAAACTACCTTAACAACGTGCTGCAATGGTGCGACCGCTAACTAAAATCTCTTCCCTCTAGTAAATGTAAAGTTATGTCCTTTCAACGCCGCCGTAATCCTCTTTTTTTTTCTTATACCATCACTACCACCCCCATAAAATTAACCGAATCATATAAATAGCTTGGTGTCACCCTTCGCAGCGATCTACCATGGCGTACGGATATTGCTAACCTCACCTTATCTTCTAACCAAACCCTGGGGTTCCTGAAACGTCAACTACACCACGCCCCTCAGGAACTAAGACTACTCACATACAAATCACTAATGAGATCAAAACTTGAATACGCATCCGCCGTCTCGGACGCTCACCAAGTATACCTCATCAACGCACTCGAAGCAGTCCAAAATCGCGCTACTAGATTCATTCATTATTCGTACTCGTACAATACCAGCATATCGCCCCTGAAGCTGAATCAGGTATACTTAGTCTCGCTCTCCGTCGCCGCATCGCCACCCTCTGTTTATTTCACAAATGATTTAATTTCTCTCTGCATCTAACCCACGCGCATATCTAACCCACACGCATATCCAACCGCACCAGTCATCTTCCTCCAGGTTGCTCACCCACGCGCTCACACTGTAACTTTTCCGCGTCATTCTTCCCCGTGCAGCTCCAGACTGGAACGGCTTTCCCCACCACATTGCTTCCATCACCTGTCCATCAACCTTCTTCGAAAATGTTACCGATCATCTTTCATCCTTAAGACTGGCACCATTATTCAATTTATTTTGTAACCCTACCCCTTATGTAATACCCCGTAAAAGTGGGTATTTATGGTAATAAAGTTAAGTGAATTGAAGCAACATGTTCTTAGAGTATTTTCATTTATAAAATGTTCGATGTGACCGTGATTCTATGGGTAGGGAAGAGTCAAGAAAGTAAGTTGCGCGCGAAAAAAATATAGTTTGTAAAGTTTGCATGTGCCTCACAGTCTAGATAATACTATAATTTGGAGTTTATTTTCATACCACTTGTAGTAAGAGTGGTAGATTATTGCATCCGACAAAGCCGTAAATAAATTAATTGCATGTATGTCCAATTTAACTAGAATGTTCTATGAATTGCGAACGTCTATAGGGTGATTTCAGAAAGATTGACCGAAGGTTGGCTGGTTGACATTTTTAAATCAACTCATGTTTTTATATCCTATTTTCTAGTGTCTGGAAAAAACGAATCCAAACCTAGTTTTGACGAAAAAAATATTTGGAGCCAGGAAAAATCGTAAGGCATGAAGAGGTGGACAGTTGCATTTACGCGCACTGATGGAGGGGGCACGTTTGAGAGTGAATAAGTAAAGCGATAACATTAGGCGAATTCCAATACTTTTTAGGCGCATACTACGGGTTTAGCTTGTTTGTAATATAAAACAATAATATTTATTGAAATTTGTTTTTAAATCACCAAACATGCCTGCTCGAACCACAAATGGAAAAACTTGGAGGCCTGTATTTCAGGAAATAATTTAATCACTATTATATAATTTGCAGATAGTATTCTACTTATATACGGCTATTATTTAAAAAATAGATGAGGTATCTGAGTGATACTATAGTCAGGATACATTTAGGCAAGCATGGGAAAAAAATCAAAACGAAAAATTCCAATGCGAATAAAAAAAAAAACACCACCTTCGATTGTTTTAAAATTTGGGTACCCTGTCATACTTTATCTCGGCATTCATTTCTATTAAAAACATGTTGTACAATTTAATTGAGCAAGAAGACACAACTCCCCAAAGTAGGGTCCTTTTTTAAGGCTACATTTAGCAGTGCCCTATACGAGAAGTGACTCTGAGTTTCATTTTCAGGAAACTAACGGACATCTTTCATATATTTTTATTCCGATGAGGTCACTGACAACTAGAGAAATCGTTAACATACTAAACGTGAGAGAAACTATATACAACATTTTACATACAGCGTACAAAGAGGTATCATGTTAGCGAGTAGTGATTCCAGAAACGATGCTGCACTGTGAAGTTTTACTTTCCGGTATAATTAACATTTAAAATAAAAGAAACAACTTTACTTCCACACACAAAAGTAAAGATAGAATACTAAAATTGTTTAGGTTAGTTATGTATTTCCGGGGAGAAATCATTTCAGGTAAGCGGTGCCACCGCGCCGGAGTGTAAGAGCTTCGATACTCTCGGTGTACGAATGGACCGTGGCAAGCCGAGATATTTTATCCAGCACGAGGATAACGTTTCGTGATTCTCATATGGTGATCAGGAAGAGATTATAAGCTACCACCCAGTAAAAAAGTAGGTTAAATACCCCGCGAAGAAAACTGTGATAAATAAGGTAAACCTGCATTCAAAATGAGCAGTCCTTGGGGCATCAAATTCGGCACTTTACACTAAGGCTTTCCTCGACGTACCCATTTAATAATGTTTCTTCTAATCAGATCCGACTGTCCAAGCTACATATATGTCACAGGTTTCTTCTGTTGATGACTTGCACTGCCGCCACGCGTGCCAAAACTGAATGCCAGGAAAGGCGCGCTCCGTCAGCCGCTCTTCTTTTTTTTTTGTTGTTGACAATACCGAACAGGCTTATTTTCGTCCAGATGCGCAAGATGCTCCCAGTTTCTCAAATAGAACGCTCACCATTGTCCTGGCCGTCTGAACTGCGTTTATTGAACATTCTCTCAGGTTGTTCAGCGTGGCGTGGTGCTTCACGAGTCCGCCAGCTCCATCGCGTACACTTTCCCATGTCTAGAGGCAGAAAATAACCACTGGGCTTGTGGGCAATCATTCTGTGCAAACTGGTGAAGCTGGTAGCGATCCTTAAAATGACTGGCGGCCCCGTCACTTACGTACGTCACGTGTGAGTATACCGCAACGTTGTTTTTAACCCACTCTTTCACTTTTTCTAGAGCCAAGCACGCGAGAGCGACTTCGTCACACAGGTCCTTGCTGATGATAGCAACACTGTTTGTAGATTTCCTTGTGGTAACTACACATGTAAATATCCTAAATTGTTTTTCTTCAGTGGTATGCTTTAACTTTGTCAGGAAGCATGATGGTCCAGTTTTCAGCAAAGTCAAAATGAAAGACAATTCTTGCATGCAGCTGCTTTTCATCGTAGATCGCTTTATCTTGCGTTCTTCGGATATGGTTGTGAAATATCCAGCTTTCAACCATTACTTGAACGACTTTTAAAAATGTCTCATAATCCAATGCTTTTTTTTTCACAAGGTCGCCAGATTTCAATGTTGTAAGCGCAATCTCTTCGTCCTCTGGCATATCAAGTTCCTCGAGTGTAAGAAACTGGCCTTTTGGGCAGTGATCATAGTCTCCTTAAAGACACAGACTTGTTAGTGGGTCGCACAGAAATGCTGAGTTCATTTCACCAGTGATGAAAGTTAAGCCTGTAACGTTCTCTACAGCGGCAACACAAAGGAAATATTTGGGGCAGCGCGCACAAACGCACACTTCCTGGTGTTGAAAACATTTGACCCATCTAGGGCGCAAGGAATCAAGTTTCGTTAGCCCAACGCCGGAATCAGGATGCTTTTCTTTGTATACACGAAAAGCCTCTCGAATTGAGCGTTACAGGAAGCGCTTCGGCGCGAACGTTTTCTCCCCGTCGAGCATGACAGAGATCACGTCCTTCTGGTTGGGACCTTGGCGCAACATTGTAGCTCGTCCTTCGTGAAGCACTCTAGGGCAGCAGACAAGGTGTCAGGGCTCACTTTGCACCTCGTGTGAGGATCCGGCACATACCACACGCCATGCTTTTCCTTACCTAAAACATAAACATTGTCGCCATGTTAACCTTTCCTAGGTTAACATGGCGACAGTGTTTACGCTCTATTGTATTTAGGCGGGGCTCAAGTATTTGGGTGTTCTGCTCTCTGTCGGTGTGCCTTTTTGTGCCTGGTATACACACAGCGGTGTGTATGTCTCTGTTTCTCCCTATCTGTGTTTTGTCCCTTCGTTCTAGCTGACCGTTTATTCTTTAACATATTTTGGTATTATTGCTCGCGAAGCCAGCGAGTGGGATGGCAACAGGCACGACTGCTCAGTAAACAGGCATCGGCAGGTCATATTTTGCTCCTTGAAGCGAACCCCCTCATCCTTGAGAGCGAGCGGGGATATGCGAACAAAGATTGTATCGGTCGTTTTGCCAAAACTAGCGACGAGTGTCGCCTGCTACTTCCGTCAACCATTGCGCCATAATCGTGATCTTCGCGAGGAAATGATTGTTGCTATCCACAGGACACTATCAGACAGAAAGGGAATGCTTGAATATATTTTTTATTCTAGATATAAGTCAGGGATATATATATATATAAAAGAGAGAGATGGAGATAGAGGGTAAACGCGGGGAGCACGCAGTGCCGTAGGAAAATAAAGTAAACAAAGTTTCCAGTGGCCGATGGCTGCAGGATCTTTTCTCGGATCACTAGTTCGTAATATGATAGCTCTTTGTACACCGTAGTTTCTCCTCAATTTTAGTTGTGAACGATTTCGATAGTTATCAATGGCCTCATCTGAATAAAAAAAAATAAAGTATGTGTGTTAGTTTCATAAAACTGGAACTCAGAGTCACTTCTTGTTTCGGGCACCGTAAGTGTAGGCTTTTTAAATGGACCCTACTTCGGAGAGTTGTTTCTTCTTTCACAATAAAATAATGCAACATGTTTTAATAGAAATGAATGCCAAAGTAGAGTATAACAGCGTACCCAAATTTTAAGAAATCGAAGGCAGTGTTGTTTTTTTTTTATTCGCATCGGAATTTTTCGCTATTTGATTTTTTTCCTGTTTGCCTAATTGTATCCTATCTGAATATCACTCAGATATTTTTTTGTTTTTTTTGTTTTTTAAATGATGGCCATGTATGAATAGAATACTATATGCAAATTATATAATAATGATTAAATTATTTCATGAGATACAGGCCTCCAAATTTTGCCATTTGTCGTTCGAGCAGGCATGTTTGGTAATTTTTAGAAAAATAAAATAAAATTAAAAAAATATAATTATTTTATATTGCAAGCAAAAAATACCCATAGTATGCGTCTAAACCGTATTGGAATTCTCCTAATGTTATCGTTTTAGTTATTCACTCTCAAACGTGCCCCCTCCATCAGTGCGCGTTAATGCAACTGTCCACCTCTTCATGCCTTACGATTTTTCCTTTCCCCAAATATTTTTTCTGGTCAAAACTAAGTTTGAATTCGTTTATACCAGACACTAGACAATATCATATAAAAACATGAGTCGATTTAAAAATGTCAACCAGCCACCCTTTGGTCGATCTTATCTGAAATCACCCAATAACGTTTTTGTTTATTCAGTGCAAGAATAAGGATTGCACTGATCGAGTACTTACTAACCTAAGATATAAAAGGTTCATTCTATAACCAGGCATTTTTAACCCCCAATACACAACATTTTCAGGCATCTTGAATTAGACCCACAGGAAGCTAATATATTATAAGCCTTGGCGCTGTAAATTTTATTTGCCAAAGAAAATGGACCATCCACTTAATAAATAAAAAAATGTGTACTTCATTAACAATAAGCACGAACTCAAATTTAGTCAAATTCTATAGCCACCCCGATCACAGTTATGCTGTTCAATACAAATTAATTTCTTAGTGACACCTGTCGCTTTGTGTTGAAGCAAGTCATAAGGGGGGATTTCATTTCATGTCGTGCAGGAAAAAAGCCTATGAAAAATGCTTGGCAAATTGTTCACCACGACAAAACCAAAATCCGTTTTTGCGTCACATTGTTTTTTAAGTTTTCGACTTTTTTAAGGACCGAAACCGAATTTTGGGAGTTGATTGACTGTCACAGGTCGAGTATTTGGGAGCATCGTCGGGCTCAGAAAACTTTCGCACACTAAAGATACTTTTTTCATGACCTTTCAGACTACAATGAAGGCGCAAGATCTTTGTAAAACAATTTTGTGGTGTTTATTTTTTTTTTTGTACAAACTCCAAGAACCTGGCACTGTGACGATAATTTAACAGCTTTGGGTGATGATAGCTTTTGTAGCATTCAATTTTATGTGATGTAATATTATATCAAATGAAAACTTAAACAAGTACCTTTACAACAAACAATATCATTATAGTCAAATAAAGTTATAATCGTGAGAAACGCCTTTGAATTCAAAAGGGGACTCTAGGAGTACATATTTCAGCATCAATTTTCTCAAAAAGGCTGTTTTTTTTTTCTTCTTTTTTTAATGTAGAGCTTTCGATATGGTCTAAAACAGTGGTTCTCGGCGATTGATGCTTCGCGGACCCCATGTGAATCCGCGAAGATGATGGAGGACCCCGTCCGTGGTGAGGGGAAAGAATTGTTATAGGTTAATTATGATAATCATTTAACAAATACATATGACTAAGGGCTAGTGTGAACTAGACTTCTGTCATTGATATACCCACAAGAAAACTCACCCGAAAATTGGAATGTTTCTTCTCAGTCGGAAGAGAAGGCAACCTTTATTGCAGGGCTTGACTGATTAGGCAGGGCTTCGCGGACCCCTGAATGCCTTCGCGAACCCCCGCGGATCCCCGTTTGAGAACCACTGGTATAAAACATCCAATAAAAATCAGATGTAGTTGATGGTTCGGACATAACGATCCGCACATTTAAAAACATTTAATGTTTCAAGTTCTTTTTGAAGATGGAAAACTTGGTCCTTGTAATGTTTAGCCACACTAATGAATTAATTCTTGGCACCTTGTCAAATTATTCGTTGGCTTCGATTTAAAACAGAATTAAATAAAGTAAAGGTGATGCATAGACGGGATGTTATATTTAATATATGACAGTTTTCCTAGATATGTCAAATTTACTAAATTTAAAAAATCTTAAATACCACATGAATATATTACTTAAATTGTTTCTTGAGAATCGAAAGATTATAGATACTTCCATGCAAACTTTTATGCGGAATGACTGAGTCCTTGAGAAAAACATGATATTTTTATGTGCCGACAGCCCTAGCACTAAATTTCAGCTTTTTCTAACTCTCCATCCTCCATGCACACGAAACATTGAGAAGGTAGACTTGTTTAAAACTATTAATAATTGTTTGCTTATTTGCTAAAAAAAAAAAAAAAAGATTTTCCATATATTCTGAGGATTTCCATAAAATATACAGGACACACTTACTGGGCAATTCGTGGAATAAAACGTTTTCAAAAAAATATCAAAATTCTGATTCGCGTTCTACGCAGACATGTACACGTTACCCCAAAAAGTAACTAGATACCGTTACTACACGTTAAAGGACTGAAAAAGTAACTAAATATGTTACTTGCTACTGATTCTCAGAGGGATCGAGTTACTTTACATTAAAAGTAGCGAGTTCCTTTTCTCGTTACTTTGACTACCGTAAACACAACTGCTTTTGCTTCGTGGTTCATTGATTTATTTTCAGTAGTAGTTTCATTTAAGCAGTAGCTGCATTTTGAAGTTTGCATCAACTATGTTTCCCCACTTCCTTGATAATACAATTCCGGCGACGCTGAAGAGTCGTTCTACTGACGCGCTCAAAGGAACGCCGTGTTGTGCTTCAGGAAGAGCTGGTGAATCTGAGATTCCCCTTTCTCTTTTTGTTCTGTCTACTTCTAAAGTTCTAACTCAACAACGGGTTCTGTGCCTTCCCCCGTTGGTGAAATCCGGGTTTGCATCCGGTCTGCACACCACTCTACAAGGTTCAACCAACAAACATTGTTGTGTTCTCTAGGTGAATAACAGTCAAAGCTGTAGAGTTCGACTGACGTGTTCAAAGATAAACGCTTCTATACTATCATACTGTTCAGTTGTTTTCCGGGTTGCCCATATGCCTTTGTCGCAATTGACGCCTATTCAGGTTAGAATTAAAACCAGGCTGTATGTACGTTGTTGTAGACGCTACTTCCTCCAAAGTAACGAAATGCCTTTACTCGTTACTTGGCCTTAAAAGTGACTAAGTACGTTACTCGTTCCTTTTCTAAAGAACTAAATACGTTAATCATTATCGAAAAAAAATTGCAGCGTTTATGCATCACACATCTGTAATGTGTGATTACAGTGCAGCCCTTGAGTATGTTGACGGTCTGATATACCATAGTAGACAACTTGAGAGAAATATATATAACGGGTATAGCGGGAGAGCGGCCGAAGGCGTGAGCGTAACTGAAATGAAACGAAAAGAAAACCCTTTGCGCATCTCGAAGTTTTCATCAGTCATGCTTCCCCGCTTCATTGAGAATACGTTTCCGGCGACGCTGAAGAGTCGTTCTACAGACGCGCTCGAAAGAACGGCCATGTTGTGTTTCAGGAAGAGCTGGTGAATCTGGGATTTCCCTTTCACTCTGTTTAGCACACAATTTAGAAACCGGTATTTGTTTTGAGCTTTCGTTTAAACATATACATATATAACGGTTTCTTTACTTAACAGATTTGTTTAAAAAATGTCGTGAAAGTTACACATATAGGCTTTGCGCGGGTGCGTTATCCGTATTGAAAAACAGCGCGAAAACCACACGGACAAAGGGAAGAGAACACACAGGACGAGGCTCTTCTCTTTGTCCGTGTGGTTTTCGCGCTGTTTTTCAATATGGACTCACACCAACTAGCCCAACTTTCCATTCTAGTAAGCCTAATCCGGCCAGGAAACATAACATAGAGGGCTAATCATAACGATCAGTCGGCTAATTATTTAAAATTCGTTATTAACTTTTTAATATTGAAAGTAGAGATATGGTTCCAAATAGAACCTTGCTGAGCGTCATCGAAGACCAAAATAAAACAAATCTTCTTAGAAAGATATAACGCAGGTGAAGCATTTTACGGCGTTCTGTAGAAACGCTTCATATGGACGCGTTTCTAGGTTTCGGTTTCTTATCGTAGCCCATCTCTGAGCCCCCGGTCCTGATCCCCAGTGGCTGAGAAGCGCAACGCTCGTACGCCCTGCTTCCCCCGGTCCTACGAGGGAGCCGAAGGGGTGACTTCGCGCCGCGACAACCAGGGAGCAGAACCGCGGCCGAAAAAATGCGCTTCGATAAGGAACCCAAACCTAGAAACGCGTCCGAATTGGGTGCTTTTTCAGGACGCTGTAAAATTCTGCCCGTCTTATATGTTCATAAAAAACGCTGATTTAGTGGTTTTCGATGATGCTCAGCAAGCTTCTATTTGGAACCATATGACTATTTTCTTTAATTAAAAACCTAATTCACAAAATTTAAAAAATTAGCCGACTGATCGTTACGAATAGCCCCCTATACTATGTCGCCCTGGCCGTAAAAGTCACCTGCACAAACCGTATAAATATAACTTTCACGGCTTTTTTAAAACAAATATCTTGTTTAAAAATAAACATTATATAAAACAGGTGGTTTCATCTCAAATCGGGCAGACTAAAAAAATCTAATTTTTAATTTTGACAAAAAAACTATACGTTTTGGAGCATTTTTCAAATGAAGGAGGACGCAAACCGCATGTTTCCCAGATTTTTTTTCTCCAGTTACGAAGCGTAGAAGTTGCACTGGCAGAGGCTGGTATTTTTGCCTGCCGTCGCAAGTCGCGTGTTTGACACCCTCTGCTGCCGCTACTGTCTTTGCTCCACCATCATAACCTTTTCCCCTCATTTAATAGGTACAATTAAGATACTTCGATTTATCCAAATATTTTTAGAATTTTTTTTCTAAACAAAATGTTTAGAATTTTCTTTCTTTAGATTTATAGAAAGCTCGAAGCAAACCCATTATTGCTATACTAATACCATTATGATCGGTTTACTAGCCGCTCCGCCACCTTCACGTAAACATTGTGAGAAATAGCAAATGTTGAATGTTTGAAGTCGATTTTGTCAAAAAAACCCATTCTCTTAGATTTTTACTTTTTGTGTTATTTTAGATATAATAGTCGCGTACATAAAAAAATCTAGAAATGTAACGTTTTGGGTGTATGTATTCTATTTGAGCCGCAATCGTGTGAAATCTGTGCTCATTTAACTTAAATTCAGCAACCTTACCGGCATTGTGCGCCACTACGATTTCGAAAAAATATTTTTGTTTTTGTTTACGTTTTTGAACGTAAACGAAACAGCTTCGCTAGTTTGTGAAGTCTGTTTGAAGAGGAATCACGCATCGCTGTCTAAGCTAGGACTCCAACTCGAAGACGCACTGGAGCTTGATTTGTAAGAGTGCGGTGGCGAGTTGATAAAAAAAAAAAAAAAAAAAACACAATTGGACGTTATGGTTTTTTCTAACGAGTTTCAGAAGTGGACAAAAAAATACATTTCCCACGTCTTCATCAGAGGCGCCCAGCGAAGCGCCATATGGATCCAGAAAGCGCACGTGAAGTCACGTGCAGTCATCTTGCATTTTGATTTTGCTGAAAACTGGAGCTTCGTGATCCAGCGCGTGGTGCAAGGACATCACTGGAAGAGCAAGATGGTTTCCTTCTTTACCTGCCTGGCTACGACCGAACAGGGAAGGTTAAGCTTCGGCGTAGTGAGCGACGACATCGTCCATGACTCGTCCCTTGCGCTTTTTGCGCTCAACGTTGCCGAAGGGCGGCTGGGGAAGTATTGCCTATATCACGAAACTCGTTTATATTTAAGACGATGCTCCAAGCCACTTCAAAAGCAGGCACCAGGTGTACGAATTCAAGAAAAGGAATTTCGTCACCAAGTGGATGTTCTCCGAGTCAGGGCAATGGAAAAGCTTGGGTGATTGAGTGGGTGGCGCGATCAAGCACCGGGCACACATGTGTAACTTGACAACTAAAGAATTGTACTCCATAACGAACGCGCAAAGCTTCGTTGAAGCACTCAGACCAAAATTCAAAGGGATCGTTCTACTCTCAATTGCTAAAGAGAAGCTATCGCGTTTCCGGGAGAACAAGAAAAAAGAGTGGGAGAAGGTAAACCCACCAAGGGGCATCCGTTGCTTACACGTGTGGAGGAAGACACTGTAGGAAGGCGCCCTGAACGTTGCCCTATAGAAAAGATTTGCGAAAGCCCAGAGAAGCTCCATACACGTGTCAAGGCCAACACGTACCGCTTCGTGTTTCAAATTTAGAAAATCATCAGTGGGTGCGTGCCGGCATGTTCAAAACTGCAACCGTAGACTGCGTAGCTCCAACACAGTGCGAAAAATGATTCACAGTTACGTCGAACTAGTAAGAGCGTGCACTGCCTTCGGAAAATGTGCTATCGATGTTTTTGTTTGTTTTTTTCCTGGTTCTGTGCGCGCGTTTCTACATTACTGAGGTGCAAGAATTGTGCAGTCAACCGTCGGCGATCTGCAAGATGCGAGGAGAACAAAACCCGGCGCATATTTCCAGAAGATTTATGTACAAGTTTGAATGGTGTGAGAATTTATCATTTAATCGTAATAGACTCGATAATGAGTAGTGCATTTTTACTTTAAACCGTTCTATATAGAAACAGTTTTTGACGTGTTGCGTGGCCTTTTGATTTGTATATACTTGTTACTCATTGTTCTGTAGTGTGCTTATGTCGCTGGTTTCTTTTTTCAAGCTTTAAATTACAATTAATATCACAAATTCGCCTACTTTACGTTCTTTTCTGGAAACGTAAACAAAAATAAAAACATATTTTTAAAATCGTACACGCGCACAATGCCCGTAAGGTTGCTGTATTTTAGTCAAATGCGCACACAATTCAACCGATTGGGGTTCAAACAGAATACATCCAACCAAAATATTACATTTCTAGATTATGGTTTCTTGTAGTCGACTATAACGTCTAAAAAATTTTAAAAATAAAACATTCACGAAACTGGGGTTTTTGAGAAAATCGACATCAAACTTTTAACATTTGTTATTTCTCACAACGCTTACGTGAAGGTGACGGAGCGGCTCGTCAACAGATAAAAATGGTATTATATTATATCTATAATGGGCTTGCTTAAGGATTTCTATACAGCCAAAGAAAGAAACTTTATCTTAAGTACAGACAAAATAACGACCTGTCAAAGTTGACCAAAAATCGACCTAAACCACGAGGAAAAACAGTAGTGACAGCAGAGGGTGTCAAACACGCGACATGCGACAGCAGGCAAAAAGACTAGTTTCTGCCACTGCGGCTTCTTCGTAACTCAGGAACAAAAAATTTGGGCAAAACATATATTTTTTCGTCACAATTCATCTCAATTTGGGCAAAACATATATTTTTTTCGTCACAATTTCATCTCAAACCTGCGCGGTTTGAGATGAAACAACGCATATATAAATATGTATATATATACCGGGTTTTTTTTGTTCCAACAGATTTATTTCAAAATATACGTATACACATGCAGTAATACGGTTTGTGCAGGTCAGTTACACGGCCAGGGGTACATTATGTGGGTGGCTAATCTTTGCGACAAATTGAAGCTCGTGGGAAACTCGGGGGCGCGTCAAGGTTACCCCTCGTGAAGCCGGCGCAAAGCTAGCAGCGGCGGAACGCGGATGATTAGTAGATCATTGTCGCGTTCCGCCACTGCTACCTTTGCGTTCGCTTCACGTGTGGTAACTTTGGAGCGCCCCCGAGTTTCTCACGAGCTTCAAGTCGTTCTGAAAAGATCTGATTTAGTGGTTTTCGATGACGCTCCCTAAGTTTCTAATTGGAACCATATGACTATTTTCACTAATAAGAAAGTTAATTAACGAATTTCAGTTAATTAGTCATTACCCAGCCACATAATGTCCCAACTGCATCTTTCGCGGATTTTCTCAATAAACGTGTTCGAATTAAACAAAATAACCTTGTATATATGTATGTGTGTGTGTGTGTGTGTGTGTGTGTGTGTGTGTGTGTGTGTGTGTGTGTGTGTGTGTGTGTGTGTGTGTGTGTGTGTGTGTGTGTGTTCTGTGCGTGTGTGTGTGTGTGTGCGTGCGTGTGCGTGCGTGTGTGTGTGTGTGTGTGTGTGTGCGTGCGTGCGTGCGTGCGTGCGTGCGTGCGTGCGTGTGTGTGCGTGTGCGTGTGCGTGAGCGTGTGCGCGTGCGCGTGTGCGTGTGTGTGTGTGTGTGTGTGTGTGTGTGTGTGTGTGTGTGTGTGTGTGTGTGTGTGGAAGCATTGTGGAAGTTTTAAAAGGGCCACGAAACAAAATCGGGTATGGATGTTCATGACTTTACAGAGGCGTACTGGTCCTAGTCTGGCCCAAGTAGGCTCGCACAGACCGCCACTGATTGCCGCGCTGAACTTGCGAAGATAAAAGGGACTAGTTCTCTTTTATCTTCTCGAGCGTGGCTCATGGATCGGTCACGAGAACTGCGTGAGCACTCAACTTCGGCTCGTAACAATCAATGCCTCGGCGGACACTCGGTTAGTGGCTCGTGTCCAACGACTGCGTGGATTAGAATAGCCAAATTCTAACACTGCCTGGAGTTCAGCACGCGTTTTTCTGCTTTGCAGACCCCAGCGCGTGGCTATGATTAAAGTTGGCGGAATAGAATAGGCACCAGGCCACGTGGCCGCTTGTTCTGGCTCCGAGTTGAGGGGATGAACGATGCTCGTGCTTCTCGAATTTATTTGCCGCTTGCCATTGCCCAAAAAGGAAAACTAAGGCAAGTTTATTCTGTTATTAACGTCAGGGAGTGACTCCGAGTAGTATTTACGTAAGTACAAAAATCGTTTCATGGCCCCTTTAATATAGCCAAGTGTCACAGAATTCAATAACTATTTTTGTCCTTCAATGGTTATTGTGTTGTTCGTTTTCGTGTTTGCGAGTGGGGTGCGCGAGCGCCGAGGACAGGAGCGCGTGCCCCGGCGCGTGCTCCGGCGGAGAGGAGATCCCGGGCGCGCGAGGCGGGGAGTAGAACGTTGGAACGCCGGAGCAAGGCGGCGTCGGTGTGGAATGTTCGGCGCTGAGCAGGTCCGCGGCGGTATGGTTGTTCGACCACCGAGAAGTATTCGACGGGGGGTTTGTGAGTGCTTGTGAGTGAGTGCTGTGCGTCACTACAACACCCAAGCCACCACGACTTCTCGACCCCGACTGGCGGCGCAACGAACCTGACGCCCACCGGCATCTTGGGACCCTGACTCGGCTCTCCCCCTCCAAAACTGTATGACAACCTCGATTTGACTTTTGATTTTCTTTTTCTTTCCTTCTTTCGCCTGTGTGTACGTCCTGTGCGCCTTTCCCGTACTTTTGAATTATTTTATATAAAATACTGTTCGCAACGTCGGCATGCTTTGCTCTCAATTCCTTCCGCCTCTCAGGAAGTCTATCGCCAAGGTGTGGTCCTAACACCTGGACAGCGGTCCAAGTCAAATTCCAAATTTGTTTGTTTAAATGGGATCTTTAACATCCGAACCTGTGACAAACTGGCGTCCGCGACAGGACCTGCTGTCCACTGTGACGATCTATCCTGAGAGGAGGAGGGTGAGCGAGTGAGTTTTGCCACGCCGTAGGGAGCGCGTTGTGAGGCTGACGCCGTTGCGGGAGCACACAACCCGGCTTACCGATCGGGAGCAGAGGAGAGGTTCTAGAGTCAGACTATCCAGCAAAGGGTCCGCGCGACTTCAGCCATGGAGCTCCACGAGCTAATGGCCTGCGGAAAAGAACTCGGGCTCAAGGGTTCGGCCCTGAAGGAATGGGTGGACCAAGAGAGGGAGAATACGAGAGCCGCGAGAGCGCAAGGAGCAAGAGAGGAGTGTCGAAGCGGAGCACCGAAGCCTAGAGCTGAGGATCAGGCTGCAAGAATTACAGAACGCGTCGCCGATCCCTGTTACCACTAGTTCCGCCGAAAATGGGACCGGGACAACGCTATGGAAGAGTCCTCAGCGTTGGCTGCCCACCTTCGACGAGAAGAAAGACGACCTCGATGCCTACCTGATGCGCTTTGAGAGACTAGCGAGCGGGCAGATGTGGCCCCGCGAACACTGGGCTACTGCGCTTAGCGTATGCTTGGCAGGGGAGGCACTTGGAGTCTTTTCTAGGCTAACCCCGGAGGATTCTGTTGAATACGATAACGTAAAGAAAGCGCTCCTGCAGAGGTTTCGGTTAACTGCGGACGGTTTCCGAGACAAGTTTAGAAGTGCTAAGCCGGAAAAAGGGGAAACCGGTACACAATATGCGGCAAGGCTGTCTAGCCTGTTTGACCGTTGGGTCGACCTGTCCGGGACGGCGAAGGATTTTGCCGCCTTACGGAATTTGCTGCTCACGGAGCAGTTCGTTCGGAGCGTTCCGTCAAAAATGTCGCTTTTCTTAAGAGAAAGAAAGAGCAAACAGCTAGGTGAAATGGCTGACCTCGCAGACCGCTATCTGGAGGCGCAAGAACAGGAGCCGGCCAGGAGAGAGGAGGCTACAGCAGACTCTGTGGCAAGTGGATCTCGACCGACATCGAACGGTCAACATTACAATGCCAGTAAACTTCTTAGGAAATGTTTTCTTTGCGGCAGAAGTGGACACCTAGCGGCACAGTGCAAAAACGGTCAGAAACCGAGCAGCCAAGCTGGGACCTGCCGAAATTGCGGAAAGTTCGGTCACACGTCCAGTCAATGTTGGAACCGGGACGGAGGATCGCAAGTTTCCTGTGTTCAAGCAAGCAGGGAGGAGCTGGACGCAGTATCCGGTCGTGTGAAAGGTGGCTATGTCGAGCTAAGGGACGGCACCAAGGTGCCGGTGGTAAACGCAGTGTTTGGGACTTCTCGCCTGATGGGGGAAATGCCTGTAGCTGCCGGAAGACTACACGGACAGGCTGTCACTGTTTTGCGTGACACGGGCTGCAACACTGTCGTAGTGCGCCGAAGCCTCGTACCAGATGACAACCTGACCGGAACGTCGAGTCTTGTGTACTTAGTGGACGGGACTGCAAGGGTCTTGCCTGAGGCCAGGGTGCATGTTGAGACTCCTTTCTACAGTGGGAACGTTTTGGCTAAGTGTATGGAGAACCCTTTATACGACCTGATTTTGGGTAACCTCCCTAACGTGCGCGCTCCCAGCGAACCGGAAGCTGGCTGGAATAGGCCGGAGAAAAATGAAGTGGGTTTGCCTCACGATGAGAAGCAAGATGTAGAGGCTCGTGCCACAGCAGCCATGGAGACAAGGTCCCAGAGACAGGCGGCAAAGAACGCCACCCCGCTGAGAGTGCCCATAATTGAAGGTGCACCTGAGAAGCCCGAGGAACATGCGACACTACAAAAAGAAGACAGCAGTCTAAAGGGGCTCTTCGACCGTGTCGGAAAGATATCCAAGAGGAGAAACTCTGAGGGTCCACTGAAGAGTAAGCGAGATGTGAAAGACAAGAGGACCAGTATCGGTCAAGCTGCGGATGAGGTGGTAATGAAAAAGCCTGCAGGACTTGCAGCGATGAAAGATGAAATCAAAGAGGGCAGGAAAGTCCAGTATTCCTTGGATGGAACAGTTGCCATGTCGACAACTGGAAGGACCAGTGATCGTTGCCGTGGAGAAGCCAGAGTGGCAAAAAACAGAACGGAGCCTTCTAGAGAATGGGTACGAGCTGGTGACGTTTGGGAAAGTAATGAAACGGCTGAGTTGGTGGCCAGTCTTGATTTTCAAGAGATAACAGGTGATAGAGACCCAGAAGGTAGCAGCGGCTCACAAGTTGCCCTTAAGATGAAGAAACGCAGAAGGAAGAAAGTCACTAGAATCAGACCTGCGACGAAAGCAAGTCTACCGAGAAACCTGTTGAACCACAAGGTGAAGAGAAAGCTTCGAGGAAGAAGCGACCGTAGCCGGTGTCTGTGGAAAAGCCGAGTCTCTCACAGCGAAGTTCTTGTGAAGCGGTTTCGGCCCAGGCAGAATGTTCGGCGAGCACAGCGAACAAGTGATCATAACGTCCATGTGGTCAACTCCTCATCGTTGAGAAGTAACAGATTGGCTGCTCAACGCCACAGCGGAAAGCCTGTTTGCGTCAGAAAGAGCAACGCTCGAAGACGCAGGCTGTTGAAAAAGACGCACAGTGCTTCAAATAACAGGGTACACAGTTCGAGAAACGAAGTGCCTGTTGCTGCTGATCCGAGAAAGCATCAGCAGGACAATCATACACACGACCGTAAGCCACTTAATGTGGAAACGTCTTTGATGTGCCATGTCTGTCCAGTGCACCGTAAAACAATTCATGCAGGTTAGTTTCATTTGTTTTATTACTGGTTGAACACATGAAACGAATATTGCTTTGGAAACTGGATGAGCTTTTTTGGAGCATTCTATTGAAGGATTATATGTGGGTGCGTGTTTTGTTTGTGAACTTGGTTTTTTTTTTGCTTTGTTTTTTATTGCGTCCTTAAGTGCAGCTGCGCTGTTCTGTATTTTTGGGTGTTGGTAAACAATATTCTAGAGAACCGAGTTGGAAAGTGTTATAGAAGAACTTTATTGAATCATACCTAAAATATTTTGCAGCATGAAGTAATTTCGGTGTTCGTGTAACGTAAGTACAGATATAGTTTGTATGTGCATGTTTTCGCAGTCAATATTGGTGTACCGCAATGTTTCTAACTGTCGGGAAAGGATACCTCAGTCGAGTGTAGAGTTATACTATAGAAAATTAATGTACGGTGAAACCGGTTAATTTGCAGTAAGCAAAGCGGATAGGACTAGAAATACATTGAAATGTTGTGTGAATTGTTACTGATTGCATCGTTTTAGGACGTTCTTGAGGAATAGCAGTGGTAAAACGTGAAGAGATAGTGCGCATTGAATTTTGTGATGTTTTTTTTTTAAATATTCCTGCGTGAATATTTTTTGAAATAAGGGGTAGTGTCACAGAATTCAATAACTATTTTTGTCCTTCAATGGTTATTGTGTTGTTCGTTTTCGTGTTTGCGAGTGGGGTGCGCGAGCGCCGAGGACAGGAGCGC
This sequence comes from Ixodes persulcatus, assembly GCA_013358835.2. Taxonomy (NCBI): domain Eukaryota; kingdom Metazoa; phylum Arthropoda; class Arachnida; order Ixodida; family Ixodidae; genus Ixodes; species Ixodes persulcatus. The sequence goes on from JABSTQ010010123.1 coordinate 362,531, forward strand.
GTGCCCCGGCGCGTGCTCCGGCGGAGAGGAGATCCCGGGCGCGCGAGGCGGGGAGTAGAACGTTGGAACGCCGGAGCAAGGCGGCGTCGGTGTGGAATGTTCGGCGCTGAGCAGGTCCGCGGCGGTATGGTTGTTCGACCACCGAGAAGTATTCGACGGGGGGTTTGTGAGTGCTTGTGAGTGAGTGCTGTGCGTCACTACAACACCCAAGCCACCACGACTTCTCGACCCCGACTGGCGGCGCAAGCGAACCTGACGCCCACCGGCATCTTGGGACCCTGACTCGGCTCTCCCCCTCCAAAACTGTATGACAACCTCGATTTGACTTTTGATTTTCTTTTTCTTTCCTTTTTTCGCTTGTGTGTACGTCCTGTGCGCCTTTCCCGTACTTTTGAATTGTTTTATATAAAATACTGTTCGCAACGTCGGCATGCTTTGCTCTCAATTCCTTCCGCCTCTCAGGAAGTCTATCGCCAAGGTGTGGTCCTAACACCTGGACAGCGGTCCAAGTCAAATTCCAAATTTGTTTGTTTAAATGGGATCTTTAACATCCGAACCTGTGACACCAAGATAGTAAATTCGTTAGCGTTCTCCGCCAAATAACATTCAGGACTAAGTAACTTCACGAGCGAGCCATACTTCCTAGAACTGGCTCTGCTTATTAGAGGTCCGTGACGTAGCGGCATTCCAAAGGAGCTTGACAGACCGCCACCAGGCGCACCCTTGAAATCTGTTGATTCGTTTTAAAATTAGTTTTCTTGACTTTTCTGCCGGTAGCTGAAAACCACTAGTCCAGATCAGTGCTTCTAAACTGCCGGCACAGCATAGAGCACATCCAAAAAAAAAAAAAAAAAAAACAAGTGCACAAATTTTGTGTCTGTACCCTTTGATACATTTCTAGACGTGAATTTTTGAGTGAATATTTATAATAGAAAACGAGTTGACAAATAAAAGTATACCTTAAATTTTTCTAATTGGACAGTTCATTAATATTAACGAGAACCGATCACAAAATAACCCTTTTGGTAGTGGCCTGCGTTTCAGGAAACGCTGTTTTGTTTCCTTTGATGATGAATCGTATGTTAGCATACTTTAGCTGTTGGAGACGTCTCAATTTCAAGTGCACATATGAAATTTAGCAGAACGAGCAGTCTGATTTACTTGAAATTCTAGATTCAATTTTTATGACGCCCTTCAATGATACTTAAAAGGTTAAAAGGCGCAAACAAGCAGGACGAAAAAGACACACGTACGACACGGACAGGCGCCAACTTCCAACCGATTTGTTGAAACACAAATCATCGTCAAACTTGATCCCAATCGCCTAAACACATGCAACTGATAATTTTTTTTTATTGCTCATGAGACAGATTCTTCACGAAACATAATTTCTTTGGTTAACAGATAAAGAGATGGCATGCTTACGCATCTGTCGGCCGCTTTGTGTATACAGAAAGATTCGATTAGTTCTCTTTCTATTTTTTCATTCCTTTTCTTAATAAACCTTGTGCGCTCAAACAAAGGACTGATTTATTGAAACACGAATCATCGTCAAAACTTGATCCCAATCGCCTAGAACCATGAACATGAACCAACTAGCCCCAACCAAAGTTTTATTGCTTCAATGATAAGATATCTAATTTTACTAAACAAGCTGAAGTGCAGGCACGACCTGAGGGTGAGGCCTTCCACGTCATACCGATTTATACAACCTATTTTTTGTTAAACTAGTGACCAAACTATTCAGAGCTTGTCGCCAAATAGAGGAATTGTACACTTTAAACAAGTTATTTTTAAATAATGTTCCTCTCATTATTCGATACTGGGCAAATTTTTTTACTGGTTACGCTTATTTAGTTCCTCGTTTTTGGAGTTAGTTTTTTGTAAGATGCATCTTATTTATTCATTTTTCGGCACAACTTTTAGGTTTATTGGAGTTCAATTTTCCTGGATTCCCAGTTCTCTCATATTCGGAGGTTAACTTTGCTGTGTTCATAATTTCTACCAATTTTCTAAAACAAATTTATATTATCCAAACTTTAGCGTTTCCTGAATTCTCCCTAATCAAACGATACTTCTTCAGTTGGATTTGGCGGTGGCTTCCTTGCAATTGAAAATACCAACTTCCCATGACAAAACTTGCAAGCACTTGCTTCTTGAATAAGCGCTCTTTAACCACTAAGTACCTGGACATAGTCGCTGAGATGCATGGAAGCTCCAGCTTCCATGCCCTTCTTCTATGAAGTTGATCCGTTCATATTTTTCCCGTTTAAAAAAGCCTAACCCCTCCCCTGTAAGTAGCAGAAATAGAATTGTCCAAACCGGAAACCAAAAGAGTGGATTTTGCCGTGACACAGAAGCGCAATCACAAGGTTTTCCGAACGAACCTTGCCGAGATTTACGGTAGACACCCTCTGGACAATGGCCCGACATTTGAAAGAATACTGAAGTGGCCTCTCCTCGGAATCACTGAAGCTGCGCTCCGACCAAACTTAGTCTTTTTCTTTCTTGCTTTTTTTTTTTTGGTCATATTTTTAAAATTCAGAGTTTATCGGATATATTATAGTGTGTGGTTTTGTGAGTGTGTGCGTGCGTGCGTGCGTGTGTGTGTGTGGGGGGGGGGAGTGGTTTATCGGATTTATCCGAAAATACGGAACTTTAGTCCATGTATCAGAAGACTTACGTCACTCTGATTCAACACTACCTATTACGTTTTTTCTTATTACTGACCACCTACAAAGTTTAGAGAGTGCAGTGTTCGATTTCAGTGCTTTTAGAAGATAGCTTCTCCCAAGTGTGCGCCGGTAGATCGCTCTAATTATGTCGGTTTAAAAATAGAAGGACCTTCACAAAAACTGTTCTCGACCTCCCATTCAAGTACTGGCTTTTCAGCGTTTCACAGTTTGCAGATATTGTTGCTCTAAAATGAAACCGATAGCTGACATGCAGAAATATACGAGTAATTTATTTGACGCTTAGATTGTTACGTCCGTACAATTTTCATGCTGGTTAGCACATATTGGCACTGCGCAAGAGCTGCAATTAATTTAGACCAGCGGAAAATTAGCATTATAATAATCTTGTTTTGTTATTACTTTCGTGTTTTTATCAATATCTTGGCAAATATCTCATACATAAACTTAACCTTAATCACAAAAACGGAATTAAGTGTAGACGAAAGACAGCTGTATTTTTTTATCCAATCATTAATTATTAAAATTATGCAGGCATAAATACACCCCCAGATTGTTTCTCAAATTCATATACATGACACGCATTGACGTCACTTAAGCCGTTATTGCTCCGTACGTGCTCTTGTGCCCGTAAATAAGAATCAAAATAAAAACAAGCAAACGGTTGGGTTGACGCTGCAAATTACGCATCTGCTAGATTTGCTTCAGGGTGTTAGTGTATAAGAATTTTTCAAGTTTTTGTACCATGTCGTACCACATGTTAGAAGCAACGTCAACCCGATGGTTGGCTTTAGTTTTCCTCCTGCGTACTGGAAGAAACAAGTTCTTATTTTCTTGCGTTCCTTTCCCAAAAACCTACACTAACGAAATTTTAGTATAATCAATGCACCACCTAAAACAGCTTTGCGAGAAGTTCCATGGCACTTTCTTTGCTGGCTTATTTATACGATTTTGTTAAACGCCCATATAGCGCTCGAGAACACCCTGTAAATATGCAGTTACAAATAAACTTCTTAGTTATTATAAAAATGTCAACCTGCCATCCTGCGCTTGATATTATTTTAAGTTATATCATTTGTATGAAGAATACGCTCGATTTCCAATGTGCTCAAATATCGGCATGTATATACTATTTTGTTTGACGCATGTGTTTTACTGGGAAAAGTATTCTTGCCATGAGCTGCCTGATCTCAAAAGGGTAAAAGGGCGGCTTAGTAGAGTAAAACGCTAACTACGGTGTTTAACGGAACCTCCCGGCAGTTATGGCATAAACGTAATTGTCTTTCTCAACATTTTCTTTCATAAATCAGCATAATGTGAACCTACTAGTGTGGTGCAAAGTACTTTATAACGAATAAAACATAACCAATCATTACATTCTACATAAGAAACGAAGCGAATAAACATTACGGGAATACAATAATCATCACTGTTTCTATCAACGAAGGCCAAATTTTGACGTGAGAGTGTTATCTCTGATTGGTAATCAAAGTGATGCGCGAGAAAGTGGACGCGCAGGCATTGTTAATAAACAGTTCACCAATCGCTCGAGTAAATCCGTCAAAACAATTCTTTATTGTAAAATGACAGGGATACAAGACAATATACTGCAAACAAGTTTGTATGTGATCCAAGGCTTTAGGTAAAAAGAACCGTTACGTTCATGGTGCCCAATGTTAGCTTCGGGATCCTAAAACACAATGTTGGATCGATCGCCTTCTTTCAGGGTGTAATAAATGCTCCGAGAAGCCTGGTCATCGAACGTAAAAGCATAATTTTTTTTTAGTTTACATTTTATAATTTTGCATTGATGTTGTTTTTATATACTGTGAACAATTTTGTAGAGAATTTGTTTGCCTGTGTTTTTTTGTTTGTGCATAGTTGTAGCAGATTGAAGTTGACCATGTTCCGTGACGTGCTTACGTGGCGGCATCAGCAGCCAGTGATAATAAAGCCCTGGTAGCCACGAATATCGTGTTCCAACCGTCGACAATAATGTGTCTTCGTCTATTATAAAAACAAAAGAAGCAGATGTGTGACCATTTAGGTTTTTCAGAAAGCCATAGAAAACACGCTTCCTGGTTTTCCAATAGGTGACTCCAAACAACCGGAGTAAAAGTTCATTCTCAATCATTCTCCAAAAGCACATGTATCCCTGCGGACGTCCAAGTTTTGTTACAACATTCTATGGATATCCCATAGACGTTACTGGAGCCGTCTGGTTTGGGTTAAGTTTCGTCCATAAAAAGGGCACCGAGTTGAATCAAAAGTCACTGTGATGATGTTATGTAAATCGAGAGTTAGAAAAGTGCCGGGATATTTTCACGGGGTTATAAAACTAAAAACAGTTACATGGTATTTATGAGAGTGCCTAGCCTAGGGCCAATGTGCAAGTTTCATAAGGCAATTTGCTCATTGAAACCGTAGCACGGCCGTATCGGTAAACTCTAGACGCGTAGTGGTGAACAGAATGAGACCAAAAGCATTCTTAGGAACGGAAACGTAATTTATTCCCGCGTTTTCATCTGGATTTCAAGCGTAGAAGCTTCCGTGTCCGCCGTAGGGTCCGCGCCTGTCGTATCCGCTGTACAGTCCTCCATGGCTCAGAATGTGTCTGTTCCCGAGCCCGTAGCCGGCGGCTACCGCCGTGGCGGGGGTAGCCGCTGTAGCCGCCGTGGCAGCCGTGGCTGCCGTGGCCGCCGTGGCCGCCGTGGCCGCCGTGGCCGCCGTAGCCGCCGTGGCCGCCGTGGCCGCAGTGGCCGCCGTAGCCGCCGTAGCCGCCGTAGCCGCCGTGGCCGCCGTGGCCGCCGTAGCCGCCGTGGCAGCCGTGGCAGCCGTGGCCGCCGTGGCAGCCGTGGCAGCCGTGGCCGCCGTGGCTGCCGTAGCCGCCGTGGCCGCCGTAGCCGCCGTGGCTGCCGTAGCCGCCGTGGCCGCCGTAGCCGCCGTGGCAGCTGTGGCCGCCGTAGCCGCCCTAGCCGCCCTAGCCGCCCTAGCTGGCGTAGCCGCCGTCGCCGGCGTAGCCGCCGTAGCTGCCGTGGCCGCCGTAGCCGCCCTAGCCGCCCTGGCCGCCCTAGCCGCCGCAGCCGCCGTGGCCGGCGTAGCCGCTGTGGCCGCCGTAGCCGCTCTAGCCGCCCTAGCTGCCCTAGCCGCCGTAGCAGCCGTAGCCGCCGTAGCTGCCGTGGCCGCCGTGGCCGCCGTGGCCGCCGTAGCCGCCGTAGCCGCCGTAGCCGCCGTGGCCGCCGTAGCCGCCGTAGCCGCCCTAGCCACCCTAGCCACCGTAGCCTCGGTATCCTTGGTAGCCACGTAGCGTCCATGGTATCCGTAGCCTCCGAGCACGCCGGCAAGGGCGCCGGCAACAGCCATGATGAGGATAGTCAGAGGAAGCTGAAAGCGAATTACACTGATGTGTTTAACAAGTTGCAATGCGACGTTTTTAAACCGATATTCAAGTCTAAATATTTGCATACAGTGGCCGTTATTTGTTTTTATATGTGATTTTTAAAAATCTTCGTGCGGATATTGTCGCGCGCAGGGCCGAACAAGCAGCGCTCGGTCACAGAATTCTAGAAGACTCGCGTTTTTTTTACTCGGGGCGTAACTTTTATCATTTCGTCCTAGTTTCTTGTTCTCGAAAGTACCTGCTCATTTTCAACCCAAACGCCTGGTACTCGAACCTTCTGGGTCAAATTTTCTCGATGGCGACGCACACTGGATAAGGAGCTGCCCGTGACCTTGTAGAGTCAGTCTCGCTCTCGCTTCCTGTTACGCCACCAAATAACGGCCTGCTTTCCTGCTGTCTCGACGCTCGTTCTTCATTTTGTTTAGCATAAGTTCGCCGATTAAACCTTTCTTTTGAGTTCATTATTTATCGCATCTTCGCCTTAACCCTGTTTCACATGGAGCGACTGTGCGAAAAAACAAAAGTCGGCGCGACATGTCCGACGCAGCCAGTCCTATCGCAATGTTTGGTTTCCCATGCTCCAACAACCGCGTGATTTCAGTCGGCGCGGCCGGCTCTTCGGACACGGACGCGACGCGTTTAAAGGAGCTGTGCAACAGTTTCAGTACTTTGCTTAAATAATTTGGGAGTTAGTGTCTCGACCTTTCTGAAGTAAAGAACAAAAAAAACGCTTTTGCCTGCATCTCTTAGTTTTTATTTTAAAAAAGGACAACGATTGAGGTTTTCGGCACCTCTTGACTCCTTCATCATCTTCCGAGTCACGTGCGCTGTGACGTCAATGGGGTTTGCGCGGAGCTCCGGAAAAACTCTTTCTCTAGAGCCATCAGCGAGCAGCGAGAACTCATCCGCTCGCGACCGCGTGACCACGTGCTGGCGGGCGCAGCGCGAACAATATGGTCAATGGAGGAAAGTCTAATCCGGGTCCGGCCATACTCGTCCGGCTCTGTCCCCCTCCCCCTTCGGTTTCTGGCGGTTATTCGCGGTAGCAGATAGAGCTGACGGTTTTGTGGACCTAGGATAGATGGCGCCACTAAAACTTCGTATAATAAAAGTTTTGTCCATGATACCAGGTTTTTGACGCATTTATATTTATGTTGGAACGACAAGATTTATAGAAAAGTTACCTTTTATCGAGCAAGTATTCGCACAACTTGCTACCTTTCTACAAGACCCCTCCCCCCCCCCCCGTTGACGTCACGCCGCGTGTTTCTCATGCCCGCCGCTCGCGGCTGCAGGTCGGGGAATATTCTAATTTTTGCCTCGCGATTACGTGGCGGAATCGCAACATTTCGAAGGAAGGAGGTGTGTTTTCTGTCCTTTTTGACAAGGTGAACAATGTCAAAAGTAAAATATGCCAATTCTTTCAACGTTAAAATCGTTGCACAGCTCCTTTAACTTTGCTTAAATACAACAAAAAAGTCTAAATAAACACAAATGTTTTACGAATACAATATGTACCTAGAAATTTCTAATAATTAAGCTTTAAACTAAAAGCTTTTAGGTGTCTAAATTTATTCTTGAATACGCAGCTTTCATGGATGAAAGCCGGCTAATGAACGGCTGGTTGACGAGAAAGCGATCGCACCACTGATCTCTATGTCTATTTGCTGGATCGCGTTTGACCAGCTTCGCCTATGGACGGGAATGCGGCCACGGTCGGCCATCTTTTTGGTAGGAGTTATATTCTCTCTGGCCATCATAGTAATATGGCGGACAGCGCAAGGGAGCAAGCTGCCATAAAATAGCTGTGGATCTAGTTCACTGTACCGTGGGTGATATTTCGTGCTTGATTGAAGTTGTTCGACGAAGCAGATTCTTGAAACCCGGCGTGAACGGTACCCTCATCTTTGAGTACCCGGCGAAAGTTCTACGAAAGCGCAGCACCGGGGGAAAGCAGCGCAGCTCGCATAGAAAGCAGACTCCGTACCGGCGTCTGCTTTCGATGCTTCTTTCGATGCTAATTTCGAAGCGTGCTGTGCTGCTTTTCCCCGGTGCTGCGATTTCGTAAAACTTTCACCGGGTCCTCGAAAATCGGACTACCGTTCACGCCAGGTTTCAAAAATATGTGTCGTCGAATAATTTTAATCAAGCACGAAATATCACTCACGCTATTTTGGTGGCAGCCTTCCACCACAACTGCCACAACGCTGTCTGCCATGGATGGAAGATAGTGGCTGCAGCAGCTGTACATTAGCTAGAGGTAATATATAATCTTGTGCGATTAGTGGATTTTGAGTTCGAGGTGAATTCGAAGCGAATAGTGTATTTTGAGTTTGAAGCGAATTCGAAGCGAATAGTCGTTTTGGCCGAATATTTTCGATTCGAATAACAAATATTTTTTTCACGCTTTTCACTACCACTGCATAATGCTTAGACGAAAACCAAGATAAACTTGTGAAGGTTGTTCCACTTGCTCATTTATAGGTTACGTTTATCTAAATTTATGAACTGTGACCTTAGAAGGTGTGATGTCTGGGATGGCAAGTAAACAACAGATTTGACATGAAATGAATCCTATAGACATGGCCAACTATACCCAATTGAGTGCATTTACAAATCTTGCTATACAAAATATTCTTTCTTTAATCTCGAAATAAAAAGAATGAATCGCGCATGCTGAACGGATAACAGTCAGTTTAATTTTGAAACTTACTACAATGTAGATAAACACACTCACAAATTTTCCACTCCGCTTTGAATGTATGCTTTTCTTCCAATGCACGCAATTGCGATATTTATACTTCTCCAAGTGTTTATAGCGGCGGGTTACCCCGTTGAGTGGGCTTCTTACCTAAAACAGAAGCAATGCAGAGAAGAAACACCCGCGGAGCTCGCTTCCGCAGGTGTTGCTTCTTCGTGGTGCACCGGTGCTCGGTAGGAAACGCACTCAACGAAGCTAACCCGCAGCAATCAAGACTTCGAAAAACGCGAATAGTGCAGTTCTTCCCGAAGCGAATACCGAATAGTGTAATATTCGAAACTACTATTCGAAATTTCGAATATTCGTACAACCCTAGAATATAACTCTACCAAAAAGATGGCCGCCAGTGGCCGCATTCGCGGAGCGCGCAGACGCGATCCAGCATTTGTCATAGAGATCAGTGGATCGCACCGACTCTGCAACAAAATACCAACTTGGTGGAAACCAGTCGCAGAGTTGCTGCCACAGTGCGACTGCGATTTTCATCGTACATTTCTTTGAAATCACATCGATTTCGGATGAGAATCGCAGCATGTGAAACAACCTTTGCTCCGTGTCAATATTCACGCCGTAGAGACACGAACAATAAACATTGAAGTACAAATGAAATAGCGCAAAATGGACACAGACAAGAGAATATACACAAAAGACACCTGCACTGTCTACTTTCTTGTCCCTGTCTTCATTGCGCTATTTTATTGTGTATCTACAAATGCAGCAGTGGTGTACGGAACCGCGTTCCCGGAACCGCGTTCCCGGAACGCGTTCCTCTTAGGAGCAACGCCGCCGTTCCATCTTGCATCGGTGTAACTGGAACGAGAACTCGTGACGTTTTCGAGAAAAAGGCAGGAGAAACGGCGTTTCACATTTATTTATATATTTAACTGCAGATTTACCCTACTTTATTAGGCATTTAGGCCTTTTAGGATCGTCCATTTTAACCTCCGATTTCAAGGAATGAGGAAGTGTCCGAGGAATCGTCGAAAACGAAAAACGAGAACAAATGTGACCGTGGCGACTAGACACGTAGTTCGATATGAACATTTTCCCTTGATTGATTGATTTTATCTATGGATTATCCAGCACACCATTTCATTTAAATAAGTAAATGTACCGTTAATTTAACAGCACGTTCCAATCTTAGAATTGTGACGGCAGCGTGTTTTTTGGAAACCCCTGGAACTTGTAACGGGAACCCTTTCCACGATTTAGAAGCAACGAGGAACGTGTTCTTGTTCCCGTGTTTCAGGAACGTGTGCAACACTGATAATTACCAGCTAGCACTTTAGCGAATGGTCATCAATACACGTTGAAAGGTCCGCGTGCACATGACCCAGCAGACCCCACTTCATACCGTATGTTTTTATGTGAGCTTTTCCCTTTTAGGTTTTGAATTCTCTGATGAGATGGTCGACACTCGAAAATATTTAAGAGTAAATTTTTCATGCGTTTTTGTATAGCTAAGGTTCCGTGTTTCGGACAAATCCGAAAACAAATCGAAAAACACTCGCCGCAAAATTGCCGTCAAGAAAAACGCCTAAATACGAGGTCCCGACAAAAATGTAAAAATAAAAAAGACGGTATTTTGCAAATACATCTTATAAAATCACAAAGTCACTGGTCCGAAAAGGGTCGTATTAGTTTCCTTTGCAGTATCAGACCACTGACCAAAATGGGTTTACCTTTTAGCTCGTCTTGGTTACGACCAAAGCCATTGTTTAGGTTTCTAGTCTGGGCCACACCATTTGTTTGCTCCTTAGAGGGAAGAGGGGTACTGTTTTTCGAACAGTGATAGCTATGAACCCGTATATTTCAATAGAGGCAGAGTGCAGCTGAAGCTTCCATACTTCCCCGCGACCACGTCCAGGAGTTTAGTTATTTGAAAGTATCGACAGTTATTGAAGCAACACTTTCTTGCAATATTTGTCGTAGGATAGTTAGCATTGCCAATAGTAATGCGCCAATGCCAATTGCAACTGAATAACTACCATTCGATAAAGGTGAGTTCTGATGAATGTAGGGTGCGTTTATGTCCGAACTTTTCATTTTTATTTTAGATTTTGATAAATTGGCAACAAATTAAAATTAAACTCCGAATTTTACAGAATTGCAAAACTAACAAAAATAAACTCTGATAAGCCCAGACTTTTCAGCGGAAAATAAACTCCGAAAAACCAACTCTTACTTTCCCGAGAAATAAACTCAGTAAAACGGAATCCTACCTATATCTGATAAGAAATGTATCTTCTCTACCGTCAACTTAAAAGACAAAAAAAATGAAGGAAATGATTCAGTTTTAACAATCTTGTTTGTTGCTTCGCAACAAGATACTCGGCATTCTTTTATTGTGCAAAGATGCTGTGCCATCGTCCACTCACGGAAAACGAGGATTAAGATTGATCTCCTTCTAATTTTTTATGGTTTTTGTGAGAGCGGATTGTGTTTTATTAGATTTATTCGCTCTGCCTCCAATCATGTCTAAAAAAAAAATATTATATGGTTCCTTATTGCTAAAAGCAAACAAATAGCAATTTTTAGATTAAATGCTTTTATAAGAATATTTCAACTCTAATCCTAATTAAGTATGAAATATAAGAACGTTCATAGTTTAGTCCCTCACATATATAAGTAACAGCCAAAATTGTATATTTTGTTTTGAGGCTCTCAATGTCTATAAATTGCGACATGGCATGTGTATTTTTACGTCGACTTTACGATCATTCTTCACCAAGTAGTGTATTTATAACCTTTTAAATTAAAAGATAAATAATAAATTGAAGTGGCAAGTCTACATTGTAATTCAGTATCTTTCTAAATCTTTTATACGGAATGTCCCATTCAGTATATGAGATGGTCGACGCGCACACATACACCTACACATACATGCGAAAAGGACACGTTTTCACGTGTATGTGAAAACGTGTCGTTCAAAAAAAAAAATAAGTGTTCGGTCAATAAATAAATGAGTTTAAAACACCGTATATAAGTTAGAAAGCAGCATATAAAAAACTGGTGCCTCTTACCAGAGTCTTCATGGTTTTCAATAGGTTGTTCTCTTTGGAGGCTCTTGGCTGAAGTCTGATACTGCGTGAGTGCTTTCGGTGCGCTTGCGTTCTTTTATATAGAAAAATAACCCTGGCGGTGGACGACGAGCTGTCTTCATATTCAACCACGCGAATGTAGATTTACAATACAAATTATAACAAAAGTTGCGGACGTGCTTTGATTTCAGGTCGGATTTACCCCATGCAGATTTCAAAACAAAACTTCCTCGAAGTCCTTGACTCTTAAACGCATTCTGTAGTAGTTAAAATGTAATTACAATGCAGACATGTATGGTGGGCTCTGTGGCTGTGCTGCGACTCAATCAACTATTGCACTCGCTTTCGTCATGCAGGTGTTTTCCTCCGTTATCAATTGAGTGCTGCTTCCTGCCCTCCTGTTGGCCTTCACCTTGGAATGTGTGCCTAAGTGCTATAGACGCGATACCGGTGACTGCCATCTGTCTTCCCACTGCGTGACCGAACAGGTGTCAACTCCCTCGACCGGAAACTACACCCTCGACCAGACATGTACGTAATGCGTTACAAGTAACGAGTTACCTCCACCTAGTTACTATTTTCGGTAACGAGTAACGTATTTAGTTAATTTTCTAGAAAAAGAACGAGTAACGTATTTAGTTACTTTTCTAGAAAAGGAACGAGTAACGTATTTAGTTACTTTTCTAGAAGAGGAACGAGTAACGTATTTAGTTACTTTTCTAGAAAAGGAACAAGTAACATATTTAGTTACTTTTCTAGAAAAGGAACGAGAAACGTATTTAGTTACTTTTCTAGAAAAAGAACGAGTAACGTATTTAGTTACTTTTCTAGAAAAGGAACGAGTAACGTATTTAGTTACTTTTCTAGAAAAGGAATGAGTAACGTATTTAGTTACTTTTAAGGCCAAGTAACGAGTAACCGTATCTCGAAACTTTTGAGGAGTAACGTGTACAACACGTGCTCACTAAATTCCACACGAAATACAAAATGCACGCTTCCTTCGATTTGTGTGCATGTTAATAAGGCAAAAAGCAGAGTGCCTCTTCTCTTATGCCCGTTTAGCGAGGCAGCCAGGAAACGTTTCCAAGGGAGGGGGAGGGGGGGGGGGAAACACAGGGTTCAACCCCAAAACTTCCATTCGCCTCCCCAGTACCTACGACACGGGTGCATTGTCAGCTGTATGTGATCTTGAAAATCTCAAAGCAACCCGCTTTGCTGAGCCGCAAAACACCGCCTATAATTCAGACCAAACCGGACAAAATTAAAAATAAATGAAAAGCACTAATATTTTTAAGCAAACAATAAAGCCTTAAAAATATCCAGTGATTGATTAAGCTATTACATGTTTTCACGAATAAAAAATCACGTTGAATTAAGATATCGAACACCCTATGTTTCAGGTAGGAGGTGACATAAGTTGATGCGCATTTCAATCTGCAAACAAAGGTTATCACGCAACATATAAGAAAAGAAGCTGGGGCATTATGTCTGCTTGCCCAAAAATGACTTCAAAGTGCGTACAAAACACGACAACTGCAGTAATGAGCAAGGTAGTGACAACGCCCGCAGACATAAACTGTAATAGAGCCAATGGGTTACCAACGTTGGCAATCGATTGGTTTAAAGGGGGGGGGGGGGGGTGCAACGATTTCCAGACTTCGGTCAAAGATTTGTGGAAGTTGCCCTCTGAAACTTCTGAAGTAACGAACAGAAAACCGATTTTGCCTGCGTGTCCTAGTTTTTGCGTAAAAAAAAAAGAAAGATAAATATTGGCATTTCGGGCACCCCTCAACTCACTCCCAGTCTTCAGGGTCACACATGGTCGCACTCCCAGTGACGTCATTCGGAGCGCCGTGTAGGTTCCCGTGTGCTATCTCGGAGGACGCTTCCTCTCCCTCTCTCTGCTGACATTAGCGGGCGTTGTGCTGCAGCTTAGAGCCGAGCGAGGTTACATAATCTTTTCGCCGTAGTTCCTTCGGCTGCCACTTGGGGATGCAGGGGGGCGAAAAATCTCGACTTTTGCTTTGCGATTATGCAGCGGAATCGCGACATTTTTAATGAAGGAGGTGTTTTCTCTATCCTGCGGGACACGATAAACAACGTAAAAATGACGAGATGCAAATTCTTTTAATTATAAAATCATTGCACCACCCCTTTAAGCTGGCCACCATTTGCCTGGCTTAGTCTGGCCAACAGTGGCCTGTCTTAGCCAATGGCTTACCATCATTGGCAGTCGATTGATTTAGGCTGACCAAGGTTGGCCTGTCTTAGCCAATGGGTTACCAACATTAAAAATGTGTTGGCGCAAGGTATGAGGGTGCCTCGTTTTCTGGAACCGAGCTTTAAAAACGAATGAAGTACTCTAGGCAATGAAAGTAACTGTTGTAAAAAGGCGTCTTGATAAAAAGGCTGCTAGGAAGACGCTGTAATTAAATAAGTTATTCATAAATTAAAACTAATTGGCAAACTTTATTAAATACTTATTTGAGGGCAATTGGTGTCAATCGGAAAGTTGTATTTTCAGTAGATTCTTGATGAAGGAGTTTACAACATGGTACACCCCAGGCAGCACACTTGCTTAGACTAGCTATGGGGCCAAGATTGGGCTTGGCTGTAGTAGGCTGGACCGGGACTGCCTAGGAAATTCGGTGAACTGCCAGCATGACGTCTGGTTGTATTTCCTGGGCACCGGAATTACACGGAACTGCCAGGAAAGGGATTTTCATGGCGCCTTTTGTCTCTTTTTGGTCCGAGCCGACAAGGGTAGACAGGCGAGCGGCCACCAACATGTATTTATTTATTTTACAATACTGCAGGCCAGTTCTCTGGCCAAAGCAGGAGGGGCAAGAAATACAACATTTGGGTGCACATGAAAAAATTACAAAAACAATAATACAAAAAAAAGACAAGACCACTGCTGCGGAATGAATTATCGAATTAAGTACCGTTCTAATGCCTGAATAAAATTGGCTGACTGAATAATGGTCTCTGGTAGCAAGTTCCAGTCCGAAGTAGTGCGAGGGAAAAAACTGTGCTTAAAGGCATTTGTTTTTGCGAAGATGGGCTGTAGTGCGTGATCCCTAGTGTGTCGTGTTTTTCTTGAACTTAATTGATTGAGATACGGGAGTGTATTTAAGCTTACCTTGGATGGCAGGATGTTGTAAAGAAATAAAATACGACTCATTTTCCGACGTGTATCGAGAGGAGGTATTTGGTTATCCTTCATAAGTTCAGTGGGCGAGTCCAATCTATTGTATTTACTAAATATAAACCTAACTGCCTTTCTTTGTACAAGTTCAAGCTGGTGGATATCTTTTTTTATTGTGGGGATCCCAAATGACTGATGCATATTCAAGTTTTGACCTGATGAACGTATTGTATGCGAGGAGCTTAACACTACTGGGGACGTGTTTGAGTTTTCGCCTTAGAAAACACAGTTTAGCGAAAGCTTTAGAGAAAATATTTGAGATGTGTGTAGACGAAATTAAACGATTAGTAATGATAACACCGGAATATTTATAGCTAGTGACCTCAGGAATAACAATTTTGTGAAGGTGATACTCAACTGAGCTTATATGTTTTTTTCGTGTAATTTTTAGAAGCACAGTTTTTTCAATATTCAAATCTATATCCCGAGCTTCACACCAGGGCTCTATTTTGATAATAGATTCTTGAAGTGCGAGATGGTCGTAAGCTGTGTTGATGTCTTTAAAAACAATACAATCATCCGCAAACAATCTTACGGAAACAGACGGAGAAACTACTTCGGTTAGGTCATTTATATAAGTAAGAAATAGCAATGGTCCCAACACAATTTCTTGGGGCACGCCGGAAGTGACAGATAGAACATTGGAAACATGGCCGTTAACATCAACAAATTGGGATCCATTTCCTAAGTAGGCACTTATCCAAAGAATAATGTAAGAGGGAAGTCCTATGCGTTCGAGCTTATAAAGCAGTTTTGCATGCGGCACCTTATCAAAGGCCTTACAGAAGTCCAAAAAAAGAACATCCAATTACCCTGAATCATCGAGTATCGCGAGAAATTCATGAACAGATGTAACGAGTTGCGTGACGGTGAACAATTCCTTCCTGAATTTTGTGGCGCTTCATGGTATTCACTGGCCCCAGGATTCCACGGAACTACAACGGAGTGGTTTTGTGTGTAGTTCATTGGCTTTGTAGGAATCAGTGCGCCAAGGAACGACCGCATTGTCACGAAGTTCTCTAGAAAAGCGCAAGTCTCGAAAATCAAAAGATCAGTTCATTAGTGTAGAGAGGGAGCCGAATGAACTCAATATATAGTGTCAACAAATTGATCCCTCCATGACATTTACAGCATTCATGTCTCAAATCGCCACATCTGAAACTGGAAAAACCTGCGAGATAATACTTCTTTGTTTATTTTTCAACATCACGCATCGTCGCAACGGTTCACGTACTTCGCGGCTACTCTGTTTCAACTTTGAATGAACCGCAGCACATGCTACGGGCTCTCTTGGCCTATCAGGCGCCAAAAAGGCTGCGATGCTGCACGGGAGATGCGCCATGCACTGGAACGGCTCCGCATGCGTTTGCAAGGTCTCAACGACAAAGCAGCCTTTTGCAACACCAGTGAGCTGACGGTGCTCGGAATTCCCACGCTCACATTTCAGCAGAGCGAGCGCGGTCGGCCAGATCGAGGCGCAGTCGGTTCTCATGTCGCGATTGCTACGCCATTGCTTTGTCATGCACCGACATTGGAAACAGCTCGCTCGAGGCTGCATGCGGGCCAAATATACGAGTCTATAGCGCGATACAGTGCCGTTACAACGTGTAAAAAGTGGTGCTCACCTCGACAGGGGCGCAAGCAGCGGCGCTATGTCCGTCGACACCCACGTCGAGAACGACGAAATATACATTAAAAACACTTTTTAACACCCGAAACAAATGTTTGATTACTTAATCGTGAATTTTTCGCCACCTTAGGAACGTCCTATTACATCACTGTTCTGCAAATTCCTCAAATATGCAGACGCTATTGCTGATATTTTTCTTTTTTTATTATTCTGCGATATGATAAGTCGCTTGCACTTTCGAGCCCAGAACCCCTCCATGTGTTGTCATCGTTTTGTTAGGTTCGCGTTTTTTTTTTTTTAACTTCAGCTGTGGTGATCTTTGCATCTGTGTGGCATTTATGATTACATGGTGTAAGAAATGATACAGTTTTTGTTACACGAACACAACCCTCGCGAAACAAAAAATCCGTTATTAGCGTGCTGCGAAATATACGGCACATCTTATTTCTGAGTAATATTTTTTTCTTTGTAATTTCAATTTATTTTGGGACATCTTGCGCAGAAAGACGACGCAGTTTTTTTTGTTTTTTTTTACGGCGTAAAACATAGCACCTTCATACCTCCCATTTTCGGTTAACATTTGAAAAGGGATTTATTCAGAAGAGGATGAAGTGCGCGAGACTCGAGCGTGCCAAAATGCGCTTTTTTCATCAAACACACGCGCGGCAGCTCCTTTCACGGGAATGCCCTGTGCCAACATGCACCACCTTTCCTTCAACCGAAGCGCACCCAGAAAACAAAAGAAAAGAAAGAAAAGAAAAGAAAGGAAAGAAAAAGAAAGGAAAGAAAAAGAAAGAAGAAAAGGCACGTGCGATAGTTTGCTGACCCAGGCTTGGAAACCTTCGCCACCTGGAGACCATTGAGCGTGCGATTGCCGCCTTTCTTCTTTTAGGAGCCTTGGTGTAGATTCCGCGCATTGTGATGTCCAGCGGTCTTCGCCTGATGGTGACCCAAGATCGTGGAAAATGTCAACTAAACTACGGTCGTTCCCGCCTATGCCGAAGTTGTTCTTCAAGGAATTCTATTTCTTGGGCAAGCAGGGTTATTGATGGAGAGCTGACTGCTCCTTCCCCTCTTTTGTATATCGAAAAGGCCTCCACGATCTCCCGCGTCCTAAAGTCATGATGTCTTTTTAGGATGGTACACTGACCGAATAAAGGGGAGCACAAACAGTCGCTGCAATGTCTAACCAAGTTACTGCCTGAGGTGTTCCCTATGGAGGTGGCATGTTCCCTCAGTCGATCATTGATACATCTTCCGGTCTGCCCAATGTATGAACGACCGCAGGAGAGAGGTATGTCATATACAGCACCTTCTGTACATTCCATGAATTGTCTCGCGTGCTTCTTCCCGCATGGCGTGTGGGAGATGGAGAGGGATGTAGAATTCACCTTTTTGCACATCCGGCCAAGCTTGTTGGGTGCTGAGAACACAACTCTGACTCCTGCCTTGGCTGCAGTTCTCTTGAGGCTGTGGGAGATTCCATGTAGGTACGGGATGACTGCCGTGGGTAACTTTTCCTTGGTTACGTTTTGACAAGGTTCAGCTTGCCTACGAGACTCTTGTAGAAGCCTCTCCGCCACGCTGCATATAAGATGATCTGGGAAGCCTGCAGTTTTCAGTCGATTCACTTGAGTGGTAAAGCTACTCGAGACTTGGTGGTGACAAGACCGGTGAAGGGCGTTTTTTATGGCTGCAACAGCAATGCCTCTCTTGACTAGCTTGGAATGTGCGGATGAAAACGGAAGGAAGGATTTTTTAGAGCGGGGCGAATACTGCCAACAGACATGATCTCCGAATAGAAGAGTCAAATCTAAAAATCGCAGCTGTTGCCCCTCAGGGAGCTCATTTGTCAAAGTGAGCGGGCGAAGAGTAGACTTGAACGTATTAAAAATCTCTCCCACATCTTTTGATCCAGTGTCATCGGATGGTCTGTACAAGACAAGAAAGTCATCAACGTATCGAAATATCTTGATGACTGACGAGTCTCGGAGTGAAAGTTCTAATAATCTGTCATAGAAGGCTAGGAGTAGATCACTGAGCGCCGGGGCTATGCATGATCCTATACAAACACCTTCGCGTTGCCGGTAAAACTCACTCCTGAACACTACTGTTGTGGAGCGTAAGTAAAGCATGAGGAGATTCACGAAGTCCTCAGCTGTGATACCGACTGTGTTCTGAAATTTTAGAGGTCCATGTCTGTCAATGCCGTCGATGACTGTTTCACATATAGAGTCGTGAGGAAGGGAATAGTATAAGTCCTTAATGTCCACAGAGAAGGCCAATACCTTCCCTTTGGGCAATTGGTGAAGGTAATCTGACACCATGGACGGTGTTCTGACCAGGTAGGGATCTTCAACTTCCAGGACGGATAAGGACTTCTGAAGGTAGTGCCCCAGGAGGCGCTGCCATGTTCCTCTTTCCTTTTTCGGGTCATCGTCTCGGAAAGAGGAACATGGCAGCGCCTGCTGGGGCACTACCTTCAGAAGTCCTTATCCGTCCTGGAAGTTGAAGATCCCTACCTGGTCAGAACACCGTCCATGGTGTCAGATTACATTCACCAATTGCCCAAAGGGAAGGTATTGGCCTTCTCTGTGGACATTAAGGACTTATACTATTCCCTTCCTCACGACTCTATATGTGAAACAGTCATCGACGGCATTGACAGACATGGACCTCTAAAATTTCAGAACACAGTCGGTATCACAGCTGAGGACTTCGTGAATCTCCTCATGCTTTACTTACGCTCCACAACAGTAGTGTTCAGGAGTGAGTTTTACCGGCAACGCGACGGTGTTTGTATAGGATCATGCATAGCCCCGGCGCTCAGTGATCTACTCCTAGCCTTCTATGACAGATTATTAGAACTTTCACTCCGAGACTCGTCAGTCATCAAGATATTTCGATACGTTGATGACTTTCTTGTCTTGTACAGACCATCCGATGACACTGGATCAAAAGATGTGGGAGAGATTTTTAATACGTTCAAGTCTACTCTTCGCCCGCTCACTTTGACAAATGAGCTCCCTGAGGGGCAACAGCTGCGATTTTTAGATTTGACACTTCTATTCGGAGATCATGTCTGTTGGCAGTATTCGCCCCGCTCTAAAAAATCCTTCCTTCCGTTTTCATCCGCACATTCCAAGCTAGTCAAGAGAGGCATTGCTGTTGCAGCCATAAAAAACGCCCTTCACCGGTCTTGTCACCACCAAGTCTCGAGTAGCTTTACCACTCAAGTGAATCGACTGAAAACTGCAGGCTTCCCAGATCATCTTATATGCAGCGTGGCGGAGAGGCTTCTACAAGAGTCTCGTAGGCAAGCTGAACCTTGTCAAAACGTAACCAAGGAAAAGTTACCCACGGCAGTCATCCCGTACCTACATGGAATATCCCACAGCCTCAAGAGAACTGCAGCCAAGGCAGGAGTCAGAGTTGTGTTCTCAGCACCCAACAAGCTTGGCCGGATGTGCAAAAAGGTGAATTCTACATCCCTCTCCATCTCCCACACGCCATGCGGGAAGAAGCACGCGAGACAATTCATGGAATGTACAGAAGGTGCTGTATATGACATACCTCTCTCCTGCGGTCGTTCATACATTGGGCAGACCGGAAGATGTATCAATGATCGACTGAGGGAACATGCCACCTCCATAGGGAACACCTCAGGCAGTAACTTGGTTAGACATTGCAGCGACTGTTTGTGCTCCCCTTTATTCGGTCAGTGTACCATCCTAAAAAGACATCATGACTTTAGGACGCGGGAGATCGTGGAGGCCTTTTCGATATACAAAAGAGGGGAAGGAGCAGTCAGCTCTCCATCAATAACCCTGCTTGCCCAAGAAATAGAATTCCTTGAAGAACAACCTCGGCATAGGCGGGAACGACCGTAGTTTAGTTGACATTTTCCACGATCTTGGGTCACCATCAGGCGAAGACCGCTGGACATCACAATGCGCGGAATCTACACCAAGGCTCCTAAAAGAAGAAAGGCGGCAATCGCACGCTCAATGGCCTCCAGGTGGCGAAGGTTTCCAAGCCTGGGTCAGCAAACTATCGCACGTGCCTTTTCTTCTTTCTTTTTCTTCTTTTTTTCTTTCCTTTCTTTTTTTTTTCTTTCTTTTCTTTTGTTTTCTGGGTGCGCTTCGGTTGAAGGAAAGGTGGTGCATGTTGGCACAGGGCATTCCCGTGAAAGGAGCTGCCGCGCGTGTGTTTGATGAAAAAAGCGAATTTTGGCACGCTCGAGTCTCGCGCACTTCATCCTCTTCTGAATAAATCGCATCAGTTGATAGTCAGCGCTCGTCCTGTCCTCTTCTCTTCTCTCTTCCTGTCGTCTTTGCGCTGTTAAAACACTAAGTATGAACCAACTAGCCCACCGCAGTACCTTATTGTATTTGAAAAGGGCTTTGGACCTTTTGTAGAAACATCGGTTCGAGAGTAAATGTTTTGAGTACCCTCTCTCTCTCTTCCTTCTGGCCGAGCAGAGAGGGAAGAGTTTCGTTGTGTCGACTTCGGGGCGGAAGGTTACGCATGATGGGGACAAAGGCGAGTTTGGGGGAGCCGTATCTAGGTCACAGCGCCTCAATGGGTGAAGAGGATGTAGCTGACGTTTTGGGTGTGGAACGGGTGGGAGAGGCCTTTGGCGCGCGCTGTTTTCTCGCCACTTAGCCTCGAACCCAGTCGCGTGTCTAGGTGGCAGCACATATTCGCCAAGAGGTCCATTCCTTTGGGATTCCAAAAACTATCTTGGCGAAAACTTTTTTTCGCAATGCAGTGGAAAGGGGGAGAGCCCGCGCACAGCTTTATTCAGCGCTCAAAATGAGAGAGAGTGCGCGGGCCTGTATCTTCCACTGCATTGCCAAGAAAAGTTGTAGCCAAGTAGCCTGCGTGCTGCTGTCCTTTTCACTCGATATTGACAGCAGAGTAGACGCTATGCGTATTTTAGGCCAAGCGTGTCTCCGGTTACGGTCACGTGACTATAGTCTCCAAGCGGGTCACAAGGCAGAGCACGGCACCTGCCTGAAGGACACTGCTTGGTAGACCATGCACATAGCATCCACTGCACTATCAACTTTGGGACGAACTCACACAAGTATCCACTGACAAATGCTCTCGCTGTGTTCATTGTTCGGATGACCCCCGAAGATAATCCTTTTGTGGGCGCACCCGCCTGGGGACCTTGAACAAGCAGGATGCAGGCGACATGATGGAGGGAGGGGAATGTTTCCTCTTCACCTCTCCAGCAACCCATCTGCTTCCCGCCACCAGCATTCCTTTCCCTGGCCCTGACTGAACTCTTAGCTGCGGCCTGTGTGGCTCAGTGTTTGAAAAGGCCTACGCGTATATCGGTAACAAGCGATTTCTTCCAAGAAGAAACAGAACTTCTCGTGATGTGGTTTGGTTCGGCAAATGACAGCTTGTACCGCATCGTGTTGAATCTTCACGGAGTCCTACCATCTCGTTTGTGAGTGTACGTGATTGTTCTCCAGTGCCCATAGCGACAAATATCTCGGAATACATCTTTCAAGTCCGCTAATATTTTGGTTAAGTGCACGGCAACCTGCTTTTTGGCAACGAGTGACCGCTGTTCTACGGGTACTCTTCCAAATTATCTATAGAATTAGGCAGTGTCTATTCTGCCGGCAGCCGGAACAATAATTTTTCCGAACTTCTACCGATAACTTATCTGTTATCTTTACCAACATACGGAGCTTCCTTTCGAAACGGGATCTTGTATCGAATCTCGTGTCGTCGTCTGGCAGCAATATATGACTACTAACTGAAACATGGTTAACTGCCAACGTCACTGGTGCTGAAGTCCTAGCTGACTTCCCAAATTTTCACCTTGTTCGAAATGATCGTAAAGGCGCATGAGATGGAGGTGTACTCATCGCCGTTAGCGAGCAGTTCTCCTGTTTTCTCACTACCATTCCATCTTATATTGAAGCATTGCGGCTCATCTGTCGGGCTTCTCCGCAAAACGTCGTACAGGGTATCTGCTGCAGACCACCGAATTATAGTACCTACCTTTCCCATAAGCTCAATGACCAACAATGTCGACTTTCTGAAAAATACCCAAATGTACAAATTCTTCTTTTTGGTGACTTTAATCTCTTAACTATTAATTGGATTCACCCATCGCCCTTAACTGCAAGCAACTCAGAGGCCAGAAAATTCATTGAGGTTTGTCTCAATTTTAATCTCACCCAGATGGTAAAAGAACCTACGCGCGGCGCTCGCGAATCTGCAAATATTTTAGATCTTATATTAACCAATCACCCTGACAGTCTATCATTCATACCCTACCTTCGAAACATTAGTGACCTCAAAGTTATTAATGCTCTTTTGAGCTTACCCCGGAAAAACGTCACACCGAAAAAAGAATTCGTCTCTACAATAAAGGAAACTATAAATAACAAGCTCAACACCTTCTTTCCTATTTCTGAGGCGACACTTCACAACCGCTCAATTTATAAAAATTGGTTGATTTTTTAAAATAAGATAAACGTACTAATAAGTACTTTTATCCCCTTGTTCATTTTCCAGGCAGATCAACAAAAACCGTGGTTCACTAAAACCCTCAAAGGATAAAAACAAATAGAAAAAAGCGTCTTTTCCGCTCAGCCAAGCTGCCGACTGGGCCTAGTGCATAGGAAAGTACTACGCGGCTGGAGACTGCGTATTTAACCGCAATCCGAAACGCCGAATACCATTTTTTTCACGTGCACTTACCAAACATAATGATTAAAAACGCCCGAAACTTCTGGCAAGTGATAAACCCTCATCAAAAGCATACTGTTGCCATTACCAATGAAGTCGGGCGAATTGGTGAATGATGCTGAATTCGCAAATGTTTTCAACACCGCGTTTTTATTCGTTTTCACTGCAGAATTTGATGTGTCATTTATGATGTTACGTACTAACACCGAATGTCCAATGTCTCCCGTCACTTTTTTTTCTGATGGAATTGCGTCAGTAATCGCTAATATGAAACTGTCATCCTCAGCCGGCGTAGACGAAATCAATTCCAAATCTCTAAACAACTACTAAGCAAATCGCCGCAGCATATATGTGCTTGTTATTTCCTCAGTAACTTTCAACAGGTAACATACCGGAAGACTGGAAGGTGGGAAAGGTAGTTCCCGCCCACAAATCAGGTAATAAAGAATCCCCATTAAACTACCGCCCTATCTCTCATATGAGCGTGCCTTGCAAAATCATGGATCACTTCATTTTCTCTCAAGTCATGCATTTTTAGACTCGATCAACTTCTTCCATTCTTCGCAGCACGGCTTTCGTAAAGAATTTTCCTGCGGAGCTCAGTTAGCCCTCTTTCTTCGTTATCTGCACATTAATCTCGACTCTAACATACAAACTGACGCCACTTCTTTTTTTTTTTTTTCAAAAGCTTTTGACAAAGTACCTCAAAAGCACTTGCTACTAAAACCTCATCAGTTAAACTTAGACGATAATATCTTAAGATGAATTAAAGAATTTCTTAACAACCGCTCCCAATCTGTCCAAGTTAATAACCCATCTTCTAATCTCATCCCAGTCACATCGGGCGTCCCCCAAGGGTCTGTTCTTGGTCCGCTTTTATTATTATTATATGTTAATGATTCAACGCAACATTCGTCCTCTCTTATTCGCAGACTACTGCGTCATCTATCATTCAATCACTGACGTATCGGACCAATCTGGCCTCCAAAAGGACCTTAACCACGTGCTGCAATGGGGACGCCACTGCCTAATGTCCCTTAACTCTAGTAAATATAAAGTTATGTCCTTTCAACGCAGCCGTAATCCTCTTTTCTTTTCCTATACCATCACTACCACCCACATAGAATTAACCGAAACATATGAAAAACTAATCGCATACAAATCACTTGTAGAGATCAAAGCTTGAATATGCGTCCGCCGTCTGGGACGCTCACCAAGTATACCTCACCAACGCACTCGAAGCAGTTCAAAATCGCGCTCCTAGATTAATTCATTCTTCATGCTCGTACAATACCAGCGTATAGCCCTGAAAACTGAATCAGGTTTCCTTAGTCTCACTTGTCGTCGCCGCATCGCCACCCTCTGTTTATTTCACAAATAATTGAATTTCCCTCCGCATCTAACCTTACATCGTAACTCCCACACGCATATCTCACCGCACCAGTCACCTTCTCCAGGTTGCTCACCCACGCGCTCGCAGTGTCACTTTTTTCGCGTCATTCTTCCCCCGTGCAGCTCCAGACTGGAATGGCTTTCCCCACCACATTGCTTCCATCACCTGCCCATCAACCTTCTTCGAAAATGTTACCGATCATCTCTCATCCTGAAGACTAGCACCGATATTGGATTATTTTTTGTAACCCCACTCCTTATGTAATACCCCCTAAAAGGGGGTCTTTAAGGTAATAAAGTGAAGTGAAGTGACGTAACGTGCTCTTAAAGTGTTTCCATTCATAAAATGATTGATATGACCTCGATTATATCGGTAGGGAGGGCTCAAGAAAGTAAGTTACGCGCGAAAAAATATACTTTCTAGAGTTTCTTTGTGCCTCACAGTCTATACAATACTCTCATTTGTAGTTTATTTTCATACAATGTGTAGCACGAGTGGTAAAATATTGCGTCCGACAAAGCTGTAGATGAATTAATTGCATGTATATCCAATTTAACTAGAATGTTCTATAAATTGCGAACCTCTATAGCGTTTTTCTTAATATTTAGTGCAAGAATTAGGATTTTACTGAGTACTTACTAACCCAAGATATAAAAGGTTCATTCCTTAACCAGACATTTTTAACCCCCAATACACAACATTTTCAGGCAGCTCAAATTCGACCCACAGAAAGCTAATATACCATAAGCCTTGACGCTGTAAATTTTACTCTCCAAAGGAAACAGAGCTTCCACATAATAAATAAAAATGTGTACTTCATGAACGATAAGCACGAACTAAACTTTAGTAAATTTTTATAGCCCACCCGATCACAGTTATGCTGTTCAATACAAATTCATTTATTAGTGACACCTGTCGCTTTGTATAAAAGCAAGTCATAGGGGGCGATTTCATTTCAAGTCGTGTAGGAAAAAAGTTTATGAAACATATATGCTCGACCAATAGTTCACCACGACGAAACTAAAATCCGTTTCTGCGTCACTTTTTTTTTTTTAAGTTTTTGACTTCTTTAAGGTCCAAAGGCGAATTTTGGGATTTGGGTGACCGTCACATGTCGCGTATTTGGGAGCATCGTCAGGCTCAGAAAACTTTCGCACAATAAATATACTTTTTACATGGCCTTTTAGACTACAGTGAAAGCCCAATATGTTCAGAAAACATTTTTGTAGTGTTTCCGTTTCCGAGTTTTGTTCTGTTTCCGAGTTTTGTTCAAGTTATTACCCTTTTCCCTCCTCACGGATTTCAAAACGGATAACTGACAAGTAATGTGCCCAGACATCTAGCAAGAGAATAGGAAGACAACTGAAGACTTTCGTGACAGGTTTGATAAGTACCAATCACATCTCAAAATCTACAGTAACGAATACTAAGCTTTCAGAACACTGCTTTTTAGAAGGGGCTACTCTACGCATATTTCACTGTCAGGTCAAACATCAATAATAACCTCAGTGGTTAGCACTTAATTTGAGACAGTAGGGTCAATCAAACCTGCAACAAACCAGACCGAAAATGGAAGCTGTTTGGGGTGTCAGTACCTGTGGCCTCAAAGACCAATGTGCCAAACCCAAGCGTCCACCTGACCTTGAATAGCCCTTCGCTGATACGTGCTGTGAACTGGACCCAGTTGTTGCACATAGTTCTAGGTAGTCTGGTCTGTTAACTGTGGTGAAGGGTGTCGCCAGCTTGAGTCAGCATCGGTTACTTAATTATCAGTGGTCTACCTAAAGGTGACCAACATGTCAACGTTTGAAAGAGTTGAGTGGCAGATGGTGGTCCAGTGTCTTGGTGCATATGGTCGAAGCATATGGCAGGTCGGCAATAAACTCTGGTTCTGCAAAGTGCTAGCGTGTTTGGTGGTGGGAGAACGTGCGACAAAAATTGCGGTGGCTTAGCTCGGCTATGCCAGGATATACGTAGCGTGAGCTTATGCGCACAAAATGAGAGGCGCTATCAAGCAGCTCCGGTGCAGCGTCAGACTTGGCTACTGCGCAACGGAGGCACACAGCTGGGCACGCGGCGGCGCCAGTGCGTCTGCCGCGGCTATGACGTCTCGAATGCGAAGACCAACGAGGCGCGCGCGGTGGCGCGGAGCCCGCGGCGGTGGCGGCTCCGGCACGCCAGCTGTGCGCCGTGTGACGTCACTGCTCCTCGCGCTCGCGCAGACCGGCGAGGAGCGTGCGGTGGTGGCGGAGCCCGCGGCGACGGCGGCTCCGCCCCGCCAGCTGTGCGCCGTGTGACGTCACTGCTCCTCGCGCTTGCGCAGCACGGAGCACGGCTAATTATGAGAGCCACGCGAAACTGCTCAACCTCGGCCAGTGTAGCTCACGCTACAAAATATTTTTGTTTACGTTTTTGAAGAAGATCCCTTCGCAAGACTGCTTCTTGCTAGAATGTGAAGTCTGTTTGAAGAGGAATGACGCATCGCTGACTAAGCTAGGACTCAAAACTCGCAATCGAAGACGCACTAGAGCTTGCCCTCTAAGAGTGCGGTGGCGGGTTGATTAAAAAAAAAAAAAAAGCATTTGGATGTTATGGTTTTTTTTAACGAGCTTGAGAAGTGGACAAAAAATGTATTTATTTATTTATTTACACAGTACCTTCATCGCCACAGGGGCATTATTGTAGGGAGTTCATGGTACAGGAAAGCAAAACGATTATACGTCACACTGTATTTCATTTTTTTCATTTCATTTATTATTCCCTCAGGGCCCGAAGGCATTACAGAGGGGAGTGGGCGCTTAACACATAAAAGTAACATAGTTGAACAAAAAAAAAAACACACACACACAAGCACACACAAAAAAAAAACACGCGCTACGGAACATCTGTTAAAAAGTTGGTAATGACATTTTTAAAATCAACTGTGTTAGTTATCGAGACTATATGTGCGGGAAGGCGATTCCAATCAATGGAGGTTTGGGGTAGAAAAGAGGCATTAAATGTGGATGTGCTGCAATGGGGAATCCCTACCTTTAGGTCATGGTCTACACGTGATGATATATACGATGGTTCTAAAAACAATGCTTGACGGAGAGCGGGGTTAGAGTAATAAATCTTGTGAAATAAACATAGACGAGATATTTTTCTTCGGAAAGAGAGATCAGGCAAGGAGAGGGACGATTTCATGGAAGTTACACTGGCAGTACGATGATAGTTCGAAAGTATGAAACGGGCAGAACGATTCTGAATAGATTCGACAGCTGATGCAAGGGTGATACCGGGGCTCCAGATAGAAGCTGCATATTCAAGTTTAGGACGAACTAGGGTTTTATAGAGAAGTTTTAACGAAAGGGGAGCAAGCGAAAAGTTACGTTTGAGATAGCCCAAAAGCCTATTTGCGTTGTTAGTGACATATTGGACGTGGATATTCCAGGAGAGGTCGTTGGTTATGTGAATGCCCAGATATTTATAAGAGGACACAGAAACTAGAGTAGAATTGTTGATAGAGTAGGAAGGACAAGTGTTGTTATGACGAGATACTCTCATAGATGTACATTTAGTGATGTTACGCTCCATGAGCGATTCCTTGCACCATTTGCAGATGTTGTTAATATCAATCTGAAGGGCGGAAATGTCAGAGTCGTTAACTATCTCTTTATAAATTACACAATCCTCAGCGAATAGACTAATAGAGGAAGAAACATGCACAGGAAGTTCATTTATATAAATAAGAAATAAGAGTGGTCCGAGTACGGAGCCCTGAGGGACACCGGAGTTAACAGGTGAGGGCGAAGAATTAGCGCCATTAGTTCGAACAAATTGAAAGCGATTCGTTAGGAATGATTTTATCCATGTGAGGACATGTTCATCAAACATGTTCATAAAAAGTAAGACTATTGATTGAAAAGTGCAATAAGACTGTTACGAAACTGTTACACAACATCAGAAACAAAAAGAGTACAAAACAAAAACTACAGCACACCATTATTAAAGGATGTCTAATAATGAGAAGGAAAACATAGCATCCGAAGTCTCAGTGACCACGTGCTGCGGAAGACCGTTCCAATCACTAATTGATTTTGGGAAATATGAGTTCTTAAACATTTCAGTTCTGCACCTAATATTCTTTATTTTTAGCGCGTGGTCCACTCTTGAGGAAAGGTAATCAGGATTATGTAAGTAGTTGTCCTTCACAATACCTGTTTGTCCTAAGTAAATACTTTGAAAAGTTTCATTCTAAGATATTTTCTCCGCGAAGCTAGAGATTTCCACTCCAGTTGTTTCTTTAAATCTGTTATGCTTGAGCAAAATTCATAATAATTTTCAACAAAACGGGCTGCTCTATTTTGCACGCGCTCTAGTTTCGATATAAAATTTACGTAATACGGGTCCCACGCTGGACAAGCATACTCTAAGATTGGCTTAACATTAGTTACGTATAAAAGCTCCTTAATTATTGTTGGGACCATTTTGAAATTTCGTTTGATAAAGTTTAAAACGCGGTTTGCCTTTGCTGTTATTGCGTCGACGTGCTTAGTCCAGGAAAGATCGCTGCTAAGATAAACCCCTAGATATTTGACATCAGCAACCTCCTGAAGGGCAACACCGTTCAACTGATATTTCGATACATAAGGCTGCTTTTTTTTAGTGAATATAGCATAATTGCATTTATTGACATTAAGAAACATTTGCCATTAGTCACACCAGGTCATCACTTTTTCGAGGTCTGACTGAAGTAGATGAGAATCATCCTCACATTTAACCTCTCTATAGATTACACAATCATCTGCATATAATCGTACACTGTATGTTAGGTTCCCACTGAATCAGACGCGCCCAGCGTAAGGGCCATATGGCTCGAGAAAACGCATGTGAAGTCACGTGCCGTCATCTTGCACTTCGATTTTGCTGAAAACTACACTCTAAAACCGGTCTCTCATAAAAAACGCTGTCCCTCTGATTTTAGAGGGGACAACGATGCTTTCAGGGGGACAGTTTTTTTTTAAGAGGGAAATGGAAAAATAAAATAGCAACATCTAGAGGGACACCAACATATTAAGAGAGACCAAGCAAACCGTTTCCTTGGTCCCTCTGAGTAGGAAAGACCGACAGAAAAATTCACGCGTGTCCCTTCATATTAAGAGGGGACTGGTCCCTCTTAACTAGACCAATGTAGTTCGGTCAAGAGGAGAGGTGCAGGCGCAGTAATCCACGGCAAAGAGTTCAGACGGCGGTAAGGTTTCGCGCCAATTCACGGAGAGCTGGAAACGGTCGTGGCCGGAGAGTCGCAAGCATCATGCTGCTCGTTTGACTTCCTTCGGGTGAGTAGTCCTGTTATATTGACGCTTTTGTTTTGGGTACATTGCGGGTGGGAATAACGAGCCATCAATATTTTCACGCTGGCTGTGAAATGCACGAGCTTTGCATATAGAGGATTTTCACCTGACTGCATAAGTCCGCGGTCGCTTCCTTGATCTGCTCGTTCAACTAGGACAAATTGTCGCTAATCGTTTGCCCTGCCGTAAGCCGCAGGGATATCTTTCGCACAAAACACTTTTAGTGAGCTGGGCGTCCCAATGTGTACGCGTCTGTCTTAGGCTGGTGATATCAGACCATTTTCTGCCTGACGCTTTTATCTACTTTTTTTTAATTTTGAACGCGCGTTCGTTCTTCCCCCAGCTCGAGCTGCTAGCTTTGGCACTGCTACGCCGGCATGTTATTACGGGCAATTTCCTTGTATTTTATCCATGAGCGTGCACTGTCGGCATCGGGTACTACGAAGGATGGCATCACCCTCCCTAAGGCAAAGTGAACATAAAGACACCCTAGCACGGGCAGTCAGTGTTCGTAAGCTTGGAACGCCGATTTCTTTCTCGGTGTGTACTCTAAATGCTTGCGGTTGACCGCCCGAGAGCGTTGATTGACGGAAACAATGTTGGCGATTTTGCGTTTGTTTGCCCTTGAATTCATTACACCAATTTACACCTCAACGTTATATTGTAGACATCGTTAGCGTTGCAGTGATTATGAACTTTTGCTTCAAGTGGGAAGCGAGCAAAAGGCCATAATGTGTGTGTATGCCTGCGAGGGGGGGGCACGAGCTTCTAATTCAAATCACACACAAAAAAAAAGAAGAAAAAAAGGCTTCTTCCTCCGCGCGTTCGCGTTGCGTCGGCGTCGTACCGTCTGCGGAAAGAGGGGAAGGGTGCAGCGGTGGCCCGGGACAGAGCCGTACTGGCCCGGGAGTGCATTTGTTTTATATATTTCCTTGGCGTACTTTTTTGTTCGTTATATTTGGACTGTCGCGCCGACAAAGCTACCGGTCGTTTTTTTTTTTTTTCGGCGCCGATCATGCTTTTGTTTTTGGAGGTTTTATGTATGTTGTTTATTATCCTCTTTGTTTTCTGTGGCTGGTTGAATTTCTTGTGTCGCACACCTGCAAAAAATGTATAAACAGATGTTTGCTTTTTTTTCTTTTGTATTTTTAGGCGTTTTAGGGCTAGGTTGACTATGGGCCTGAAATGACCGTTAAAAATATTGTTTTCAGAGTGAGGCAATCGCTACGAACGTTGACGTGAAGGGAATCACACGGGGGTTCTGCACGGATTGCTCGTGTAAGGAGCTCTACCGGGCCCTTCTGCGCGGTGGAACGCACCACCCGGAGTGGTGTGCTTCCTGCGGCCACCCGCACACCGCCCACAACGAATTTGGTAGTTATTAACTTTTTGTATTCTGGTATATATGGTAGGCTCTATTTGCGTACTGTTGGCATATGCGTTGCTTCTGGAAAAAATAAGAAATGAATGGCTTGCGCCGAAACGTCTAGATAAATATATATTTTTTAGTTGATTTTGTTGCTTTCGAAAACATGCATCAGATCTCTTCTGCAGCTTCAAACCGCAAATGGAATCCATGTTTTCCAAAGCACATGGGGCTTCTAATATTCCGCTACTACTAAATTCGTTCTCGTTTTGTCTTGGTAATACAAAATCGATTATTGTAAATTACTTAAAATAGCAGTCAATTCTCGTGTCAAATATTAACAGTCAAAAGTAAACGGTCAGCTAGAACTGTCGTTCTAGCTGACCATTTACTTGTGCATCATGTACCAACTAGCTCAAATTCAGCCTGTTATTACGTCATAAGCTAATGTCACTCGCTATTTCATCGTATACGGATTGGGTTTCGAATATTTTAACTGTTTGCACTTTATTTTCGCATTTGTTTCCTACCGCCTGCTTGAAAAGAGGTGAAAGCGCTTCATTACTTTCATCTCTCTGTATCTAAAGGAAAACAATATGGTTTTTCATTCAGCTAAAGGTGGATGCACAGCTTTGGTTCCAAAACACAATGGTCACCATGCTGGAAAAACTGGAGGAGGTAAAAGGGGCCTTCTGCGGAGACAACCCAACAACAATCTTGAACACTGAAGACCATCCTCCAGTCTCGATTGGCCAGAAGTTCTCTCATCACCTATGGTACGTAAAAAAGCGGATGCAAAACTAGAAATGTAATTTTGACGCTGACGCAATTTTTGAACAATTGCTGCTTGCAGGACGACCGTGCCCCCGGCGAAAGAGTTCCAGGACCCAAGACTTTCTTCCGTTC
Source organism: Ixodes persulcatus (assembly GCA_013358835.2). Classification (NCBI taxonomy): domain Eukaryota; kingdom Metazoa; phylum Arthropoda; class Arachnida; order Ixodida; family Ixodidae; genus Ixodes; species Ixodes persulcatus. Next base: position 394,982 of record JABSTQ010010123.1, read on the forward strand.
GGAGAAACAGATCGTTTCTAGGAACCGGTCAGTGAAACTCTCCGCTAGCACGACTCTGGAGAAGGCACTTGTGATGTGCTTTTGGGTGTATTACATAACGGGACTCTCCTACCCTGCGGCATATGGACAAACTCTGGGACTCCTCCAGTGTCTGCTCGTTGAAAATGACGAGTTTCGATTCAGTTCATGTCGGAAAAGCTCAGAAAATTGCTTACAGCCGTTCAAAAACAAACAAAAAAAAAAAATTCTGAGCTCCTGCTGATGTCAAGAAACGCCGAGTAATTTGTTTTTAATACCATGAAGCAGGTAACTGCACTCTAAAAAAAGCACAGGAATCTACTTTCCCGAACAGCACTTGGATAGCCAATCACCGTAACCCACGGAGGCAGCTCAGCGAATCACGATGCCAAAACATATGATTAGACAAGAAAAAAAAAAAAGTCTGAATTGTGACATTGAGCAATGCAAAACGTCACGCTTGTATTGCTTAGTGTCACAACTCGGACTGAATTTTGTTTTTGTATAATCATATGTTTCGGCATCTACATTCGCTGAGCTGACTCTGTGAGTTATGGTGATTGTCTTTCCAAGTGTTGTGCAAGAAAGTAGGCGCAGGTTTTTTTTTTTTAGAACGTACTCGTATCTTCTTTGTGTTATCCGCTGAAAAAAAAATGCAGAACGGTTGGATTGTTTTTGCTTATGATAGGCAAAAGCAGTCACTTTGCAGCACGAAATATGTTGTGTGATAGTTTCCAAGAAACGCCGATTTCTGGCGTCGTCCTAATCTCTTCCTTATCCCTATAAGCCACCAGAACATCGTTATAAAATTACTATTTTGATACAGACATTACAATGTAGTTTCTTGTGTCAATGCAAATAAAACACATGTTTACTTTTAAAAATTGTTATTGTTTTATTTGACATATTGATTCCGTTTATCAATCATAGTATACAGATCAGTTTTCAATTCCGTTACGCGGCACAAAATAACTTTGGTTAAACAATAACAGCGAAAGTGCGAGAACTGCATCACTGCAGTGCAGCATGTCAGCTGACAGTCGAAACACGAAGGAGCAGAAATCCTACGATACAATAGGAGAAATAACCTAAAGTCGGGGTCACACTGCTTATACGTCATACAAAATACATTCTGAAGACATGTTACAAAACGAGTCACCGCGACATCCGCGCATTGCATGCCACGTGACAAAGCTACCGCTTGAACTGGTTGCTTCGTGGCGTACGTACGAAGGACTGGTGTCGTGGTGACTCGTTTTGGAACATGTCTGCAGAATGTATTTTGTATGATGTATAAGCAGTGTGATCCCGACTTAAGGGGGACTATATTCCTGCATTTTAAGCGGGCCACCGTCCCTCCAAATTTAAGGGGGAAAATATCTAAAAAATGTCCCTCTTACTAAGGGGGACTGACTTCGAATTTAAGGGAGACGTCGTATCGCTTACTTTAAGAGGGGTGGTGTCTCACTTAATTAAGAGGGAGCATCCCCATGTAATATTAAGAGGTCTGTCGCCCCCCTTAAAGTTAAGTGGGAAAAAATCGAAGAAATGTCCCTCTTACTAAGTGGGACCGGGCTTAGAGTGTAGAGTGTCGTGATCCAGCGCGCGGTGCAAGGACATCACTGAAAGAGCAAGATGGTTTCAATCTTTACCTGCCTGGCTACGACGGAACAGGGAACGTTAAACTAAGGCGTAGTGAGCGGCGACATCGTCCATGACTCGTCCCATGCGCTCTTTGCGCTCAACGTTGCCGAAGGGCGGCTGGAGGAAAACGCGTTTATATTTCAGACCGTGCTCCAAGCCACTTCAAAAACGGGCACCAGGTGTACGAATTCAAGAAAAGGAATGTCGTCACCAAGTGGATGTTCTCCGAGTCAGGACACTGGAAAAGCTCGCGTGATGGAGTGAGTGGCTCCTCAAGCACCAGGCATTCATGTGTAACTTAACAAGTAAAGAATTGTGCTCCATAATGAACGCGCAAAGCTCTATTGAAACACTCAGACCGAACGTCGAAGGGGTTGTTCTACTCTCAATTGCCAAAGAGAAGCTCACGCGTTTTCGGGAGAACAAGAAAAAAGAGTGGGAGGAGGTAAACCCACCAAGGGGCATCCGTTGCTTACACGTGTGGAGGAAGACACCGTAGGAAGGAGCCCTGAACGTTGCCCTATAGAAAAGATTTGATTAAAAAAAGCCCAGAGAAGCTCTATACACGTGTCAAGGCCAACACGTACCGCTTCGTGTTTCAAATTTAGAAGATCATCAGTGGGTGCGTGCCTGCAACCGTAGACTGCGTAACTCCCACACAGTGCGAAGAATGATTCACAGTTACGTCGAACTAGTAAAAAAGTGCACTGCCTTCGAAAAATGTGCTATCGATGTTTTTGTGTTTTTTACCGGTTCTGTGCGCGCGTTTCTACATTACTGAGGTGCAAGAACCGTGCTGTCGACCGTCGGCGATTTGCAAGATGCTAGAAGAGCAAAACCCAGTGCATATTTCCAAA